>OY776111.1:772878-1271878 GCA_963675035.1 Allygus modestus
ATTTCTACGTTTCAATACCCAATTATATATATCATAAAAACATATTTGTTGAAATTAAAATTACTGTTTATCGAACATGAGCTAGTTCTTTCGTTGTACCTAAGGAAGCCAAGCATATAATTTAATACCCCCGTAGCAGCAAACCTGCGTACTCAGCGAATTTCCAATGCATATATATTTATCTTAATACCACATAAAGCCACATACCAAGTTTCATCAATATACATTCATAAATAAACGATTTATGACATTTTAATTATTCTCCATAAGAATAACATGGCGGCTGAGTATGCAGGTTTGCTGAAGCAAGGAACACAAAAAATGGGGTTTTATGCTAATATCAATATAACTCAACTAGGTGAAGTCACATACCAAATTTCATTAATTTATTTTCATAATTAAGGGAGATAACACGTTACTTATTCTCCATAAGAATAACATGGGGCTGAGTACGCAGGTTTGCTGCTACGGGAGCCTTTGGCAAAAACTTTTTTTGAGGAAATATCAATGGTCCACAACCAGATGAAGCCATATACCAAGTTTCGTCAGTATATGTTCATAAATAAGCGAGATATAAAATTTTTATTTTCCTCCATAAGAATAACATTAAACAACGTACTGTGTTTAGCACTTTCAATATCTCGGTAACCAATTGGCGTAGAGAAATGATCAAAATGCCAAATTGTGTGTTTTTTTAAGTTAAATCCAATGGTACAAAATAAAATTTGACTATTTCCAAAATTATATATAAAAAGTTCAAAAAACCCATTTTTGGGGTACAAAACCCCCCCCAAAATACCCTTCGGATAAAGCGATCTGGCTGGTTTTCGAACTTAAAGTCATAAATGTTACTTTACACGTTTATACCAAATTTCATCAAAATCGGATAATTTTTACGAGAGTTATCGTGCTCACGGACACACACACACACACACATATATATATACAGTTTCGAACGAATGGTGTTTTTGGGGTCTGGGGACCTCAAAACGAAAAGTTATCATGGTCCCGGGCCTAGGTCTTACCATGCCGACCACGGTAATAGCTTCTTCCCTATAGGGGAAATTCGCTAAAATGTATTATATACTCAGTATAAAGTAACAGGACCAGGATCTTCTTGAATTCTGCACCTAAACTTTTGTTATGTTAATATTAGAAACCTCCTATCTCAACAAATCTTTGAATACTTTCATTCTAAAGTTATCTAAAAAGGTAAATTGAAATAGAAGATGTGTTATTGGTTTACCCTGCCAAAAAGTGTATGCTAATCAAAGGTTTACAGTAAACAATTACATTAGCGTCCGAGCTACTCGGAGACATTTGTTTCAACTTCATTACAGTAATCTTTTAGTTGAGGCACTGCATCACAGCTGTATCACAGCTGTGTCATAGTTTTGTCATAGCTGTATCTTAGCTGTGTCAAATCTGTGTCATAGCTGTATCACCGTTGTGTCATAGCTGTATCTTAACTGTATCACAGCTGTATCATAGCTGTGCAATAGCTGTATCAAAGCTATGCCATAGTTGTGTCATAGTTGTATCTTAGTTGTATCACAGCTGTGTCATAGCTGCATCACAGCTGTGTCATCGCCGTATCACAGCTGTGTCATAGCTGTATCACAGCGTATCATAGCCGTATCACATCTGTGTCATAGCCGCATCACAGCTGTGTCATAGCCGTATCACAGCTGTGTCATAGCCGCATCACAGCTGTGTCATAGCCGCATCACAGCTGTGTCATAGCCGCATCACAGCTGTGTCATAGCCGTATCACAGCTGTGTCATAGCCGCATCACAGCTGTGTTATAGCCACATCACAGATGTGTCATAGCCACATAACAACTGTGTCATAGTCGTATCACAGCTGTGTCATAGTCGTATCACAGCTGTGTCGTAGCCGCATCACAGATGTGTCATAGCCGCATCACAGCTGTGTCATAGCCGCATAACAGCTCTGTCATAGCCGCATCACAGCTGTGCCATAGCCGCATAACAGCTGTGCCATAGCCTCATAACACCTGTGTCATAGCCGCATCACAGATGTGGCATAGCCGCATCACAGCTGTGTCATAGCCGCATCACAGCTGTGTCATAGCCGCATAACAGCTGTGTCATAGCCGTATCACAGCTGTGCCATAGCCGCATAACAGCTGTGTCATAGCCCTATCACAGCTGTGTCATTGCTGTATAACAGCTGTGTCATAGATGTATCATAGCTGTGTCATAGCCTCTAGTCGTGATATGGGCACGTGAGTGGCTCCTTGGCCTGTGGAATGTACGTCCTACCACGGAGGGAACTGTTTTGCGATGCTATACTCGGTTTTGAACAATAATTCTCTTTTAGGAACCGTGATCATTAATGGTTTGTTTGAAAGTATATAACACATTATTTCCCGATCGTTCTTACATATACACGCGTTATACCTCCACAGTTTAAATCAACTGCTAAATAAAATACTTGTATATTTACTTTAATATATTGGAAATATATACTCTCCATAAGTGGACAGGGCCTATTCTAAAGATCGTGCGTTTTGACATTTATCTAGGCATAATCTGGTGACGATTTTATAACAGGTTATAGTTATTATAATTAGGGAAAGCCAAATATAGGATATTGTTCTCGTATAGTTCAATATAAACACAAAGTTCTAAAGATGATACAAATATCTTACATTTCGCGCACTTTAGTTAAAAATTAGACTCTTGAATCCTCACACGGCATAAAGCGATTGTCAGAACAATCAGCAAACACTTTATCAAATAAGGATACAATTGCCATCTAATACAAACTACTTGTCAAAACACATTACCGCCGAAAAACATTAACAATCTGGTTGAAAGGTGCTTGTTTTACGTGATAAGATCATTTTGACAAAGAGACATCGTGGTTTCATTCCATCAGATAATTTAATGTAAAAGGAGGATTGTTTTTCAATATTTACTAAAACACTTTAATATTTTGTTCGTTATCAGACATTTCCTTCATACAACTAAACATGTCAAATAGACTAAAACACACACTACAAAATACTATCCAAAGTATTAAAGTATTATTTATTACACTGACTTAAATAATTAATTCGTGATGCAAATACAAAGATAAAATAATACCCCCATCGCAGCAAACCTGCATACTTAGCGAATTTCCAATGAATATATAACATAACACATTAAAACACTTAACAGGATTTATAAGAAATGTATTCACAAACAAGCGATATTTAAAATATTAATTATTCTCCATAAGAATAACATTGGGGATGAGTATGCAGGTTTGCTGCAACAAGGCACACAAAATAAGAGGTTTTCATGCAAATATCAATAGAACTCATCTTAGTGAAGTCACATACCAAGTTTCATCCATATACATTCATAAATAAGCGATATATATAACATTTTAAGTATTTTCCATAAGAATAACATGGGGACCAAGTACCTAGGTTTTCTGCTACAGGAACCATAGGCGAAATTTTTGCTGTGCAAATAACAATAAATCACAACCAGATAAAGCCATATACCAAATTTCGCCAGTTTATT
This sequence comes from Allygus modestus, assembly GCA_963675035.1. Lineage (NCBI taxonomy): Eukaryota > Metazoa > Arthropoda > Insecta > Hemiptera > Cicadellidae > Allygus > Allygus modestus. The sequence goes on from OY776111.1 coordinate 776,419, forward strand.
CATAAATAAGCGAGATATACAATTTTTCTTTTTCTCCATAAAAATAACATTAGACAACGTACTGTGTTTAGCACTTTCAATATCTCGGTAACAAATTGACGTAGAGCAATGATCAAAATACCAAATTGTTTGTTTTTTAAAGCTAAATTCAATGGTATAAATTAAAATTTGATTAAAATTAAAATTACATGTGAAAACCCCAAAAAACACATTTTTGGGGTACAAAACCCCCCAAAAACCCCCTTCGGATAGTGCGATTCATCTGGTTTGCGAACTCGTTCAAATAAATGGTACTTTACACATTTGTACCAAATGTCATTAAGATCGGACCTTTTTTACGAGAGTTATCGTGCTTACGGACACACACACACACATATATATATATATATACATATATAAAAATTTGAACGAATGGTGTTTATGGCATCTGGGGACCTCAAAATGAAAAGTTATCATGGTCTCGTGCTTAAGTCTTACCATGAGACCTACGGTAATAGCTTCTTCCCTATAGTGGAAATTCGCTAAAAAGTATAATTTCAAAGTGTGTTACTGATTGTGTTATTAAATAATTTAGATCGTTGTTTTAGATGACGTAACAACAATATTGAACTGTTTTGATTATATTAGACAAATGAAGCGGCTCTCCTACGAGTGTCCCTTCTAAATGTTGGTTTGTAATGTTTATAGTGTAGAAACTATCATTTCATTACCTTCTTCTACTTTATATTAAGGGTGCAGTTACGCCACATGAAACTACCTCGAAATGCGTTACCTTCGACCAGGTTCCTGTTATATAAGATTCATTACTAATTGTATATCAAATATAATCGATACTGAGGGTTCTTATGACTTTGATGTACTAAAACGATAAGAAATATTGTAATCATAATAGTAACGGTTGTACGGTATCACATTACTTATACAGTCTACTCCATTACTATTAGTGGCCGTGTATAACTAACAAAGCAAATATTATTTTACATGTCCGAATAAATTATTGTCTTATGCAACAAGGAAGATGAAAGTTAAATAAAATAATAACGTAGTTTTTCACTATTTGATTCAAGTGACTCATCTTGATTGATTCTTTTATAAGAACATGTTTATACATATTAATCAAGGTTTATTTATAGTGTTAATAAGATTAACATCTTAAAATTGTAAGTATATTTTTAGTTCTCAGTTAATTTCAAAACATTTGAACAGAAAGAGCCACCAGTGAGAAAAGGTAACTCTTCACAGCAAGTTAAGCCAAAGGAAATGTGCAAACCCTGACAAGAGGTTAATGTCTGAGAGGAAGTGACAAGAGGTAATGTCTGCGCGGCTCAAGCCCACAACTCTGTAACAGCAACCTGGACCTCGCGTTATCACAAGGGCGTGTCTGCGCGGCTCAAGCCCACAACTCTGTAACAGCAACCTGGACCTCGCGTTATCACAAGGGCGATGTCTGCGCGGCTCAAGCCCACAACTCTGTAACAGCGACCTGTACCTCGCGTTATCACAAGGGCGATGTCTGCGCGGCTCAAGCCCACAACTCTGTAACAGCAACCTGGACCTCGCGGTATCACAAGGGCGATGTCTGCGCGGCTCAAGCCCACAACTCTGTAACAGCGACCTGGACCTCGCGTTATCACAAGGGCGATGTCTGCGCGGCTCAAGCCCACAACTCTGTAACAGCAACCTGGACCTCGCGTTATCACAAGGGCGATGTCTGCGCGGCTCAAGCCCACAACTCTGTAACAGCGACCTGGACCTCGCGTTATCACAAGGGCGATGTCTGCGCGGCTCAAGCCCACAACTCTGTAACAGCGACCTGGACCTCGCGTTATCACAAGGGCGATATCTGCGCGGCTCAAGCCCACAACTCTGAAACAGCGACCTGGACCTCGCGTTATCACAAAGGCGATGTCTGCACAACTCAAGCCCACAACTCTGTAACAGCAACCCGGACCTTGCGTTATCACAAGGGCGATGTCTGCGCGGCTCAAGCCCACAACTCTGAAACAGCGACCTGGACCTCGCGTTATCACAAAGGCGATGTCTGCACAACTCAAGCCCACAACTCTGTAACAGCAACCCGGACCTTGCGTTATCACAACGGCGATGTCTGCGTGGCTCAAGGCCACAGCTCTGTAACAGCAACCTGGACCTCGCATTATCACAAAGGCGATGTCTGCGCGGCTCAAGGCCACAAATCTGTAACAGCAACCTGGACCTCGCGTTATCACAAAGGCGATGTCTGCACAACTCAAGCCTTCAACTCTGTAGCAGCGACCTGGCCCTCGCGTTATAACAAAGACGATGTCTGCGCAACCCAAGCCCTCAACTCTAAAGCGGCGACCTGACCCTCGCGTTATCACAAAGGCGATGTCTGCACAACTCAAGCCTTCAACTCTGTAGCAGTGACCTAGCCCTCGGCCCTCAACTCTGTAACAGCGACCTGGCACTCGTGTTATCACAAAGGTAGTTTCCAGAAGCCTGCTTTGTCACTGTAACAGAAATAATTGCCATATGTTGCACGATCTACGAACTCTACTCGTAAAGGTGTTTTAGCTGTTACACAAGCATTTTCTTGATTTAATTTGCACTTGTAAGGTAATATCACTGTAAAGATACAAAAACTGTTGATAAATAATTTACGTCAAACAGTATTGTAAGCTAGACTGGTAAACCTATTTAAATTTAGGCCTATATCTAATGTGCAAGTCAAAAGAACTCGTTTGTTTCGCTTTATAAAGCCAAGCCAATTACATTCAATACGCCACCACGGACCGCAGGGCTCCGGCACCGCTGCCCTCGTTATTACGCTTGTTAATTATAAACGCTTCCTTTAATGTTACGCTGATAATTTGCATACATTGTAATTTACATATAAACCAAGAAAATAAATTCCAACCGTTCTATAATTTATTTCCTCCTTTTTAGCAAATTCCCCCTGTAGGGAAGAAGCTACTACCGTAGGTGATATGGTAAGCCCGAGACCATGGTAACTTTTCGTTTTGAGGCCTCCAGATGCCAAAACCGCAGCAGCTTTAATCTTCAAAATGTGAACAGATTTTTTATATCTTATATATTATTTCTCTAGCCTGTTTTCCTGTCAGTCCGCAAGATCATCCTTATTCCTTTATCAAAATCCATGTTTTACCCCTCATTTTAAAGCTTATCGTACCAGCTATTGATGAAAATTAGACCCACGGTCTAAAAAGTTACCGCTTCTCGGAAATTTGAATTATATGAAAGATAAATAAAGGGAATAGTTTGTTTTGACAGGAGCGAAAATGTAAACAAAAGAACATCTGATCAGCTGAAAAGATTTGGTTCGCAAAGAGGAATTCCGTACGGGTCAATTGGTTATTTTTTCGTGTGACCAAAGTTAGGAGATTTTTTGTATTTTGGACAAGTTTTATTGCTTTATGATTTAAAATATAATATTTTTGATGTAATATAATTTAATGCTGAAATGTTATTGGCATCAACAATAATGTATTAGCTTCCATGCAGTTTTTAGAATGTGCGTTCATTGGATAGAATAGTATCTGCATAGTTAAATGTTTAGGGGGAGTAATAGCTAAATGAAGTACAAACAATTGTTAAAATATAGTAAATTCAAATGTTTAATGCAAGGTGTAACTTCATGCGCAAAAACAAGAAATACTTTGGTGTTTGCAATGTTGTGTTTGTTCATTAGACTCTGATCATTTACTACTTCTGTCAATACCCTCAGAATCGGACAGCTGTGTTGCTATTTCTGTAGTGTTTGCAGCATTAAGTTTGATCATTAGACTCTGATCATTTATCACTTCTGGCAATACCCTCAGAATCGGACAGCTGTGTTGCTATTTCTGTAGTGTTTGCAGTGTTAAGTTTGTTCATTAGGCTCTAATCATTTACCACTTCTGGCAATACCCTCAGAATCGGACAGCTGTGTTGCTATTTCTGTAGTGTTTGCAGCGTCAAGTTTGTTCATTAGGCTCTGATCATTTATCACTTCTGGCAATACCCTCAGAACCGGACAGCTGTGTTGCTATTTCTGTAGTGTTTGCAGCGTCAAGTTTGTTCATTAGGCTCTAATCATTTACCACTTCTGGCAATACCCTCAGAATCGGACAGCTGTGCTGCTATTTCGGTAGTGTTTGCAGCGTCAAGTTTGTTCATTAGGCTCTGATTATTTACCACTCCGGGCAATACCCTCAGAATCGGATAGCTGTGTTGCTATTTCTGTAGTGTTTGCAGCGTCAAGTTTGTTTATTAGACTCTGATCATTTACCACTTCTGGCAATACCCTCAGAATCGGACAGCTGTGTTGCTATTTCTGTAGTGTTTGCAGCGTCAAGTTTGTTCATTAGACTCTGATCATTTACCACTTCTGGCAATACCCTCAGAATCGGACAGCTGTGCTGCTATTTATGTAGTGTTTGCAGCGTCAAGTTTGTTTATTAGACTCTGATCATTTACCACTTCTGGCAATACCCTCAGAATCGGACAGCTGTGTTGCTATTTCTGTAGTGTTTGCAGCGTCAAGTTTGTTCATTAGGCTCTGATTATTTACCACTCCGGGCAATACCCTCAGAATCGGATAGCTGTGTTGCTATTTCTGTAGTGTTTGCAGCGTTAAGTTTGTTCATTAGGCTCTGATCATTTACCACTCCGGGCAATACCCTCAGAATCGGATAGCTGTGTTGCTATTTCTGTAGTGTTTGCAGCATTAAGTTTGATCATTAGACTCTGATCATTTATCACTTCTGGCAATACCCTCAGAATCGGACAGCTGTGTTGCTATTTCTGTAGTGTTTGCAGCGTCAAGTTTGTTCATTAGACTCTGATCATTTACCACTTCTGGCAATACCCTCAGAATCGGACAGCTGTGCTGCTATTTATGTAGTGTTTGCAGCGTCAAGTTTGTTTATTAGGCTCTGATCATTTACCACTTCTGGCAATACCCTCAGAATCGGACAGCTGTGTTGCTATTTCGGTAGTGTTTGCAGCGTCAAGTTTGTTCATTAGGCTCTGATTATTTACCACTCCGGGCAATACCCTCAGAATCGGATAGCTGTGTTGCTATTTCTGTAGTGTTTGCAGCGTTAAGTTTGTTCATTAGGCTCTGATCATTTACCACTTCTGGCAATACCCTCAGAATCGGACAGCTGTGTTGCTATTTCGGTAGTGTTTGCAGCGTCAAGTTTGTTTATTAGGCTCTGATCATTTATCACTTCTGGCAATACCCTCAGAATCGGACAGCTGTGTTGCTATTTCTGTAGTGTTTGCAGCGTCAAGATTTTTCATTAGGCTCTGATCATTTATCACTTCTGGCAATACCCTCAGAATCGGACAGCTGTGTTGCTATTTCTGTAGTGTTTGCAGCGTCAAGATTTTTCATTAGACTCTGATCATTTATCACTTCTGGCAATACCCTCAGAATCGGACAGCTGTGTTGCTATTTCGGTAGTGTTTGCAGCGTCAAGTTTGTTTATTAGGCTCTGATCATTTACCACTTCTGGCAATACCCTCAGAATCGTACAGCTGTGTTGCCATTTCTGTAGTGTTTACCGCGTCAAGTTTGTTCATTAGGCTCTGATCATTTACCACTCCGGGCAATACCCTCAGAATCGGACAGCTGTGGTGCTATTTCTGTAGTGTTTGCAGCGTCAAGTTTGTTCATTAGGCACTGATTATTTACCACTCCGGGCAATACCCTCAGAATCGGATAGCTGTGTTGCTATTTCTGTAGTGTTTGCAGCGCTAAGTTTGTTCATTAGACTCTGTTCATTTACCACATCTGGCAATACCCTCAGAATCGGACAGCTGTGGTGCTATTTCTGTAGTGTTTGCAGCGTCAAGATTGTTCATTAGACTCTGTTCATTTACCACTTCTGTCAATATCCTCAGAATCGGACAGCTGTGTTGCTATTTCGGTAGTGTTTGCAGCGTCAAGTTTGTTTATTAGGCTCTGATCATTTACCACTTCTGGCAATACCCTCAGAATCGTACAGCTGTGTTGCCATTTCTGTAGTGTTTACCGCGTCAAGTTTGTTCATTAGGCTCTGATCATTTACCACTCCGGGCAATACCCTCAGAATCAAATAGCTGTGTTGCTATTTCGGTAGTGTTTGCAGCGTCAAGTTTGTTTATTAGGCTCTGGTCATTTACCACTTCAGTCAATACCCTCAGAATCGGACAGCTGTGTTGATTTTTCTGTAGTGTTTGCAGCGTCAAGTTTGTTCATTAGGCTCTGGTCATTTACCACTTCAGTCAATACCCTCAGAATCGGACAGCTGTGTTGATATTTCTGTAGTGTTTGCAGCGTCAAGTTTGTTCATTAGGCTCTGATTATTTACCACTCCGGGGGCAATACCCTCAGAATTGGACAGCTGTGTTGCTATTTCTGTAGCGTTTGCAGTGTCAAGTTTGTTCATTAGACTCTGTTAATTTACCACTTCTGGCAATACCCTCAGAATCGGACAGCTGTGTTGCTATTTCGGTAGTTTTTGCAGCGTCAAGTTTGTTTATTAGGCTCTGGTCATTTACCACTTCTGTCAATACCCTCAGAATCGTACATCTGTGTTGCCATTTCGGTAGTGTTTGTCGCGTCAAGTTTGTTCATTAGGCTCTGATTATTTACCACTCCGGGTAATACCCTCAGAATCGGACAGCTGTGTTGCTATTTCTGTAGTGTTTGCAGCGTCAAGTTTGTTCATTAGGCTCTGATTATTTACCACTCCGGGGGCAATACCCTCAGAATCGGACAGCTGTGTTGCTATTTCTGTAGTGTTTGCAGCGTCAAGTTTGTTCATTAGGCTCTGATCATTTATCACTTCTGGCAATACCCTCAGAATCGGACAGCTGTTTTGCTATTTCTGTAGTGTGTGCAGCGTTAAGTTTGCTCATTAGGCTCTGTTCATTTACCACTTCTGGCATAACCTTAGAATCAGACAGATGTGTTGATATTACTGTAGTGTGTTTCAATAAATTATTGCGGATATTTTCCATCACTGATTATTAAACAGGATTAACGACATTTCGGGATCTGGAATCTGATCCAGTCTTCAGGTTTGAAAAATTACCTAGAACATATCAAAATTACACACATTATTAAAGACACAATCCAGACTAGCCTGAAAAAAATCCAAAACAGAGAACTGTAAATGCAGTCAAAAAGGAAAATCAAATCAATCACAATAGCCAGGCAAAAAAAGAAAAGCGAGACAGGGGTGAAACTTGTTACATAATCAGTGATGGAAAATGTCCGCAATAATTTCTTAAATAACATAAACTCACCATCACCAACAATAAATTTTTAACAAAGACTTTCTGTTGTGCTTGTAATGTTGAGTTTGTTCATTAGGCTCTGATAATTTACTATCTCGGGCTTCGCCCTCTGAACCGGGAATGACCCTTCCTTAAATCTCTGGTACAGATATGTCTTTCACCAAATAAACAGCTGTTATTATATGACTTAAAATAAAATTACCCTCCTACTTCGTCGAGCAGTTAAAAATAAAGAAATAAACCCTTAAAAACAAAAGAAATAACAATTGAAAAAAAAGTTCCCAACCAATATTTGGATATTGTTTGATGCCGTTATAAACATATTTTAAATATCTCGTTACTGTGTAGGGGTTTAGACTTTGCAACACATTTACACCCGTGTAATTTTCAATAATAACTAACCAGAGCGTTGGCGGCGTGTTTTGATGTATTTCCCGCTTGTTAGTGTTCTGTTGGTGCGGTCGCTGGCCTGTGGTTAGCCGCACGCGGTCCGCTCCCCGTCATCATCCATAACGATCATCATCATCAGGAACTGATTTACGACAAACTCATTTGATTCACTGCTTAATACTTAATACCTGTTAATGTGCAATATGACGATAGCTAATGTGGTATAGTTTCGTGGGGAATGTGCCTAAATATTGTGAAGTAGCATTAAACATATCTTCCATGTTACTTTACTCTACCGGCAGTTTCATTCTAAGTCAGATGAAGTAAATGCTACTCTGTTCCACTAACAATGCTTAAGACTTCAAGTTAACACTAAAATATATTTAAATCGTGTTATATAATTTAACACGATTACTCAGGTTTAAACAATATCTTACCTTTGAACAAACATTTTAAAATATAAAAAAAATCTGCAATTTTATTTTTTATCGTAAAAAAAGCAACTACTAAAGCCAATACATTAACTACTAAATCATGTCATGACCCTCCTGAAACTATTATTTGACTACATTTTACTTCATTAATTCTAAAGGCGAATATCAACAATGCGATTAAGAAACAATATTTGAATCAACAGATTTAAACATTTAAAATGTATTCTTAGTTTAAAAGTCTCGGTACATTCAAAGTTACCAGACTTCAATTTGTTGAAGTCTTGTCATGAAAAGTTAAGTCACTTGGTCAGTAATGAACATTTCATAAACTTTGTTCTTGCAGTGGCAAAAACCTTTTAACGTTATGGACTAAAGTTTAAATGGGATTAAAATGTAAATGCCTTTGTATACTTTTAACGTGTTTTTAATTTTTACACTTAAAACAGCAGAAAATTAAGTATCCCAAAGAACTTATACGGTGTTTGAAAGAAATCTCAACACACACCTATAAATATGTGTACAATTGTTTGATAAAAACTGCCATAACAGTAGATTAAAAATATTTCAAAACTGTGAATAGGACAAAACTTATTCTTAACAATTCTCAGACAATAAAGGGCTAGTCCGTTACATATATATTTCTTTGTCGAATCACCTGTTGCCAAATTACCATAGCTAGCAGATTTTGCACTTAATCAATCGTATAATTTTTAATCCTAAACTATTACAACAAATAAATTGGCTGGAAATATTAAATAAGATGAATTAGATAATGCATTGTGTTACTCCAGAAGTTTTAGTTTTGTACAGACTTTAACTATCAAGAGTTAAGGAATACCTTATACAGTGTAATTGGTACCGAATTAGTAATTAGTTGCAGTATAATACTTTCCAAAATGCAATTGGAATCCCGAGGCATTTTACAGTAAACGATGTAAAATTAAAAACGAGATTGCACGCAGCATGCTGACATGAGGGAAGTAAATTAAAACGAGATTGCATGCAGCACGCTGACATGAGGGAAGTGAATTAAAACGATATTGCACGCAGTACGCTGACATGAGGGAAGTGAATTAAAACGAGATCGCACGCAGCACGCTGATATGAGGGAAGTGAAAACGAGAATGCATGCAGCACGCTAACATGAGGGAAGTGAATTAAAACGATATTGCACCAGTACGCTGACATGTGGGAAGTGAATTAAAACGAGATCGCATGCAGCACGCTGACATGAGGGAAGTGAATTAAAACTATATTGCACGCAGTACGCTGACATGAGGGAAGTGAATTAAAACAATATTGCACGCAGTACGCTGACATGAGGGAAGTGAATTAAAACGAGATTGCAAGCAGCACGCTGACATGAGGGAAGTGAATTAAAACGAGATTTCACGCAGTACGCTGACATGAGGGAAATGAATTTTAACGAGATTGCACGCAGTACGCTGACATGAGGGGAGTGAATTAAAACGATATTGCACGCAGCACGCTGACATGAGGGAAGTGAATTAAAACGAGATTGCACGCAGCACGCTGACATGAGGGAAGTGAATTAAAACGATATTGCACGCAGTACGCTGACATGAGGGAAGTGAATTGAAACGAGATCGCACGCAGCACGCTGACATGAGGGAAGTGAATTAAAACGAGATCGCACGCAGCACGCTGTCATGAGGGAAATGAATGAAAACGAGATCGTACGCAGCACGCTGACATGAGGGAAGTGAATTAAAACGAGATTGCACACAGCACGCTGACATGAGGGAAGTGTATTATAACTAAAACGAGATCGCACGTAGTACGCTGACATGAGGAAAGTGAATTAAATCGAGATTGCACGCAGCACGCTGACATGAGGGAAGTGAATTAAAACGAGATTGCACGCAGCACGCTGACATGAGGGGAGTGTATTATAACTAAAACGAGATCGCACGTAGTACGCTGACATGAGGGAAGTGAATTAAAACGAGATTGCACGCAGCACGCTGACATGAGGGAAGTGAATTAAAACGAGATTGCACGCAGCATGCTGACATGAGGCAAGTGAATTAAAACGAGATTGTATGCAGCACGCTGACATGAGGGAAGTGAATTAAAACCTTGAAAAATCTAATAAAGGGTTTAAAACAACCCTGGTAACACTTTTTATGAAAATTGGAAAGTGTTATTTTTTGGCTGTTCTGATGCTCCTTGTTATGTTTAAATTGACTATTAGGATGACTATGTTGTACATTATAAGGTAAGGATAGGTATAGTCAGGATAACAAGTTGGTATAGAGGTATTGGGGTTGATAAAACTACATCAAGATATAAAAAACAGTCTTTTCCAGTATAAAATCCCCATAAGACAACGTACTGTGACCAAATTTCAAGTAAATTGGACAAAAATTGCGACCGCTAGAGTGCGAAAACATTGTATAAAGGTTTTAGCGACCCCCCAAAACGGGTTCAGGGGATCACGTTAGGAACGTCTATGGTGGTCCCGGGCTTAGGTTTAACCGTGCGGGTCATGCTAATCTTTTCCACAGGAAATTCACTAATGAAAATAAACAATATAAACGGCGAGGAAACAACTAGAGAACCATACGAGAGATATGTTGAATATGGCCTTCTTCGAAAGAATAATGTCGTTGATCTGAGCACTAAACCATCCGATTAAGCTTATTGTTGTTTTGTTAAAACCACTGTATTTATTTCTTTTGGTAAATTATTACTGATTGAAATTCAAGCATAAAATTTCGTTTCTACTGGTCAATCATGATTCAACTTACGCGTTATTGTGGCGACAGGGTTCACTGGTATATTGACACAACCATGTAAGGTTCAGGCGCCTCCATTACCGTCGGCGTGATCATACTGCTTCCCTTCTCACTACCACGTGATTGTGGTGACAGGGTTCACTGTTATATTGACACAACCAAGTAAAGTTCAGGCACCTCCAGTTCCGTCGGCGTGATCATACTGCTTCCCTTCTCACTACCACGTGATTGTGGCGACAGGGTTCACTCGTATATTGACAAAACCATGTAAGGTTCAGGCGCCTCCAGTTCCATCGGCGTGATCATGAAGCTTCCCTTCTCACTACCACGTGATTGTGGCGACAGGGTTCACTGGTATATTGACACAACCATGTAAGGTTCATGCACCTCCAGTTCCATCGGCGTGATCATACTGCTTCCCTTCTCACTACCACGTGATTGTGGCGACAGGGTTCACTGATATATTTACACAGCCATGTAAGGTTCAGGCGCCTCCAGTTCCGTCGGCGTGATCATACTGCTTCCCTTCTCACTACCACGTGATTGTGGCGACAGGGTTCACTGGTATATTGACACAACCATGTAAGGTTCACGCGCCTCCAGTTCCTTCGGCGTGATCATACTGCTTCCCTTCTCACTACAACGTGATTGTGGCGACAGGGTTCACTGGTATATGGACACAACCATGTAAGGTTCAGGCGCCTCCAGTTCCGTCGGTGTGATCATACTGCTTCCCTTCTCACTACCACGTGATTGTGGCGACAGGGTTCACTGGTATATTGACACAACCATGTAAGGTTCAGGCGCCTCCAGTTCCGTCGGCGTGATCATACTGCTTCCCTTCTCACTACCACCTGATTGTGGTGGCAGGGTTCACTGGTATATGGACACAACCATGTAAGGTTCAGGCGCCTCCAGTTCCGTCGGCGTGATCATACTGCTTCCCTTGTCACTACCACGTGATTGTGGCGACAGGATTCACTGGTATATTGACACAACCATGTAAGGTTCAGGCGCCTCCAGTTCCTTCGGCGTGGTCATACTGCTTCCCTTCTCACTACCACGTGATTGTGGCGACAGGGTTCACTGGTATATGGACACAACCATGTAAGGTTCAGGCGCCTCTAGTTCCGTCGGCGTGATCATACTGCTTCCCTACTCACTACCACGTGATTTTGGCGACAGGGTACACTGGTATATTGACAAAACCATGTAAGGTTCAGGCGCCTCCAGTTCCGTCGGCGTGATCATACTGCTTCCCTTCTCACTACCACGTGTTTGTGGCTACAGGGTTCACTGGTATATTGACACAACCATGTAAGGTTCAGGCGCCTCCAGTTCCGTCGGCGTGATCATACTGCTTCTCTTCTCACTACCACGTGATTGTGGCGACAGGGTTCACTGGTATATTGACACAACCATGTAAGGTTCAGGCGCCTCAGTTCCGTCGGCGTGATCATACTGCTTCCCTTCTCACTACCACGTGATTGTGACGACAGGGTTCACTGGTATTTTGACACAACCATATAAGGTTCAGGCACTTCCAGTTCCGTCGGCGTGATCATACTGCTTCCCTTCTCACTACCACGTGATTGTGGCGACAGGGTTCACTGGTACATTGACACAACCATGTAAGGTTCAGGCGCCTCCAGTTCCGTCGGCGTGATCATACTGCTTCCCTTCTCACTACCACGTGATTGTAGTGACAGGGTTCACTGGTATATTGACACAACCGTGTAAGGTTCAGGCGCCTCCAGTTCCGTCGGCGTGATCATACTGCTTCCCTTCTCACTACCACGTGATTGTGGCGACAGGGTTCACTGGTATATTGACACAACCATGTAAGGTTCAGGCACCTCCAGTTCCGTCGGCGTAATCATACTGCTTCCCTTCTCACTACCACGTGATTGTGACGACAGGGTTCACTGGTATATTGACACAACCATGTAAGGTTCAGGCACCTCCAGTTCCGTCGGCGTGATCATACTGCTTCCCTTCTCACTACCACGTGACTTTGCAGCTCATTCAAGCTTCACTGTCAAAGCTGGATAACGTTATCACTTTAGGTGGATGCCATCATAGATTAAAAAGCTTATACAGAAGCAAATGCAAAAATCAGGAATTATAACACGGTTACGTTGGTCAAAGCTCCTTCAACAGTTCCTCTTGTATTCCATTCTGTGAACTTTTACTTATCTTCCGGCATTTCGAAGCTTACATTTTTATTTAAGGTAAAATACGTTTAATTTCCTACTAACGTCACATTGTACTTAACTTGGTTGGTAGTAAAATGAGCGTTATTTTACCCATTGCGTCTATCGATGGTAATCGGATGTTAAAATTACTAAATATTAAGTAAATGTCTTGGAAATAATTAACAACATGTTTCAATGATGGACCTTCTAACGAGGCACATGTTCTATCTTGGAACTGTCTAATACAACCACAATTTTGTCTCTAGTTTGTTCATTATTTCAATAATTAATGGAAATGTCCGAGGGTAAAACATTGTAAACAACTTTTCTTGTAAGCAAATTTAATATTAGCCATCAAGTGCAGTGTTTACATTCATTAAAACTTTATGAAATAAAGACTAATGAGATTTTTTCGTTGTTTTTCACTCTGACTAGACTACCACAACTGAGAACACGGACAGGATAATTTCTCGCCCTTGAGCATCGTATTTCAATTTATAATTTACTTTCATAAATAAATAATTAATAGATCAAACAATCAACATTAAAGATTGTATACGTAGACAACTGGTCAGTAAATGTTAGATTATTAACACAATGCATTAATATAGTGGAAACAAATTCAAGCATAACTCTTACTCAAGGGTGCACTAATTGATTTACATATTTTAAAAAAATCCACCCTCATAGTTAGTTTTGTAAAAATGTTCAAAACTGTTTACCTTACAATATGACTTCAATACTTTATAGATGTCCCAAATAATATGACAAGAATTAACTGAAATCTTGAGAAAATTTTTTTATTTTGATGAATTACGGAAAATTTAAGGTGGAGTTGACGGAATGATTTCCAGTTATAATAATTGTGATGACACTTCTAGAATTCTGTAGGTCTTTCGTCTAACTTACCGTGACTTCCTCTGATAATACCTTAGTCCTGCAAATCTCGATCCTCAATAGTAGAGTCTTCGTTGGCATTGCTCTACCCCCGCCATAAGACTGTATGCTTAACATGCTGACGCTTTTAAAAAACCGCATGTATAATAATAATATAATAATAATAACCCGTTTTAACATATAGTTTTGATGTATTAAAATGGACAAAAACTGAATTATCAGAAATACAGAGGAGAACAAGAAAATTACTAACAAAAAGCCGAATCCACCACCCAAAATCATCAGTTGAAAGGTTGCATATACCTAGAAAATATGAAGGACGTGGTATAATTGATATTAAAAGACTAAACCAAAAACAAGTTCAAAGCCTACAGAGATATTTTATAGAATAAGATCAACAAATTCACCAAACCAATAAAAGAGCAGACAAGAATTATACACCCCTGAATCTAGAACAAAACGTAATAATTGAATTAGAGAACACAGAACAGTTTATTAGGAGGTTAAAAGAACAATGGAAGGAGAAAGCACTACATGGTAGGCATCCATTTTTACTAAGCCGGTCTTATACACATTGACTTGTATAATTTAAATAAGTGGTTAACAGAGGGTGATTTGTATGCTGAAACAGAAGGCTTCTTATTATCAATTCAGGATCAGGTAATTCCAACAAAAAATTATTTGAAACAAATAATTAAGGCCAATATAGAGGATGATCTATGCAGAAAATGCCATAAGCAACCCGAAACTATTCAACATATAACAGGTCATGTGAAAACTTAGTGCAAACAGAAAACCTAAGAAGAAAACCTAATCTAGTTACTAAGATTATACTTTAGAATTTAGCCAAGAATAACAACCTCATAGAAAACATTGAACCCTATTATAATTACACACCTGATTATGTGCTGGAAAGTGCCACATGCAAACTTTATTGAGACAGATCTGTACCTAACAGATCACACTATTATACATAATCGGACAGTTATAATAGTTGTAGATAAAGTAAAAAAGGAGACAAAAATGATTTAAATTGGTATCCCAAATTGCAAAAACTTCGAAAAATGCTTGAAAGAAAAAGAAGAAACAAATTTAAGATAAGTTGAAAAAATAAGGTTTTATGGAGACAAGATAAGGGTAACTATAATACCAATAGTAATTTCCTCAAATGGTGTTTTTCCAAAACAATTTCTTCTGAACATCAAAAAGATTGGACATGAAACGAAGCTAAGAGAAATTAAAAAATCAGAAATCTCATAAACAACATGAATAGTACGATCGTTTCTGAACACGCCTATCTGAAGAAAAGATTGTAACTTTGTTCCATGAGCTTTACAAATATATTGTTTTTACCAACAGATTTTTGTATGTATATTACTCATGTATTTTGGTGAAATAAATAAATGAATAATAATAATAGTGAAAATAATAATCTTAAAACATATTTTAACTAAATGTTAACCCCGTCAGTTTTTTTATATCGTTAATGTCTTTAAAAATTCCAAAAAGCGATAAACGTAGCATAATACTGCGAAAAAGCATAGCAATTCCTCTGCTTGATTTGGAAAATGTAAATCGTAAGTTAATGAAGCAAATTTAAACTTGAAGTGAATGTGTTTGTCCACCATAAAGAGTTGAAAGAGTCATAATAAAAAAACATATTGTACAAACTTCATTAACTTCTTTGTTAATTTTGTCCGAAATTATCTCTGCCCTTATACAACAATGTAAGGCAGACTGGTGGATGTGATTCCTACAAAATACTGTATTTTACTTATTGTAAACAAATACAATTACGTAATGTTGAAGACTTAAGTACAATAAACAGAAAAAAGACTTGTTAAGGCTGAAAAAAATCACCCTTAAGCTGAGGGCTAGAGGTATTAATGATTGGTGTTTTTATTTAATTTTCTTTCCTTAGGTATGAAACTTTAAATTTGTTTATTGGTTTCAATACTTAGGTCTTATAAAAAAATACTAAGTCGTCATAAATAAAAGTGTATTACAAAATACATCGTTGAGGATTGAAATCTATATTACCACTTAAAACTACGTAATATAATACTAGACTACACCATATACAAGTTGTAATGTATATTTATGTGTCGAAACTACAATAACTGACCATTAAACATGGGATCCATCTACATGTTGTAACAGAACAAACCGTTGTAGCCGGAATTGCATGCTCAGTAATCGGTTCCAAGTTCATTTATTTTCTTAGTTTTCACAGTCGAATTCTTTTTATAGTGATTGTGTTTAACTAGTTTGTTTATCCTAATACACAAACTCCGTTGTATTTGGCTAAGATTCTTTCGCAGAGAATCTTTTATTCTGTAGGGGAAATTTTGAATTCTACAAAGGAAGAATCTGCGATTCTGAGCTGTTTCTTATGATTCTCTCGCGAATTTTGATTGAATTTTTGACGGCAAATCGATATCTCCCTTAAAGCAATATAATCTCTTTGACCAAGTTCCTTGGGGCTACTGGAATGTGAAGTCATGGCTGGGATGGTTTATATTGTCATGTTATTCGTTGGTTTCAATCAGCGAGTTTTTTTCATTTACCAAAATAAACTGTCCTATCCAAGCATAGAAGGTTGTTCCTGGCAAAATGATACATTTAATAATTGTCCTTGTTACTTGACGACTGATTATATTTATTTATAAAAGGTTTAAACCAACTAATTAGTATATTATATTTCATGTACAGTAGTTTAATACTTTAAAAATGCGATAAACTCATATTTTATTGACGGGACCTACGAGAAAACAAGCGTTGGGTGGGTCCTGCGCACTAAAAATGATCAGTATGTTGGTAACAATTTTATTTAAGGATTACTCTTGATAATACCCATATAAAAATGTTCAATGAGGCGTGACCAAAAATGTCATGATCAGACATGTCTTGACTTGATCAGTTATGGGACTTATGGGATCAATTATTCCAGATCAGATACTAATCAGATCTGATCAGAATCTGATCTGGTTCTGACCGGAACCTATCATAAAATATAATATATATAATATATACGAGTAATAATATATATATTACATAATAATATATAATATAATATAATAAAATAAACAATTACAAAATTATGACAAAAAGTATTAGTGGCACTGTGGTTGAGATTCGAACTCGGAACTCCATCGTTCAAGTCCGATCACATATCCACTACACCACAACCAGTGCTTGGAGTATAAGGAAGATAAGTAATTACGAATAAGAGAAACTGTGTAGGACCACGATTTTAAGTTAAACTCAACGAGATTTTGTTTACATGTGATTTGTAGAATGTAAGTATTGATAAAGCAATAAAGCGACATTGATATTTGCGGCTGTGTAGTAGCATAGACACAATTGTTTAATGATTAGTAATATATTCTCCTTTTTTTGCTTTGTACAACTTTAAAATTAGCTGTCACTTTTAAGATTTTGTTGTATTGCGATTGTATTTAAGATGGCGTATGTATAGGAATTGTCGCATATTTTTGTTTAAAAAACAAAACTTACGATGAATAGTATTATATATTTATGGTAAATTTAACTACGTTTGGTGACGTAATACCTCATTTATAGTTATAATTTGTATGGTGATATTGATTAATAGCACATGAAAAAAGGGTAAACAAACTAAGAATATCATTATTAATAATATTTAAGTATCACTATATAATACTTAAATAAACCAATGATCAAGCCCAATAAACCTAATTCAGTAATCATGAAGTCTTATAAAGTTTGATATAGCTGATCAGGCCTAATGAAGAGTGATCAGAATCGTATCAACTTTGATCAGACCTGATTACCATGTCGGTACAGGATGAATAAAACAAAGAATGGTTACTGGTCCTTAAATCAGTTTGTTTTTATATATTTAAAATCAAATTAAATAATAAAATGGATAGATTTAAGTTAGTCGGATTACCACCACGTATGACCTACAGTAGTTTTGAAAACATCAGAAAGCACGTCTTACTTGTGGAGGACAGATGTTATTTCCTAAGAGCGTTCGTCTAAACACATTACCTAGCCGTAAACCGGTGACAATTTCGTTAAAAGGCGTTGTTTTATGTGATAAGATTGTTATGGCGAACAGATAACGCGGCTCCCTTCCATCAAGTAATTGAATGTCAACTCGTCTATCAATATTTCCTATTAGGCTTGAATGTTTTATTTGTTATCAAACGAATCCTTAGTAAACGACAAATTATATCATTTGACATGAAAATTATTTACACATTACCTTTTTGTTGAAAGTTTACGCAACGACATGGTACTATCATATCCAATGAAGCTTTTTTTTTAATAGTTTGAGTGTTTATTTTGTTTATAATAAATAAAGCAAATCAATATTCAAACAGGTTTATGTTTTAAACAGCATTCAAGATATACATAAATATATATAATCGAAAGAGAACATTCCTTCAGTAGTCTACAAGATTTCTATCACTTAACGTTTATGAACTAAAGAAAATTATAAACGTGTCATCCGACGGAAAACTTGATTTCAGAAATTTATGCGGAAAGGTAAAGAATCGATGAAACATTCTGAACAAACAAATAACTGAACATGGCTTTACATGTAGTGTATTAGATGATGATTTTGAAGCTTAAATACCGAGACTTGTGCATTTATCGACGATCCCCCGATATTAATCTACCTACTACTACCTACTACGAGAAGTGTTCACTTAGCCGTACCAAAACTTCAACGACCACTGTTCTACTGACGATTCACACGAGTTCATATGTGTGTTCTCAATAGTTGGTACGAGTATATTGTTATGGTTGCACTGCAGGTGGAAGATGATGAACAGATTAAACAATCAAAAAACAATAGCACACGTGCTGTTGCAAGAATAAAAGGTACTAAAATAAATGTGTCTATTAAAATAGGAATTAATATTCATTTATCTCGTATGAGTGTATTTAAGCTCGTAAATATTTAAAGTAGAAAGTAACAGAGTGAGTAAGGGACCGGACGCGAACAGCAAATATTAGCTTCAAGCGTCATTTCCAAAATGGCTTTACTCTGGAAGTCAAATGTATTGTTATCATTGTCCGACTATTCATAAATGTATGTTTACTGTTTTACATCTGAAACAATTATTCGTAAGTCTAAAATGTAATATATTTATTTAGGAGGATTATTGGAGTTATTATAGCTCAAATACTGAGATTAGGATAGGGCAGAATGGGTTAGCTGTAACCGTGTTCGGCAGAACGGGTTAGCTGTAACCGTGTTCGGCAGAACGGGTTAGCTGTAACCGTGTACGGCAGAACGGGTTAGCTGTAACCGTGTACGGCAGAACGGGTTAGCTGTAACCGTGTACGGCAGAACGGGTTAGCTGTAACCGTGTACGGCAGAATGGGTTAGCTGTAACCGTGTAGGGCAGAACGGGTTAGCTGTAACCGTGTACGGCAGAATGGGTTAGCTGTAACCGTGTACGGCAGAACGGGTTAGCTGTAACCGTATACGGCAGAACGGGTTAGCTGTAACCGTGTACGGCAGAACGGGTTAGCTGTAACCGTGTACGGCAGCAGAGGGCATGACATGTGTTGTCTGTGTGTTTCTATTCCACTAGTTTTAATAGGGATCTAACTCTAACAGGCAGAAACAATTTATGTATCGCGGTGCAAACCATAACAAATACCATATCTCATTTAAACTTTAGGATTCAAATGTGATACCCAAGCCTATACTTTAATATCAGTCAGGTTAGCTTGCTTTACACTATAAACTCTCATCTCAAAAGCTGTGCGAATTAATCATGTAAAATGTTGGAACTAACTAAAGACTGGGTGAACAAGTGCTGTAGGAAGATCTCATTCTCAAGAACCGTCTAATTTAGTTATTTTGGCCAGATCTTGATACACTTAAACAACTGCAATTAGGAGATTATTTTTATAATTTTCTTTGTAAATTCCAATACATTGTTAACCATTGTCATAGAATAATAATAATAATATTATATGATGTAGCCCGATGAACAACTGACAGACTCAGAGCAAAAGGTTGGCATCAGTAAATACACAGTTGCCATATTATTTCAGTTTTATGTTTTCATAAAATAAGAATATGAAAACAACTAGCAACGAGCAAGGAACCTGCTGCTCAACTAACACCGAATAAAACTGTAGATTTTTCAGACATGATTTAATTTATTGTCTCTTTAAATTCCACATTTTAACATTAATAGTTGGCTTAGATTTTTGTCAACTAAAATAGTAAATTAGCTTTGTAATTCTGCTACGTAAGGCTTAATATCAGTATTGTAACTGTAATTATTACTATACCTGAAACATCAGTTTTGATAAATGGCTGGGTAGCACAGTGGTTGACGTGCTTGCTTCATAATCTTAGGTTCCCCAGATCGATCCTGAGCAAAATCCTGAGAAAGTTTTGTGAATGTTCGATACTGGATCCAGCTGCTATTGGTCATTTGGCTATTAATTAATGATCCTGGCAAAAGAATCAGTCGATCGTAGTCAGTAACAAGGCTACACAAGGCATCTCACCCATTGTACACTCATCATTAAATCATATTCGCCTTAAAATACACTCTAGTAGCTTCGGCGTCTTAGACAATCATTTAACGTTTTAAATATTAAAATCGCACTTTTTGCATGAAATTAAACAAAAAACAAAAAATATAAATTAAATTGCACATACAACCGTTAACCTTTGGAAGCCAAAACATTTCTCAGTGGTTCTGTTTCGTAATCCAATCACAAGCCTTGGTTTTAGTGAGCGGACTCTTTGGCCAACCGGAGTGGAGGAGCAGCTGGGAGAGGTGAGCACATCTTAATGTTATTGGAGGAGCATAGCTAGGAGAGGTGAGCACATCTTAATGTTATTGGAGGAGCATAGCTGGGAGAGGTGAGCACATCTTAATGTTATTGGAGGAGCATAGCTGGGAGAGGTGAGCACATCTTAATGTTATTAATCGGTTTCAAACAATACATATTTTATCCTATACTCTAATATGAGTAAGGTTTGCTTGCTTGCTTGCTTGCTTGCGTGCTTGCTTGCGACACGGATCTCAAAAACGGCTCCAACGATTTCCTTCAAATGTTCAAAATAACTAATTTCTGGGATAAAAATAAGTTCTAGACAGGCCTCAACCCTAGGAAAAATCAAATAATGTAAAAAAACTAAAATGAAAAGTCAAAAAAATTAACATTGGGCTTATGGAGTTTCAAATCAAAACAAAAGTATTGTAACAGCTGTTCATAATTAACCAGGGAACTGTCAAAGTAATACTCATGTTGTTTATGATTATTAACATGTGGTTTCCTGAGAGCAGAGATTAACAGATTTGAGTAAAGATTACATATATAGAGTAGTAAAATAAATAAAAGGGACATTGAGCTATAAATAACAACTGGAGGGACCTTAAAAATGTAGAAAAGAGGCTAATGAATAATACAAATCTGATTATCAGTAGGGGGAAGTGGTGAAATATTACTCCGAGTCATCTAAACAAACTGACTGACCTTGCCCCGAGCAAAGCTCGGCCCCCAGGTACTTAAACAAATATAACTATGTTTTGATGTATGAATGCTTGTTAGTGTTCTGATGGTGCGGTCGCTGCCCTGTGGTTAGCCGCACGTTTTCGCTGGCCTGTAGTTATCCGCACACGGTCGCTGGCCTGTGGTTAGCCGCACGCGGTCGCTGGCCTGTAGTTAGCCGCATGCGGTCGCTGGCCTGTAGTTAGCCGCACGCGGTCGCTGGCCTGTAGTTAGCCGCACGTGGTCGCTGGCCTGTGGTTAGCCGCACGCGGTCACTGGCCTGTGGTTAGCCGCACGCGGTCGCTGGCCTGTGGTTAGCCGCACGCGGTCGCTGGCCTGTGGTTAGCCGCACGCGGCCGCTGGCCTGTGGTTAACCGCACGTGGTCGCTGGCCTGTGGTTAGCCGCACGCGGTCGCTGTCCTGTAGTTAGCCGCACGCGGTCGCTGGCCTGTAGTTAGCCGCACGCGGTCGCTGGCCTGTAGTTAGCCGCACGTGGTCGCCGGCCTGTGGTTAGCCGCACGCGGTCGCTGGCCTGTGGTTAGCCGCAAGCGGTTGCTGGCCTGTGGTTAGCCGCACGCGGTCGCTGGCCTGTGGTTAGCCGCTCGCGGTCTCTGGCCTGTAGTTAGCCGCACGCGGTCGCTGGCCTGTAGTTAGCCGCACGCGGTCGCTGGCCTGTGGTTAGCCGCACGCGGTCGCTGGCCTGTGGTTAGCCGTACGCGGTCGCTGGCCTGTGGTTAGCTTCACGCGGTAACTGGCCTGTGGTTAGCCGCACGTGGTCGCTGGCCTGTAGTTAGCCGCATGCAGTCGCTGGCCTGTAGTTAGCCACACGCGGTCACTGACCTGTAGTTAGCCGCACGCGGTCGCTGGCCTGTAGTTAGCCGCATGCGGTCACTGGCCTGTGGTTAGCCGCACGTGGTCGCTGGCCTGTAGTTAGCCGCACGCGGTCACTGGCCTGTAGTTAGCCGCACGCGGTCGCTGGCCTGTAGTTAGCCACACGCGGTCGCTGGCCTGTAGTTAGCCGCACGTGGTCGCTGGCCTGTGGTTAGCCGCACGCGGTCACTGGCCTGTGGTTAGCCGCACGTGGTCGTTGGCCTGTAGTTAGCCGCACGCGGTCGCTGGCCTGTAGTTAGCCGCACGCGGTCGCTGGCCTGTGGTTAGCCGCACGCGGTCGCTGGCCTGTGGTTAGCCGTACGCGGTCGCTGGCCTGTGGTTAGCTTCACGCGGTCACTGGCCTGTGGTTAGCCGCACGTGGTCGCTGGCCTGTAGTTAGCCGCATGCAGTCGCTGGCCTGTAGTTAGCCACACGCGGTCACTGACCTGTAGTTAGCCGCACGCGGTCGCTGGCCTGTAGTTAGCCGCATGCGGTCACTGGCCTGTGGTTAGCCGCACGTGGTCGCTGGCCTCTAGTTAGCCGCACGCGGTCGCTGGCCTGTAGTTAGCCGCACGCGGTCGCTGGCCTGTGGTTAGCCGCACGCGGTCGCTGGCCTGTAGTTAGCTGCACGCGGTCGCTGGCCTGTGGTTAGCCGCACGCGGTCACTGCCCTGTGGTTAGCCCCACGTGGTCGCTGCCCTGTGGTTAGCCGCACGCGGTCGCTGCCCTGTGGGTTAGCCGCACGCGGTCGCTGGTGGCCTGTGGTTAGCCGCACGTGGTCCGCTCGCCGGCATCATCCATAACGATCATCATCACCAGGAATTGATTAACAATAAAATTTGTTTGTTTCACTTTTTTTGGGGAGACGTGAAATGGATCAGTATACTTAATACAACTCCGATATAAAACATAACGAATGTGAAGTGAAAGAATAGTGTCAACTTATCCTTTTTTCAATAAGTAATGGTGTTTAAAAAAAATAAGCAATAAATAGTATTTTAGTTGTGGGATTATCAGGATCTCACGTATAACAAAATAAGAGATAAAATGTTGTGTCGTTACGATTTGTTTAGAGCAAATATAACAGAACATAGTAATACGCAAAAAATGTTCAGTTAAAACAACAGTAACGAGTCACCTTGTTTACTGCTGTTTGATGGCAGTGAAATGGTTGGCAGTTGGCGAAGTGCCTCACTCGGGACATGTTGTTACCCAGATGTTAGGAGGGATTATCTGGACCATAAACCTGCGTTGTAAGACAAGCAACACACCTGGGGCCAGCTATACACACACGGACTCAAACCTTATTGCAAACAGAGCTTAACATGTATTTATTCTACGTTTTAACATATTAAAATTAAAATAAGATAATCGGACTGACTACTAAACTTTCAAATATTTAATTATGTTCTTACACTTTGACATTATTTATTGCCTTCCATAGTACATACCTCTAAATATAAATATTCATCCTAAATATATTGATTTATTCCAACTAAAACAATAATTTGTATAAAAAGAGTTAAATTTATTATGGATATTGAATTAAAAGAAAGGTGTTGTAGATATCTAAAGGGGAGAGGGGTGTTGTAGATCTCTAGTAAGGGAAGGGTGTTGTAGATTTATAGTGGGAGGAGGGGTGTTGTAGATCTCGAGTGGAAGAAGAGGTATTGTAGATCTCTAGTGGGTGGAAGGGTGTTGTTGATAAATAGAGGGGGAGGGGTGTTGTAGATAACTAGTGGGGGTAGGGGTGTTGTAAATCTCTAGTGGGGGTAGGAGTGTTGTAGATCTCTAGTGGGAGGAGGGGTTTTGTTGTATATATCTAGTGGGGGAGGGGTGTTGTAGATATCTATGGGGGAAGGGTGTTATATATCTTTAGTGGGGGAAAAGGAGTTGTAAATATCTAGTGGGGGGAGGGGTATAGAACTATGGTGGGGGAGGGGTGTCGTAGATCTCTAGGGGGGAAGGGTTGTTGTAGATCTCTTGTGGGCGGAGGGTTGTTGTAGATATATAGTGGAGGGAGGGGTGTTGTAGATATCCAGTGGGGGTAGGGGTGTTGAAAATCTATAGTGGGGGGAGGAGTGTTGTAGAGCTCTAGTGAAGGAAGGGTATTGTAGATATCGAGTAGGGGGAGGGATGTTGTAGATATCTAGAGGAGTGAGAGGTGTTGTAGATCTCTAGTGGGGGAGGGGTGTTGTAGATCTCTAGTGGGGGAGAAGGGTTGTAGATCTCTAGTGGGAGAGAAGGGTTGTAGATCTCTAGTGGGGGAGGGGTGTTGTAGATCTCTAGGGGGGAATGGGTGTTGTAGATCTCTATGGGGGAGGGGTGTTATAGATCTTTAGTGGGGGAAAAGGTGTTGTAAATGTCTAGTGGAGGAAGGGGTGTTGTAGATCTCTAGTAGGGGGAGGGATGTTGTAGATATCTAGAGGAGTGAGAGGTGTTGTAGATCTCTAGTGGGGGAGGGATGTTGTAGATCTCTAGTGGGGGAGAAGGGTTGTAGATCTCTAGTGGAGAGAAGGGTTGTAGATCTCTAGTGGGGGAGGGGTGTTGTAGATCTCTAGTGGGGGAGGGATGTTGTAGATCTCTAGTGGGGGAGAAGGGTTTTAGATCTCTAGTGGGGGAGAAGAGTTGTAGATCTCTAGTGGGGGAGAAGGTTTGTAGATCTCTAGTGGGGGAGAGGTGTTGTAGATCTCTAGTGGGGGAGGGGTGTTGTAGATCTCTAGTGGGGGAGGGGTGTTGTAGATCTCTAGTGGGGGAGGGGTGTTGTAGATCTCTAGTGGGGGAGGGGTGTTGTAGATCTCTAGTTGGGGAGGGGTGGTGTAGATCTCTATTGGGGGAGGGGTGTTGTAGATCTCTAGTGGGGGAGAAGGGTTGTAGATCTCTAGTGGGGGAGGGGTGTTGTAGATCTCTAGTGGGGGAGGGGTGTTGTTGATCTCTAGTGGGGGAGGGGTGTTGTAGATCTCTAGTGGTGGAGAAGGGTTGTAGATCTCTAGTGGGGGAGGGGTGTTGTAGATCTCTAGTTGGGGAGGGGTGTTGTAGATCTCTAGTGGGGGAGGGGTGTTGTAGATCTCTAGTGAGGGAGGGGTGGTGTAGATCTCTAGTGGGGGAGGGGTGTTGTAGATCTCTAGTGGGGGAGGGGTGTTGTAGATCTCTAGTGGGGGAGGGGTGTTGTAGATCTCTAGAGGGGGAGAAGGGTTGTAGATCTCTAGTGGGGGAGGGGTGTTGTAGATCTCTAGTGGGGGAGGGGTGTTGTAGATCTCTAGTGGGGGAGGGGTGTTGTAGATCTCTAGTGGGGGAGGGGTGTTGTAGATCTCTAGTGGGGGAGAAGGGTTGTAGATCTCTAGTGGGGGAGAAGGGTTGTAGATCTCTAGTGGGGGAGAAGGGTTGTAGATCTCTAGTAGGGGAGGGGTGTTGTAGATCTCTAGTGGTGGAGAAGGGTTGTAGATCCCTAGTGGGGTAGAAGGGTTGTAGATCTCTAGTGGGGGAGAAGGGTTGTAGATCTCTTGGGAATAGAGGGGTTTTGTCAATTTCTAGTTGAAATAATCATAGTCCCGTTAATCCTAAAAGTGGATGCGAGTCAAGGAACTTGTATGACGCTGATCAACGTCAAGACGAGAGATGCTCCTCGCCATGGCCTGAGGGATTGAGTCCAGTGCCATGTAATGTCTTCAGTATGCTCTTTTTAAACCTTTAATACGTTTTAAATGTCTAGAAGACTCTTGTATTGATTTAAATTATTTACCCTGAATCAGCAATTTAGTAGCCCGATAACCTTTATACCTTATTAAGTTAATTAAAGTCTACTCATTAAAACCGGGAAGATGTTCATTCTCGGATTATTTTATTCTTTGCAAAACATGTGCACTAATTTACTATTCCACTAACTCGGTGAAATGCAACGGTCGGGTGAGGAATCGAATGATGTGGGTCGAGGCACAAGGAAGGTGAAACACCACGGTAGTGAGTAGAGAGGAAATGTGAGGGCGGCCGTGAGTGAATGTGATCATGAAACCCTAACTAACCAGCGGTTCATCCTGAGAAACGTCGAACGTCGAATCTAAACCGTTGCTTGACAACTGTTTAAAATATATGTGATAGATTACTAATGCATAGAGCATTACATACTTAAAATGTATATAACACATTAAGTGAAATTTATATCTAATATCTCCCCGGCTACTAACCTTTCCTCTAGCCTGAGGTTTGACTTAAATCACTTTTTTAAAAGCTCATACAGAAAATAACAGCTGCCGTCCCCTCTGTAAAAACGAACCATATACCTATATAATAAAGTAACGTAGTATTATCCACAAATGTATATATTTTATAACATATTTTACAACAGGCCTACGCTCATTCTTCGCGTAAGAGGGTGCACAAACCATAACATTTATTAACTACCCTCACTCAACAGCTAATGAAATATATATTTGAGATATTAAAAACATATTTTCTTTAAAAATTTACACAAGAGTGGACTAATGAAAAAGCTTTATGAATTTTAAAGTAGTTTTGGAAGCTTGCACTACTTGTCTAGTTAAATTACGACTCAATACATAAACAAGTAATGATTTAAAACTTATTTTATAGCGTTATTAAAGGCCTTAACGAATGTAAGAGTAGTCAAGTTTTAAAGCTACAGTTAATATAAGGATATTATTAATGCCAACGAAAGTTTAACATCTACTAACACAGTTAATAAAACACTTATGGAACACTTCCGAACCATTTAACTGAGAATAACTACAAATTAAAAAGCTCGAAATCCAAAAGCGTGATATAAATTGAAGATAATCCATACATTAATGTTGTAATTCTGAGTCTTTTTAATTGCTAGTAAATATGTTCCATACCAATTATCTTTCGCACTAACATAAGTTGGAAAGTTTTAAAGTTTTTTCCGTAAGACACAACATGTCTTATAAACTTGACATTCATTATCAGGTACAATATTTGTTGGTAACGTTACAAAAACGAGTGATAAGATCTATTTTATTTAGGTGTAGGTGTATTATTTTGTAGGCTCTTCGGAGATGTATTTTTAAAATTTATGTTGAGCTTCAAAAATATAAATACACGAAAAAACAGCATGAATATTCTTTCAGCAGGTGGAACAGACAAACATTTATCTTTTCGTATTTGATGCGTTGACAGTTACAAATGACGTCGATGCCAGGAAAAAGTACATTAAACTTATCACTCTTTGTGCACTTGTCAAAATATTTCCTCCATTCAGTAATGAACGATCGTGTTGTAACTATCATTATCACTGTCATCCTTGTTACTTCTTGCACAAGCTAGTTATAGTTGTTGTTACTGCAATCAAAACCCATAAACCCTCGTGAGCGTCCTCTTTAAGGAACAAATTATCTAAATTTAACGAGGTAAGGAGTTAGTTATCACTGTCTAGTTTTCGTAATACTAACGTTGCTGAACATGAGCGTATTCATGTTAAATATGTTAACAATTCAGTCCTTTTTGTCTCAGACTATTAATAGATGGGAGTGTGCTAACTCAGTTTTTTGGAATTCCGATTATGTATAAATGTGCCGAATCTTATCCGAATATATAACTCATTCTTTTCCAAAACTCATTTTAATTTATTTTACTTGATATTGGCTATTTTGAATTGCTGTAAACACTCTCAAGTCTACAGTATGCCGACTCACTAAGTTCTGGGTTTTGAATAATATAAATACAACAAATATGACCAAATCATATACATTTATATTAATTATTTGATAGACAATTGTACAATGTGATAAACTGGTATTGTGAGAGTCGACCTGCAAATGCGACGTTTAAATCTCTACCACACCACACCGGAACACAAATTATGTTCACAGATGCATTATTATTAGATAGCGGAACGCTGCACAATCAGTAGGAGTGTAATCAGTACTGGCTGAAGCCCTGGAGAGGCGCATTGAAATGGACTAATCAACAATATTGCTGCATCAAAGCAGCAGTGGAAATCGCCGTCTTGCGCTTACACTACGTTTGGACCGAGAGGGGTCTTATTCGCTTCGATTAGCATCCAAAAATAACTTTTTACCTCTAAAATAGTTCATTTTGATGGATTTGTATCGCCAAACAGACAATATAGTTACTATTTGTAACGCTCCCAATACTTTACTGAAGCTCACTTTAACACTCAAAATTATTATTTTTTTATTTATTTTATAAACACGTTGTATTGAGTCCCCTGACCAAACAATTTACACTTCTTGTAGTAAACCGCATCATTACGTTCAATGAAAGAAATAATAGCTTATTTCACCGCTCAATTTTCAAGGGTTAAGAATATTTTACAAAGTTTTAACATGTACATGTCTACTATAAGAGCGATTAAGTATGCAGAAAATTAGTTAAACAGGAACAGTAATAGCAATAGGTAGCGTAATGGACGACCGCCCGCCACACTGAAGCAGCTCAACCCATTGAGGAGGAGGTCAACCTCCCGACCAGCAGGACCAGTAATAGCAATAGGCAGAGTAATGGACGACCGCCCGCCACACAGAAGCAGCTCAACCCATTGAGGAGAAGGTCGACCCTCAGAACAGCAGGACCAGGAATAGCAATGGACAGCGTAATGGACGACCGCCCGCCACACAGAAGCAGCTCAACCCATTGAGGAGGAGGTTGACCTCCCGACCAGCAGGACCAGTAATAGCAATGGGCAGCGTAATGGACGACCGCCCGCCACACAGAAGCAGCTCAACCCATTGAGGAGGAGGTCAACCTCCCGACCAGCAGGACCACTAATAGCAATAGGCAGAGTAATGGACGACCGCCCGCCACACAGAAGTAGCTCAACCCATTGGGGAGAAGGTCGACCTCCAGAACAGCAGGACCAGGAATAGCAATGGGCAGCGTAATGGACGACCGCCCGCCACACAGAAGCAGCTCAACCCATTGAGGAGGAGGTTGACCTCCCGACCAGCAGGACCAGTAATAGCAATGGGCAGCGTAATGGACGACCGCCCGCCACACTGAAGCAGCTCAACCCATTGAGGAGGAGGTTGACCTCCCGACCAGCAGGACCACCGGCTGGGAACAGACGCTCTGAAGAAGGGAGCTTACCACATTCACATCCAGGTATCAAAACCTAGACTGGCTGTAGCGAAACAGAGCACAGAGATTGCATGGTGGCACAATCATTCTCGTTACGTTTAAGGATAAATGTTTATCATTCACTTTATAATCAGTTTCTACCGGTTTATAGTTTGTTGATAGCCGAGTTGTATAGTTAAACAGGATTGAGACTCACGTGTTGCTTCAGAGCTTCTCCTTGTCTCAGCTCAGTCTCTGTAACATTTAACATTTAATTAGTCATAGATTATACATTTTGTATTAAACATTTTAGTCTGTCGATTTTGAAGATTTATTTATGAGTTAGCAGTACTTATTTGTATTTATTATACAGTACATGGTTTTTTTTTGTTTTTTAGCGAATTTCCCCTATAGGGAAGAAGCTATTACCGTAGGTGGCATGGTAAGACTTAAGCCCGAGACCATGATAACTTTTCGTTTTGAGGTCCCCAGATGCCAAAAACACTATTCGTTCAAATTTATATATATGTATATATATATATATATATATATATATATATATATATATATATATATATGTGTGTCCGTTACCGCGAGAACTTTTGAAAGAAGCGCCCGATTTTGATGAAATTTTGCACAAATGTGGATAGTAGCATTTATGACTTTAAGTTCGAAAACCATATCGATCGGTCTATGGGAAGGGGGTTTTATGGGGGTTTAAAATTTTCCAAAAATCAGTTTTTTTAACTTTTTACCCTAAATTTTTAAATACACTAGATTTTGGTTATATCCATTTTATAGAGGTTAAAAAACAAATAATTTAGTATTTTGAATCATTAACCTAGGTTAAGTGGTTGCGGAGAAAATCCAAAAAACGTGTCCCATGTTAATCTTATGGGAAAAAGGTTTTTAGATTTTTCTCAGATAGTTTTACTAAAAACTTTACATTTCTGTTTATTAATGTGTTTAGCTCAACGAAACAAACATTTTGGTGTTTAAATCGTTGTTCTACGTCCAACCGTTGCAGAGATATTCAAAGTGCTAAACACAGTACGTTGTCCAATGTTATCCTCATGGAGAATAAATAAAATTCTATATCTCGATTATTTTTGAATGTATATTATTTAAACTTGGTATGTGGCTTCAACTAGTTGTGTTATATTGATATTAGCACAAAAAACAAGTTTTTTGTTGATAGTCCCCGTAGCAGCAAACCTGCATACTCGGCCCCATGTTATTCATATGGAGAATAAGTAAAGTTGCATATCTCCCTTAATTATGAACCTAAATTAATAAAACTTGGTATATAGCTTCACCTGGTTCAGTTATATTGATAACTGCAAAAAAAATTACATATCTTCCTCGTTGCAGGAAACCTGCGTCCTCAACCCTAATGTTATTCTTTTGGAGAATAAATGAAATGCTATGTATCACTTATTTATGGATGTATTTTTGTGAAACTTGGTAAGTAGCTCTATGTAGTAGTGAGTCACATATATATGCATTGGAAATTCGCTGAGTATGCAGGTTTGTTGCGACGGGGGTATTTTATTATATGACCTATTTATAACTTTTTACTGTATGATATATATTTATTATAAAACCCACAATAACATTTCTGGGAAGAAAGAACAGTTTCGAGATTAATTTTGCTATTTCCCATTAGGCTTTCATCTTCGCGATGTTTCCACAAGCCTCATATTACAGAGAGCATTTCAGAGGGAAGGAACCTCACATTAGTGTTAATTAAATATCACATTTCATCTTTCAGCTGAAACACCCGGGGCAGAACAGCTGTTGCAGGTTTGTTCTGCAGATGATAATAATTATAATAACTATGTAACAATGGTTTAGTTTACCAAGTATCTTCCTAATTTGATTGAAGTAGCTGTAGTCACAAACGAACCACTTATTTGCAACTGTGAATGAAGGATACTTAAACGTAATGGATTCTAGGCAGTAATGCAAATTTGAGTTTTCAAGTTTACCAGGACTTGATAGTTGTGTTAGCGTTATTTGAAAAATTATTCTTAAGAATTCTATACAAATAACTATGGTCACAAAATTGATACAACCCGTTGATTATGAAAATGAGTGTAAATTTCTAAAACTAATTATATCAATTTTGAGCACAGCAATATTCACTTCTGTTACAAAATTATATTTCATTTGGATGACTGTGTACATACAACAGTATGTCATTGCCACGAAATAGAGAAGGAAGAAAAGTTTAGATATCTAGGTGTTACAACTGACGATAAATTGAGATGGAACAATCAGATAATCATTAGTGAATAGCTTTAGAACCAGTGTCAGAAATCTTTACTGTCTACGGAATATTTCTGATACTAATCTGATCAGAAGCCTCTATTATGCACTAATTGACTCGAAA
Organism: Allygus modestus; assembly: GCA_963675035.1. Taxonomy (NCBI): domain Eukaryota; kingdom Metazoa; phylum Arthropoda; class Insecta; order Hemiptera; family Cicadellidae; genus Allygus; species Allygus modestus. The sequence continues at coordinate 808,192 of OY776111.1, forward strand.
CTACAGTATGGAATCCATTGTTGGTGTGGAACGCATAAATATCTAATACAAAAATTAAGATTTATATACAGAATTATTTTGTGAGAATCATATTATTTAAAAATAAGTTTGATTCGTCATTACCTCTATATTTACAGCTTAAAATATTACGTGTTCAACATCTGTTCTTTACAAAGTGTTACAGATTTTGTAATTCGTAGTGGTAATAACTCAACAGGACAACTAAGGCATAAGTACAGGAAGAAAAGTAGAGCTGAGAACAGAATTGTCAGACCGAAAGAAAAAAGTACTATAATGCTAGTAGGGGGCCAATTTTTCTTGGACTAACACTTTTTAATTAAATTCCTATAAAAATTAGGCAAATTAAAACTCTTTATACATTCAAAAATTAAATCAAAATTTGGTTATTCAATTTCAATGATATTTTTCAGCTAGCAATGATAATTAGATAGGGTATATAAATATTTATATGGATGTGTGTATATGTTTGGTTGTATTTTCTGCAATATGTGTATATGTTTATGTATGTGCGTGTGTATTGTATGAATGTATTTATGTATTTGTAACATTAAATAGCTGCATAATGCTCTGCTTAGTTGAAGTTTTATTTAGGTAGACAAATAAACATGGAATTATATATTGCTGGTCATCATTACTTTATAAAGATGGCTAAGAATTTCCAATTTATAATTTACAATGTAATGTGTGTTTTTGATGGATGTAAACATTATTTCATTTCATTATTTCATTATGTTTCATTATTATTAACGCTATTGAGAGATACAACGATCCAACGAGTGTTAATCAAAGTGCTATGAGTAGGACATTCCCTTAAACCCGATCGGAGTATTGAAAACAGTGAAGGAGCTCCGACGTTGTTACTGTTCAACGTCTTACTTGATTGTTTCCAGGAAATAATGCCTTTGTTCTATTATTGAAAGCGATATATTTCAACCCAAGCAATACTTAACAAGTTTTTTTTGTTCCGTTAAAAAAATATAAATTAGGCACTAACCTCACTGTAATTATTTTCTGTCCAATAATACATAAACATGATTGTTTACAAATTATATGCGCAGAATCAAAACCTAGTAACATCAGAAAAGTTATAAATAAAAGTTTTACTTCAGAATTTTGTCTTTACAAGGTAAGATGATTTATGCAAAACATTCGGAATAGATTTTGGATTAGTTGTAATTGATCAAAATATGTGAAACAGCATTCGCTATTACTGTCTATGAAAAAGGTTATATGATGATATAGTGAGAAACTAGAGATTTAAAAATAATTGGGGCTGCATCGTCTCTAGTAGGATTTTAAAAAGTGGCGTCACAATATTTTAAATAGTTTTCATAAAACATCAACTTCAAAATTAACATGCTAGACTGCCCGATAGTTATGTATAATTAGACATATGTATAACTACTGAGAGTAGTGTAAGATTACTTCCTGAAATTAAAGAGTTTGTTTTTGTAGGGGCAGCCCCATAGTAAACATAGCCACAGTCCGGTAACCCACTGCGGCCTGTAACATAAACCGCCGCGCCGCTTGTCTACAGCAGCTGGGCGGCCCCATAGTAAACATAGCCACAGTCCGGTAACCCACTGCGGCCTGTAACATAAACCGCCACGCCGCTTGTCTACAGCAGCTGGGCGGCCCCATAGTAAACATAGCCACAGTCCGGTAACCCACTGCGGCCTGTAACATAAACCGCCACGCCGCTTGTCTACAGCAGCTGGGCAGCCCCATAGTAAACATAGCCACAGTCCGGTAACCCACTGCGGCCTGTAACATAAACCGCCGCGCCGCTTGTCTACAGCAGCTGGGCGGCCCCATAGTAAACATAGCCACAGTCCGGTAACCCACTGCGGCCTGTAACATAAACCGCCGCGCCGCTTGTCTACAGCAGCTGGGCGGCCCCATAGTAAACATAGCCACAGTCCGGTAACCCACTGCGGCCTGTAACATAAACCGCCGCGCCGCTTGTCTACAGCAGCTGGGCGGCCCCATAGTAAACATAGCCACAGTCCGGTAACCCACTGCGGCCTGTAACATAAACCGCCGCGCCGCTTGTCTACAGCAGCTGGGCAGCCCCATAGTAAACATAGCCACAGTCCGGTAACCCACTGCGGCCTGTAACATAAACCGCCGCGCCGCTTGTCTACAGCAGCTGGGCGGCCCCATAGTAAACATAGCCACAGTCCGGTAACCCACTGCGGCCTGTAACATAAACCGCGGCGCCGCTTGTCGACAGCAGCTGGGCGGTCATAGCCGCTCCTCGGTATTTATTGGACGAGAAGTCTTCCTAACTATCTTGTTGGTGCCGTTTAGCGCTGAAACAGTGTGTTTTTATCTCTAGCATTTTATAACAGATTCGCTATCTATAACAAACAACCGATCTGGTTAGAAGGATCGGATAGAATTTTCAATCATTTCATTGAAATAGCTGTTTAATGTATGCTACTCTGCTGTTAATGTATGAGTACAATAATACTCAATTGAATAGAACTACAAAATGCATTTAAAATAAATACCGAATTTATCTAAAATGCATGTTAATTCTATCCAAACATTCGCACTGAAATTGTTTAGCGATTTAAATATATTTATTTGGAAATGCAAGGACAACAAAGCTCAGCTATTGTTGCAAATCGTTCATATTACAATAATCCGGGATAACAATCCATGGTAAAAACACTTTAGAAATGTTTTAGTATTATCAGAGAACATATTTTTCCATAATAACGAATAAAATGCCTAAACATACTACAAAAACAAATATTAATCAATATTATGTATTCACACTCTTTTACAATAATAATATAGATTATCTTATTTATCTCCTGTCAGTGAATCGTAGAATAATTAAATGAACAGTAATATGCTTTATTAATACATACTATAAATATAAGAATTTTAATTTCACTGGCAAAAATAACTTTTATATTCCTGGCGTTGAACAACAACGCGAAGGCGCAAGGAAATCTGCTGTCAGCTGAGGTGAATGCAAATTGAAAAACTGTTTGCGACTGGATTTTACCGTAATCACGTTCAAAAACACAAATATTATTTTACTGTCCTTTTATTTTATTATAACTCCTTGAACTGTTTGTCTACCCTAATTGCAATCAGTGGTGAAAATTAAACCAAAATATACCATTAAAGCTATATTAATTGGGGCATAATATTGAATTGAAAAGTTTAACTCAGCTCAAATATCGATAGATTTAATTAAATTTAAAGTTGACAGGAAATAGGCCAGTAAGTTATATATCCAAACTACGTCCGAAAGCAAAAGATAAACTTGTTAATTTTTAGAGCAACCTAGCATTCTTTGAACATTTTCACGATGTTAGCTCAAATAATTCTATTTTTTTCTTATTCAGTTTAAGATTTAAAATGTCTCTGCCCACTTCTAAATCACTCCTTCAATTATTAGTATTAGAAAAGGAGAACTAACTAACCGTTATACTATGTATTTACAACTCAATGTACCTGACACTAGAATACTAAACTGTAAGTAACGGCTAGTAAATACTGCTAGTAAAGTATAAACATATTATAAGAGAAAAACTAGAAAAAACACTTCTAAAATAGAAAACAATCTTACACAATGACTCAATGGAAACCAGAGCAATAAACCATCCCGATAGTACAACTAAACATATAGGAAGGAGCAGGTGAAACGAATGTAGGTAAGAAAAACATAAATTTTCCCCATCCATTGGGAAATAAATTCCCTTCATTAATAATGCATAAAATGGTATGGTAAAGAAAAACTACAGATTTTAGTTATATTTAAACAATTGAAACAGTTTTAGGTAAACTTCCATCAGAACTCTAAGTTCAGAGTGCTTATCTCTAACGAGTTGTAACTGCCTTAGAGCAACGGTAAGAGGTCCGGGGGGACGCACACTTGTAGAACCACCAGGAGCGAGTGGGAGCGAAGTGGCGATCTACCTTAGAACAACGCCAAGAGGTCCGGGGGGACGCACACTTGTAGACCCACCAGGAGCGAGTGGGAACGAAGTGGCGATCTGCCTTAGAACAACGCCAAGAGGTCCGGGGGGACGCACACTTGTAGACCCACCAGGAGCAAGTGGGAGCGAAGTGGCGATCTGCCTTAGAACAACGCCAAGAGGTCCGGGGGGACGCACACTTGTAGACCCACCAGGATCAAGTGGGAGCGAAGTGGCGATCTGCCTTAGAACAACGCCAAAAGGTCCGGGGGGACGCACACTTGTAGACCCATCAGGAGCGAGTGGGAGCGAAGTGGCGATCTGCCTTAGAACAACGCGAAGAGGTCCGGGGGGACGCACACTTGTAGTACCACCAGGAGCGAATGAGAGCGAAGTGGCGATCTGCCTTTGAACAACGGTAAGAGGTCCGGGGGGACGCACACTTGTAGAACCACCAGGAGCGAGTGGGAGCGAAGTGGCGATCTCCCTTAGAACAACGCCAAGAGGTCCGGGGGGACGCACACTTGTAGAACCACCAGGAGCGAGTGGGAGCGAAGTGGCGATCTGCCTTAAAACAACGCCAAGAGGTCCGGGAGGACGCACACTTGTAGTACCAACAGGAACGAATGGGAGCGAAGTGGCGATCTGCCTTAAAACAACGCCAAGAGGTCCGGGAGGACGCACACTTGTAGTACCACCAGGAGCGAATATGAGCGAAGTGGCGATCTGCCTTAGAACAACGGTAAGAGGTCCGGGGGGACGCACACTTGTAATACCACCAGGAGCGAGTGGGAGCGAAGTGGCGATCTACCTTAGAACAACGCCAAGAGGTCCGGGGGGACGCACACTTGTAGACCGACCAGGGGCGAGTGGGAGCGAAGTGGCGATTTGCCTTAGAACAACGCCAAGAAGTCCGGGGGGACGCACACTTGTAGACCCACCAGGAGCGAGTGGGAGCGAAGTGGCAATATGCCTTAGAACAACGCCAAGAGGTCCGGGGGGACGCACACTTGTAGACCCACCAGGAGCGAGTGGGAGCGAAGTGGCAATATGCCTTAGAACAACGCCAAGATGTCTGGGGGGACGCACACTTGTAGACCCACCAGGAGTGAGTGGGAGCGAAGTGGCGATCTACCTTAGAACAACGCCAAGAGGTCCGGGGGGACGCACACTTGTAGACCCAACAGGAGCGAGTGGGAGCGATGTGGAGATCTGCCTTAGAATAACGCCAAGAGGTCCGGGGGGACGCAAACTTGTAGACCCACCCAGAGCGAGTGGGAGCGAAGTGGCGATCTGCCTTAGAACAACGCCAAGAGGTCCGGAGGGACGCACACTTGTAGACCCACCAGGAGCGAGTGGGAGCGAAGTGGCGATCTGCCTTAGAACAACGCCAAGAGGTCCGGGGGGACGCACAATTGTAGACCCAACAGGAGCGAGTGGGAGCGAAGTGGCGATCTGCCTTAGAACAACGCCAAGAGGTCCGGGGGGACGGACACTTGTAGACCCACCAGGAGCAAGTATGAGCGAAGTGGCGATCTGCCTTAGAACAACGCCAAGAGGTCCGGGGGGACGCACACTTGTAGTACCACCAGGAGAGAGTGGGAGCGAAGTGGCGATCTGCCTTAGAACAACGATAAGAGGTCCGGGGGGACGCACACTTGTAGAACCACCAGGAGCGAGTGGGAGCGAAGTGGCGATCTACCTTAGAACAACGCCAAGAGGTCCGGGAGGCGCACACTTGTAGACCCACCAGGAGCGAGTGGGAGCGAAGTGGCGATCTGCCTTAGAACAACGCCAAGAGGTCCGGGGGGACGCACACTTGTAGACCCACCAGGAGCGAGTGGGAGCGAAGTGGCGATCTGCCTTAGAACAACGCCAAAATGTCCGGGGGACGCACACTTGTAGACCCACCAGGAGCGAGTGGGAGCGAAGTGGCGATCTGCCTTAGAACAACGCCAAGAGGTCCGGGGGGACGCACACTTGTAGAACCACCAGGAGCGAGTGGGAGCGAAGTGGCGATCTGCCTTAGAACAACGCCAAGAGGTCCAGGGGGACGCACATTTTAGACCCACCAGGAGCGAGTGGGAGCGAAGTGGCGATCTGCCTTAAAACAACGCCAAGAGGTCCGGGAGGACGCACACTTGTAGTACCACCAGGAGCGAATGGAAGCGAAGTGGCGATCTGCCTTAGAACAACGGTAAGAGGTCCGGGGGGACGCACACTTGTAGAACCACCAAGAGCGAGTGGGAGCGAAGTGGCGATCTACCTTAGAACAACGCCAAGAGGTCCGGGGGGAAGCACCCTTTGTAGAACCACCAGGAGCGAGTGAGAGCGAAGTGGCGATCTGCCTTAGAACAACGCCAAGAGTTCCGGGGGGACGCACACTTGTAGACCCACCAGGAGCGAGTGGGAGCGAAGTGGCGATCTGCCTTAGAACAACGCCAAGAGGTCCGGGGGGACGCACACTTGTAGACCAACCAGGGGCAAGTGGGAGCGAAGTGGCGATCTGCCTTAGAACAACGCCAAGAGGTCCGGGGGGACGCATACTTGTAGTACCACCAGGGGCGAGTGGGAGCGAAGTGGCGATCTGCCTTAGAACAACGCCAAGAGGTCCGGGGGGACGCACATTTGTAGACCCACCAGGAGCGAGTGGGAGCGAAGTGGCGATCTGCCTTAAAACAACGCCAAGAGGTCCGGGAGGACGCACACTTGTAGTACCACCAGGAGCGAATGGGAGCGAAGTGGCGATCTGCCTTAGAACAACGGTAAGAGGTCCGGGGGGACGCACACTTGTAGAACCACCAGGAGCGAGTGGGAGCGAAGTGGCGATCTACCTTAGAACAACGCCAAGAGGTCCGGGGGGAAGCACACTTGTAGAACCACCAGGAGCGAGTGGGAGCGAAGTGGCGATCTGCCTTAGAACAACGCCAAGAGTTCCGGGGGGACGCACACTTGTAGACCCACCAGGAGCGAGTGGGAGCGAAGTGGCGATCTGCCTTAGAACAACGCCAAGAGGTCCGGGGGGACGCACACTTGTAGACCCACCAGGAGCGAGTGGGAGCGAAGTGGCGATCTGCCTTAGAACAACGCCAAGAGGTCCGGTGGGACGCACAATTGTAGACCCACCAGGAGCGAGTGGGAGCGAAGTGGCGATCTGCCTTAGAACAACGCCAAGAGGTCCGGGGGGACGCACACTTGTAGACCAACCAGGTCGAGTGGGAGCGAAGTGGAAATCTGCCTTAGAACAACGCCAAGAGGTCCGGGGGACGCACACTTGTAGACCCACCAGGAGCGAGTGGGAGCGAAAAGGCAATCTGCCTTAGAACAACGCCAAGAGGTCCGGGGGGACGCACACTTGTAGTACCACCAGGAGATAGTGGGAGCGAAGTGGGAATCTGCCTTAGAACAACGATAAGAGGTCCGGGGGACGCACACTTGTAGAACCACCAGGAGCGAGTGGGAGCGAAGTGGCGATCTGCCTTAGAACAATTCCAAGAGGTCCGGGGGGACGCACTCTTGTAGTACCACCAGGAGCGAGTGGGAGCGAAGTGGCGATCTGCCTTAGAACAACGGTAAGAGGTGCGGGGGGACGCACACTTGTAGAACCACCAGGAGCGAGTGGGAGCGAAGTGGCGATCTACCTTAGAACAACGCCAAGAGGTCCGGGGGACGCACACTTGTAGACCCACCAGGAGCGAGTGGGAGCGAAGTTGCGATCTGCCTTAGAACAACGCCAAGAGGTCCGGGGAACGCACACTTATAGTACCACCAGGAGCGAGTGGGAGCGAAGTGGCGATCTGCCTTAGAACAACGCCAAGAGGTCCGGGGGGACACACACTTGTAGACCCACCAGGAGCGAGTGGGAGCGAAGTGGCGATCTGCCTTAGAACAACGCCAGGAGGTCCGGGGGGACGCACACTTGTAGACTCACCAGGAGCGAGTGGGAGCGAAGTGGCGATCTGCCTTAGAACAACGCCAAGAGGTCCGGGGGGACGCACACTTGTAGACCCACCAGGAGCGAGTGGGAGCGAAGTGGCGATCTGCCTTAGAACACCGCCAAGAGGTCCGGGGGGACGCACACTTGTAGTACCACCAAGAGCGAGTTGGAGCGAGGTGGCGATCTGCCTTAGAACAACGCCAAGAGGTCCGGGGGGACGCACACTTGTAGTACCACCAGGAGCGAGTGGGAGCGAAGTGGCGATCTGCCTTAGAACAACGCCAAGAGGTCCGGGGGGACGCACACTTGTAGTACCACCAGGAGCGAGTGGGAGCGAATTGGCGATCTGCCTTAGAACAACGCCAAGATGTCCGGGGGGACGCACACTTGTAGTACCACCAGGAGCGAGTGGGAGCGAAGTGGCGATCTGCCTTAGAACAACGCCGAGGTCCGGGGGGACGCACACTTGTAGAACCACCAGGAGCGAGTGGGAGCGAAGTGGCGATCTGCCTTAGAACAACGCCAAGAGGTCCGGGGGGACGCACACTTGTAGAACCACCAGGAGCGAGTGGGAGCGAAGTGGCGATCTGCCTTAGAACAACGCCAAGAGGTCCGGGGGGACGTACACTTGTAGTACCACCAGGAGAGAGTGGGTTCGAAGTGGCGATCCGTCTATAATTAAACTGTCAGTAAACTGATATTTGATTTATCATGTGAAACAGGTAAAGTAGTATTTAATTTCAGTAATTTGTTGATATTTACATTATACATTGAATTTAGATCCCTAAGATTGAGAAATTTTAGTTCTTTAGTGTCCTTTAGTTTTGCTATTACATATTATTCCTAGTAATCCTCTTTAGCTGTTGAAGTATGTAATCAATGCAGGGCCTAAGGCCAGGGAGGCGCTGGGAGATAAACTAATTAACAATATTGCAATATTGCAGCATCAAAGTGGCAGTTGGAATCTCAATCTTGTTCTTGTCCGATAACGCCGCCGCTAATTGCTTACCATCGGTTTGATTGCAACGTCAAAGTCCATTTAAAAGATACAATTTTATCATAGGGGAAATATTCCGAGCAAACAGCGTTATTTCTTACAGTACACACATACGCTACACACTACCTTACAGTATAATGAGAGTCATATGTGGATGGATATATATATATATATATATATATATATATATATATACAATTGAAAAGTCAAATTAAACATTTACCTAGTATGTTTTACTGCTAAACATGTTCATTTGTCAGTGTTTAGTAAATAATAAACATACAAATACCCTTACCATAGTTTTCCTTTTTTATGTACAAAATTCAATGTAAATGGCAATTTACTTTTTAAGGATCTCCTTTGACTAAATGTAAGTAACAGCACTGCAATGTCCGGAGCTCAGCTCAATTTAACGACGGCAAGCATCTGGTGGTTCGGCCAAAAAGTTTCATTTGGAGGTTTCACCACGTTGGGAGAAGAGACTCAGTTTTATAAAACTACAAAGACAGAATAGCTAATCACATTTAAGCGTTTGACTTGTATCTTAGGATATTATAGAATACTAATTTGAACTCCAATTGACATCTAAATATTATCCCGTGATTCCATTATCGTCAGAATATATTTATACATATTACCTTTTTCGTTTCTCTCTCTTTTAACCCGATCATAATTTATACATATTTACTTTGGTGCGACAAATATTGAACTAGCTGGCCCAACAGACGTTCTCCTGTCACTGAATTTTGTTTTATGTTAAATCCTCGCTCATTTTCAATTTGAACTCGTTCGCTTCGCTCACTCGCCTCAATTAGATTTGTTATTTCCATAATGAACATATGTTTATGCCTCAAGTGCTTCAAGTATGTTTAGATATATTCCTTGTCAACAGCTGTTTAGTGTAACTAACTGAACTTTGACCAAATCGATGGGAACTTTAAAAGCTAGTGGGACAGAGCCCTTGGATCGGATTAAAAATGTTCTTTTATAAAAAAAACCTTGTCCTGACATTAACGAACTCAACAACAAAAAATATTCAATTTGGTTCACTCTTCTCAAGTTATTATGAGACCAAGGGATTCATTTTTATATATTAAGACAAACTCATTGAATTGCAGTTTAAAATAATGTGCATTGTAAATTTAACAAAATTTATTTCTTTAATATTTTACTTAATATGGGGAAACTAAACAGTTTCTATAACTTAGAGTTTTCATAGTAAACCAACTTTGCAGGGGATGTCGTATTATTTTTTGAATCGAATTAAGTTTAACAAGAATATCTCGAGGCCAAATCTGCTAGACCGATGACAATCGCATTACTTGGGAAGCGAGGGCGCCGCGTGTGGAGGATTAAATAGCATTTTTACAAAAGAGAAATAAATTGAAAGTGAAACCCCGGCCGGCAAATCTCAGTCGTACAAGAGGAAACTACAAAGAGGCGTAACCAGCGCATCGCACGGCCAACCCGACAACTTCCATCACAAGACGAGTTCCCGCTCAAGTGCAGTGTTTTCGTTCATTATAACTTTTATAAAAGGGAAATTAATGAGGTTTTACTCAATTTTAGAATCTGGATGGTATTTTACTGGCACTTCCACAGCTTTTCTTAATATGAAGGAAATATATTTTATATGGTTTCTCTTCGTAATGAAAACACGTGCGTTAATTTTTGTTTTAATGAGCAGTAATAATTTTTCTTCTATTTAAGGTTAAATTGCAAAATAAATAATAACCAAGTCAACATTATTTATCATGAATAGATGAGCCACTGTCACTTACTTTGCACTGAAATTCTTTAAATTTTAAAATATAGAATGTGTATAATCACTAATGCCACAGTTATATTTTACAAACAAAACAACAAAAATTCATAATGCGGTTCTTTTTCATAATGCGTGGCTGTTTAAAAAATTGGTAATGGATTTTCATGAAGGTTTCGAACAAATATGAGGCATCACCAGTTTAAACCTTACTTGAGTTAAAAAACAATAAAAAAATAACTGTCGAGTTTTGGTAATGGACATGCTTGATGTTCGTCGGGGACTCGACCCAGCGCTTAGTGGGTTGTTGTTTTTGCACTCAGGAACTGCAATACATAAATGATGAGAAGGGCTGCCGTGTAGTAAATGGCGATTACACTAGGTTTATAACTGTCGAGTTTTGGTAATGGACATGCTTGATGTTCGTCGGGGACTCGACCCAGCGCTTTGTGGGTTGTTGTTTTTGCACTCAGGAACTGCAATACATAAATGATGAGAAGGGCTGCCGTGTAGTAAATGGCGATTACACTAGGTTTATAACTGTCGAGTTTTGGTAATGGACATGCTTGATGTTCGTCGGGGACTCGACCCAGCGCTTTGTGGGTTGTTGTTGTTGCACTCAGGAACTGCAATACATAAATGATGAGAAGGGCTGCCGTGTAGTAAATGGCGATTACACCAGGTTTATAACTGTCGAGTTTTGGTAATGGACATGCTTGATGTTCGTCGGGGACTCGACCCAGCGCTTTGTGGGTTGTTGTTGTTGCACTCAGGAACTGCAATACATAAATGATGAGAAGGGCTGCCGTGTAGTAAATGGCGATTACACCAGGTTTATAACTGTCGAGTTTTGGTAATGGACATGCTTGATGTTCGTCGGGGACTCGACCCAGCGCTTTGTGGGTTGTTGTTGTTGCACTCAGGAACTGCAATACATACATGATGAGAAGGGCTGCCGTGTAGTAAATGGCGATTACACCAGGTTTATTTAAATGAGATGTAATCAATTTCATTCCATTGTCTTAGATCGTATATTAATACAAATTATGTAATAGGATACACTTTTACACAAACTTCGCCCCGTAATTTTTCAACAAACTCTTTAGTTGAATTTTAATTTACTTTATTACAATGATTTTAAGTTGTCAAGGGGAATTTTGTTTCACCTCTTACATAAAAATAAACTGCAATTTTCGCACCTATAATTTAATCTTTTAAATATGGTAAAGATTGAGACTGATGCGACGTACATGGTTTCAGTATTATTGCCGCAACTATGTGTGGTCCTGGTCTTACCACGATTGCTGTATGTCACGTTGTTGTTGGTATTAATTCACACTTTATACACCCACTAGAGTCAGTTGTCTCGATAAACAATCTTCAATCACAAATTTTGTGTAAAAATAAATCAAACATGAACTAAATTAATTGAAAACTTAAAAGCAATCTTTTTGATTTTTTGTTTGAATGGTTGTTCAATCACAAACAAACGAAACAATTTAAATTGCTCATACAATATTCGTTTATGGAGTTAAGGCTTAAACAAATAGATTTTATTAGACCCGTATGGTGTGGTTGGTTGGGTGCAGCTGGTACATTTCCTGCTCCTTGAATGTCAGCTGAAGATGCCATCTGCTAAGACGCGTCTTGCTTAGGGAGCGGTGCAGTTGGACAAAGGAGAACATCTCAGCTGTAGAGTGTGTTTAAGATTGTATTATTTATGTATATAATAGAACAGTTTTGTCTTCACCCTATATACATTTACTGTTTGTAATTTAAGGGTAACTTAGATCTAAATTAAGAGTTTGTTTTTGTAGAGGCAGCCCCATAGTAAACAGAGCCACAGTCCGGTAACCCACTGCGGCCTGTAACATAAACCGCCGCTTGTCTACAGCAGCTGGGCGGCCATAGCCGCTCCTTGCTATTTATTGGACGAGAAGTCTTCTTAACTATCTTGTTGGTGCCGTTTAGCACCATTGCCTGACACAATGGCTGTGTTTTCTTCTCACAAATCTTAACCACTTCTCCCTCCACGTAGTGTACTTAAACAGGGGTGAAACTTAACATTTACTATTTCAAGCATTTCTTTTATAATCCTGGATCCAAGCGACTATAATTTAGAAATGCTCAAACTCATTAGAAAATGAAAAATATTATATTTATCACACAAGGCAGTTGTATATGTTCAAAATAAATAATTAAATAATTTGTTAACAAATAAATCATTTTATTAGTCGAATATTGCTACTATTCTAAACACATTTGGAGTTAAATAATCCCTATTATTAAGTATTAACGTTATTAATTTGCAGAGTAAATATGAAATTAAATGTACTTTTCATCGTAAAAATACAAAATACCCAAACGCATATTAAGATATATTGCAAAGACAAATTAGAAATTGATCTTTGCAGGTTTTGAATGTATTGCAGTTTACGAAAACAAACTTCATTTAATAAAAAAGACAAATTCTTATATCATTAACAACATTTTTCTTTAATCAGACCACGCATTCTCGAGCATTATTTCGCTAGTAATCTTGCAAAATAAATGTTATGAGTGAGATATCGGGCCAGAATCTGTGCATCTTGGGGCTGGCAAATGGTTGTTCTATGGTTATTCCATGTTAAACAGGCAATTTAGGATTGTAGTCTAAAAGGCTTAATCTTCTAAAACCTGTTTTTATCCAATCCCTCTCATGTATTTTAATCGAGATAAATATTTGTTTATTACTTATTAGCAGGTTGGAACCCTAGAAGTAATGAGCCAAAGTCACACGCTATGATGACAAGCCCCTTGTAAGTATTCAGCTGGCAAACTTACTTTTAGTGTACTTTTTCATAAATAAGTTAGTAATTTCTGTGAATTAAATTTATTATTAATTTAATTAAAATAACATAATTTATCATGCGACTCCAACTGTCATAAAAATAAATATTCAATTGATTTATTATGCCAAGTTTTACTATGCTATGTTCTGTGCATAAAATATTATACATTATAAAAAACAAGTCACGTATAAAATAAGAAAAATAATATCTCTCCTTTTTTATTTTTAAATTCAATGTTGGTGTTGGTGAGTTTATGATATTTAAGGAATCGTTCCGGACATTTTCCATCACAAAGAGATCAACTTTGTTTTTACAATAAGTGATGGAAAATGTCCGCAATAATTCCTTAAATAACATAATGTCACTTATTATTTTTAACATTTATAAAAGTAAATAACTTGCAACAAGTCTTAAGATGTGTTACAATATTCCAAACAAAAAATAACATGGTTATTCTTGTTATTCCTATTATCAATGAGCACTGAAGAGGAAATTATGCTGAGAAGTTCGGTAAGTTATAATGAACCTTTCAAAACAATGAAGTTTCCTTTTTAAGCCAGTGGGATACTGGAAGCTATTATATGGGTAAATCGCTTTTGAAGAGGCTGATTATAAATACCTTTGCGTGAAGGAGGCAAATTTCGAATATGCGGCCAGTAGCTATAAAATTATCCAAATTTAATAGATTTAAGAAACTGTAAGCTTTACAAATATTTAACAAAGGCTACTTTTGTTTGTTTATTTATCATTAGTTACGTTTATAAATAATCTAGTTGATTAAAAGTAGTTTGATTAAATGGAAATTATGTATTAAATATGGAATTTGTAATAAACATTTAAAACAATAACGTTTTTGTTTTGTATGCATCATTCCTTAACTCAGGAAAGCGGTTATTATAATCCTCATTGAAATATCCTGGGGATGATAATGACGCAAGAGGCCACGTTGAAATACTAAACGTAATTACTCGACAATTAGTTTGGCAGTGCCAATTATTTTATTAGTTTCATGACAAATTTATTTTAATTAACTCTTTAATTGAAGTTCTTGACACCATTATTACAAAGGACTTTCAAGATTACAATTTTTCATTTGAAACATTCGCTCTAATATATTTTCTAATGTAATAATTAGAAAATTACGTAAATAATCTATCAATTACAAGTACCGAAAGTGGAATTTTCCGATCCATGATACAAGTTGAAATAAGGAATAAATCCATCAATAACTCCGGAAAAAATCACATTTCTAGAACGAGTTTAAGATAGATAACTTTCACCATACTACGAAATGACACGAGACAGTCAATAAAAGGTTTTCAACATAATATATATATAGGTATCTACGTAGGTTTCGTCCATGCATAAACTAATCAAGCTGCTGATTAGAGTGAGAAAAGGTGTCTAAATCTGGACACTCGCTGATTTTCGGGACATTTACAAAAATTTTCAGTTGAATGCGGTTTGCGGAATGGTATGTTTACTTCAAAAATAACTAGTTTTGGAACAGCATGATGGAAATGTACTTTGAATAAAACATAATTAATGGTTTGAAATTGTTTCTCTCTCATGAAGCGAGAGTATATTAGTCATTGTGCCATCGGTTGCAGTTTTTTCTGATTAAATCACTTAGTAACATGCTCGTACCTTATGTTATTACTAAACATATTTTATAATTTATTAAAGAAATACAAATTGTAATAAACAAACTTGGTAGATATTTGTACGGTTAAAATCTAGTGTTTAACAGTTTAATACATTACATTTCCACCGTCTTGAGAGAATTTGTATTATGTATAAGCCAGAGGAGAAATCTGACCAGTATTGTATTACACGGCAGAGGACAGGTCGGACATTGACTATACGACGTGGGCGTGACACTGCGCAGTAATGTTGTCAGTAAACAACTTTGTTGTGGCTCTTTCCAACACTACTGTACTACTATGTATTACACGGCAGAGGACAGGTTGGACATTGACTATACGACGTGGGCGTGACGCTGCGCAGTAATGTTGTCAGTAAACAACTTTGTTGTGGCTCTTTCCAACACTACTGTACTACTATGTATTACACGGCAGAGGACAGGTCGGACATTGACTATACGACGTGGGCGTGACGCTGCGCAGTAATGTTGTCAGTAAACAACTTTGTTGTGGCTCTTTCCAACACTACTGTACTACTATGTATTACACGGCAGAGGACAGGTCGGACATTGACTATACGACGTGGGCGTGACGCTGCGCAGTAATGTTGTCAGTAAACAACTTTGTTGTGGCTCTTTCCAACACTACTGTACTACTATGTATTACACGGCAGAGGACAGGTCGGACATTGACTATACGACGTGGGCGTGACGCTGCGCAGTAATTTTGTCAGTAAACAACTTTGTTGTGGCTCTTTCCAACACTACTGTACTACTATGTATTACACGGCAAAGTACAGGTCGGACATTGACTATACGACGTGGGCGTGACGCTGCGCAGTAATGTTGTCAGTAAACAACTTTGTTGTGGCTCTTTCCAACACTACTGTACTACTATGTATTACACGGCATAGGACAGGTTGGACATTGACTATACGACGTGGGCGTGACGCTGCGCAGTAATGTTGTCAGTAAACAGCTTTGTTGTGGCTCTTTCCAACACTACTGTACTACTATGTATTACACGGCAGAGTACAGGTCGGACATTGACTATACGACGTGGGCGTGACACTGCGCAGTAATGTTGTCAGTAAACAACTTTGTTGTGGCTCTTTCCAACACTACTGTACTACTATGTATTACACGGCAGAGGACAGGTTGGACATTGACTATACGACGTGGGCGTGACGCTGCGCAGTAATGTTGTCAGTAAACAACTTTGTTGTGGCTCTTTCCAACACTACTGTACTACTATGTATTACACGGCAGAGGACAGGTCGGACATTGACTATACGACGTGGGCGTGACGCTGCGCAGTAATGTTGTCAGTAAACAACTTTGTTGTGGCTCTTTCCAACACTACTGTACTACTATGTATTACACGGCAGAGGACAGGTCGGACATTGACTATACGACGTGGGCGTGACGCTGCGCAGTAATGTTGTCAGTAAACAACTTTGTTGTGGCTCTTTCCAACACTACTGTACTACTATGTATTACACGGCAGAGGGCAGGTCGGACATTGACTATACGACGTGGGCGTGACGCTGCGCAGTAATGTTGTCAGTAAACAACTTTGTTGTTGCTCTTTCCAACACTACTGTACTACTATGTATTACACGGCAAAGTACAGGTCGGACATTGACTATACGACGTGGGCGTGACGCTGCGCAGTAATGTTGTCAGTAAACAACTTTGTTGTGGCTCTTTCCAACACTACTGTACTACTATGTATTACACGGCATAGGACAGGTTGGACATTGACTATACGACGTGGGCGTGACGCTGCGCAGTAATGTTGTCAGTAAACAGCTTTGTTGTGGCTCTTTCCAACACTACTGTACTACTATGTATTACACGGCAGAGTACAGGTCGGACATTGACTATACGACGTGGGCGTGACGCTGCGCAATAATGTTGTCAGTAAAAAACTTTGTTGTGGTTCTTTCCAACACTACTGTACTACTATGTATTACACGGCAGAGGACAGGTCGGACATTGACTATACGACGTGGGCGTGACGCTGCGCAGTAATGTTGTCAGTAAACAACTTTGTTGTGGCTCTTTCCAACACTACTGTACTACTATGTATTACACGGCAGAGGACAGGTCGGACATTGACTATACGACGTGGGCGTGACGCTGCGCAGTAATTTTGTCAGTAAACAACTTTGTTGTGGCTCTTTCCAACACTACTGTACTACTATGTATTACACGGCAGTGGACAGGTCGGACATTGACTATACGACGTGGGCGTGACGCTGCGCAGTAATGTTGTCAGTAAACAACTTTTTTGTGGCTCTCCAACACTACTGCACTACTATGTATTCACGGTCAATTGCACAGAACTTTGATTAAATAATAATATATAACACGTTTGGTTATGCAATTGATTTAATTAAATATTTTTAATAAAATAAGAAATGGCTGAACGGACAAAACTAGTTAAAACTTTGTTGTGCAGGACCATTCACGGGCCGTGTGTGTGAGAGCGACAGACCCTTCGCCAGCCGCACTCCGACAGTAACCGAGGTGTAATGCAACATATTTTCACATAATACTTAGCTGTAGCTCATAAAATCTTTTGAATAAGAATCGCCTTAAACAAAGATGCTAACAATTCAAATTCAACCAAAAAGGTTTTTACAAAATTGTCAATCCGGATTTTTTTTCAATCTCAGTACAATTTATTGTATAATTTTCGTATATCTAGTAAACTTAATACGTGTAATATTAGTTTTAGAATAATATTTGAATGATTCTCCATTGGTTTTTCTTCAATGAGATTTTTTAATAGCGATATAAATTTTCACATAAGACGGCCAACTTCTACAACTTTGCCGCACGTTTTCAATGCAGGTTAAATAACCTAATTTGACCGTCTAAACTTACGCTACAAACAACGCAAAGACCCTAGATTACATTGTGGCTCTTCTTATTTACCTGGATCTGTTTACTCTTCACTACTTGGGGCTCGACACATCTCAGACCACCAACCTACAATCGTGCCTTCGTATTTCACCTTTATGGAGCAATTATTA
The DNA here is from genome assembly GCA_963675035.1 of Allygus modestus. NCBI lineage: Eukaryota > Metazoa > Arthropoda > Insecta > Hemiptera > Cicadellidae > Allygus > Allygus modestus. The sequence goes on from OY776111.1 coordinate 826,361, forward strand.
TTACTGTATTTTGATTGGTTTTTTGTGTGTTTCTACACCGGAGGCATTTGTATAACTTTTGATATGAGACGATCGAAACCCTGCTCTTGTCACTGCCTAACTTCAACCTTTTATTAAAAAGCATCTTTAATTGGCAGACCACTGACCAATGGCAGCTGGGTCCAGTATTGTTCCGTCTTTATACAAAATGTTGTGATGTTGTTGAGTATCGACCTGGTGAACCCCAGATTAGTGGCTTGCCAGCAAGTTTGAAAATAACAATATCTTAACTTTACTATAACATCCATTTTAACCATCCCATCATTCATAATGAGTACAAACTAAAAACTAATTAAACTAAACAAATAGTGTTGATATCGTATACATATTTCCCTTACCTTTAAATTGTTATGAAAGAACAATTAGTTTACTTTAGTAATTCGTAATATACAACATTGTGTACACATAGGTAATATACTACTGTTATAACGTGTAATGGGATCAGTCGGTAATAGCTAGGAGCAAGGTAGTTGGGGGAGAACATCGTTGGAGATTTCTACAGCCACTTCGTGCAGCAATATTGTTAATTAGTCCACTCCCTGCACGATACCGCCGTACACCTATTGTGCCATTTAATACGCTGTGTGAATTAAAATGGCTCTCACAACAAAAATGTAATGCGTGATAATTATAATTACTATTGAAAATAATGTATATAAAATATTATATTATATTGTTAATGAATTTACCCAATTAATAATTTGATTGTAATCGATGTGCCATTAATTAATGGCACACTTTGAAGTCCACCTACTTCTGATATCCTATGCGTAAACACAAAAATATCAAGACATCTTTTATTTACATTTATTTGTATCAGATATGATACACGTTTTGGATCAGGATAGTGACTGTAATAAGTGTGAAAGTAAAATAACTAGTGCAATAAATGTGTAACCCTAATTAATTTATGCATTAATGATGTTATATGTTACATCTTAGATGTGAAAGTATTCCAGTCCGTTCAGGCTTTAAATTAACCACCGTCAACAGCGTTCTCGTTATTCTCGTAGCTTGAATGTCAAACTCGCGTAAAACTTTGAATAACGAAACCTCAAGCGACAATGTCAGCAACTTCAGCCCAGGAAAAGTGAACAACTTTGTTTAAGAAACAATTTTCATATAAAGTGTTGTAAAATTGCTTTTTAAACATTCATAATTCTGAAGTTTGTATTTACTGATAGCTTTACGACGCGACGTTAATTTCTGCTCTATTTTAAAATGACAAATACTTGTTAAGTGACGAATTATTTTTAAGAACACAATACTTTATGTTTATTAGGTAATTTGTGTGAACCAAATACTAATTCAAGACTTTTGCATTTTTTACGCCAAACACAGGATGAAGAGTTTTAATGAAAGCTCGTTCAATGGAAAATCACATTTATTACTTAAGACATTATTGCGGTTATTGCAATACATTGTACTGAGGTTGAAGACAAATTTCCCCTTTGACAATTTCTGAAAAGCTTTTTGGTTGAATTCGAATTTTTAGCATCACAGATAAGAGAAAAAACAAGTTTCATGAAGTTTCTGGATCTGGAGTCTGAAACTGGCTTCGGGTGGGAAGAATAACTAGAACACATCGGAAATGTTGCCTCAATCCCGACAACGCTGGCCGAAACACTAACAGGCTAAATCAGTTGCCTGCCTTTTATGTTTGGCATGGTTTTCTTTTTCTTTTGACTGCTTTTACAGTTAAATGTTTTAGTTTTTTCAGCGAATTTCCCCTATAGGGAAGAAGCTATTACCGTAGTCAGCATTGTAAGACCTAGGTCCGGGGCCATGATAACCTTTCGTTTTGAGGTCCCCAGACGCAAAAACACAATTCGTTCGACATATATATATATATATATATATATATATATATATATATATATACGATAGCTCTCGGAAATATGATCTGATTTTGATGAAATTCAGTATAAACGTGTCAAGCAATATTTATGACTTTAAGTTCGAAAACCAGCCACATCGCTCCATCCGAAGGGGTATTTTGGGGGGTTTTGTTCCAAAAAATGGGTTTTTTTGAGTTTTTACATACGATTTTTGAAATAATCATATGTTAGTTTTTGCCATTGGATTCAACTTAAATAAAACACACAATTTGGTATTTTGATCATTCCTCTACGTCAATTGGTAACCGAGATATTGAAAGTACTAAACACAGTTCGTTGTCTAATGTTATTCTTATGGAGAAAAAGAAAAATATCTCGCTTATTTATGAACGTATCTGACGAAACTTGATATACGGCTTCATCTGGTTGTGGTCTATTGATATTTTATCAAGAAAACAATTTGTTGCCAAAGGCTCCAGTAGCAGCAAACCTGCATACTCAGCCCTCATGTTATTCTTATAGAGAATAATTAAATGCTCCCTTAATTATGAACATAAATGAATAAAAACTGTCATATGACTTCACCTAGTTGAGTTATATCAATATTAGCACAAATACCCATTTTTTTTGTTCCTTGTTGCAGCAAATCTGCGTACTCAGCCCCAATGTTATTCTTTTGGAGAATAATTAAAATTGTATATATCGCTTATTTTTGAATATATTTTTATGAAACTTGGTAAGTGATTTTATGCAGTAGTAAGACATTTATATCTCCATTGTAAATTCGCTGAGTATGCAGGTTTGCTGTGACGGGAGTATTTTACTTTGCCTGTATTTTGCCACACATTTTTGCTAAGTTTTAGGTGTTCTTCTCACCTGGAGACGGAAACATTGTAAAAACTTGTTTTTCTTTATCAAGCAAAGGCACATGTCTGCACTAATTTCTTAAATAAAATCACCACAAATAAGTAGTTTTAAAATTTTTTTATAAAAAATGTTTAAAATTCATTTGGTGGTGGTAATTTTATGACTCCACATATTTATAATTAAGAGCTGTGTGAGTATAGTGAAAAAATCTCTCATCAAAATAAATGTCTTTCTCAATTCCAACAGTAATAGCTAATAAACTTATAAATTAAATTTTAAATGAATTCTACGACTAGTGTATGATAATCCCTTAACTAGAGATGACTGAATCCTTTAATCAACCCGAATTCATCAGACTCAAATTATAAGTTAATGAATAAGTTTAATGTTGATATTTATAATCATAAAAAACTTAGTACTCAAAATATAATTTAGCCAACAAATGCATTTTTGTATTTAAGACAATTTTTGAGATCATTTTAGTGAATTGTAAGACGAGGGGATGGACTTGAAACAATGTAAGGCCCCGGAGGGAAATCCAAGTTCAACAACAAGGGGTTTTGGTGGTCGTTGGGGGAAACATTTAAAGTGGCGCACTTGCCGCGGGCAACGACGATGGGCTGTCCGGTACACAATGAGCTGCTCGGAATAGTGTTGCTTGTGGTTCGTAGCAACACCTGTTGTGTCAGTTAAATCTTGATTTTGCTTACAGAAAGTCATAGTTTGAATTTAAAGAGGTGACAGTTGGTTTGTATTTTGGTTTATACCATTATGTTATATAAACACAAAACAAACTTTTTGGTCCTCTACAAAAAAGTAATTTATTAAGTGGAATTTTATTCATTAGAATTTAATGAAAAATACCATGAACTATGCTTGTGTATTAAATAAAATGAAATATGCTAATGAAATATGCTATAGGTTTCTGGGGATCGTCTAAAGAGATCTTGAGAGTATTTAGACTCTAAAAAGGGATTGTTTGTATTATATATGGAGCTGGCTACTGAGCGCAATTCAAGCCTTTTTCAGCAAATTAATCTTCTCACTCTCCCAAGTATTCATATTCTCTGAAAAAATAATATTGCTAGGCATCCATACAACACACGTCATAAGTGTAAAACGGTCTATCATACACACAGACTGACACTACTTGACACGGGCATCCACTACTCTGCTCTACGACTCTACAACGTGCATCCACTACTCTGCTCTACGACTCTATAACGGTCATCCACTACTCTGCTCTAAAATCTATAACGGGCATCCACTACTCTGCTCTACGACTCTATAACGGGTATCCACTACTCTGCAATACGACTCTATAACGGGCATCCACTACTCTGCTCTACGACTCTATAACGGGCATCCACTACTCTGCTCTACGACTCTATAACGGTCATCCACTACTCTGCTCTAAAATCTATAACGGGCATCCACTACTCTACTCTACGACTATAACGGGCATCCACTACTCTGCTCTACGACTCTATAACGGGTATCCACTACTCTGCAATACGACTCTATAACGGGCATCCACTACTCTGCTCTACGACTCTATAACGGGCATCCACTACTCTGCTCTACGACTCTATAACGGTCATCCACTACTCTGCTCTAAAATCTATAACGGGTATCCACTACTCTGCAATACGACTCTATAACGGGCATCCACTACTCTGCTCTACGACTCTATAATGGGCATCCACTACTCTGCTCTACGACTCTATAACGGGTATCCACTACTCTGCAATACGACTCTATAACGGGCATCCACTACTCTGCTCTACGACTCTATAACGGGCATCCACTACTCTGCTCTACGACTCTATAACGGTCATCCACTACTCTGCTCTAAAATCTATAACGGGCATCCACTACTCTGCTCTACGACTCTATAACGGGTATCCACTACTCTGCAATACGACTCTATAACGGGCATCCACTACTCTGCTCTACGACTCTATAACGGGCATCCACTACTCTGCTCTACGACTCTATAACGGTCATCCACTACTCTGCTCTAAAATCTATAACGGGCATCCACTACTCTGCTCTACGACTCTATAACGGGTATCCACTACACAGCAATACGACTCTATAACGGGCATCCACTACTCTGCTCTACGAATCTATAATGGGCATCCACTACTCTGCTCTACGACTCTACAACGGGCATCCACTACTCTGCTCTATGACTCTATAATGGGCATCCACTACTCTGATCTACGACTCTATAACGGACATCCACTACTCCGCTCTACGACTCTATAATAGGCATCCACTACTCTGCTCTACGACTCTATAACGGGCATCCACTACTCTGCTCTACGACTCTATAACGGGCATCCACTACTCTGCTCTACGACTCTATAACGGGCATCCACTACTCTGAAATACGACTCTATAACGGGCATCCACTACTCTGCTCTACGACTCTATAACGGGCATCGACTACTCTGCTCTACGACTATAATGGGCATCCACTAGTCTGCTCTACGACTCTATAACGGGCATCCACTTCTCTGCTCTACGACTCTATAATGGGCATCCACTTCTCTGCTCTACGACTCTATAATGGGCATCCACTACTCTGCTCTACGACTCTATAATGGGCATCCACTACTCTGCTCTACGACTCTATAATGGGCATCCACTACTCTGCTCTACGACTCTATAACGGGCATCCACTACTCTGAAATACGACTCTATAACGGGCATCCACTACTCTGCTCTACGACTCTATAACGGGCTTCGACTACTCTGCTCTACGACTATAATGGACATCCACTAGTCTGCTCTACGACTCTATAACGGGCATCCACTACTCTGCTCTACGACTCTATAATGGGCATCCACTTCTCTGCTCTACGACTCTATAATGGGCATCCACTACTCTGCTCTACGACTCTATAATGGGCATCCACTACTCTGCTCTACGACTCTATAACGGGCATCCACTACTCTGCTCTACGACTCTATAATGAGCATCCACTACTCTGCTCTACGACTCTATAACGGGCATCCACTACCCTGCTCTACGACTCTATAATGGACATCCACTACTCTGCTCTACGACTCTATAACGGGCATCCACTACTCTGCTCTACGACTCTATAATGGGCATCCACTACTCTGCTCTACGACTCTATAACGGGCATCCACTACTCTGCTCTACGACTCTATAATGGGTATCCACTACTCTGCTCTACGACTCTATAACGGGCATCCACTACTCTGCTCTACGACTCTATAACGGGCATCCACTACTCTGCTCTACGACTCTATAATGGGCATCCACTACTCTGCTCTACGACTCTATAACGGGCATCCACTACTCTGCTCTACGAATCTATAATGGGCATCCACTACTCTGCTCTATGACTCTATAACGGGCATCCACTACTCTGCTCTACGACTCTATAATGGGCATCCACTACTCTGCTCTACGACTCTATAACGGGCATTCACTACTCTGCTCTACGACTCTATAATGGGCATCCACTACTCTGCTCTACGACTCTATAACGGGCATCCACTACTCTGCTCTACGACTCTATAATGGGCATCCACTACTCTGCTCTACGACTCTATAACGGGCATCCACTACTCTGCTCTACGACTCTATAACGGGTATCCACTACTCTACTCTACGACTCTACAACGTGCATCCACTACTCTGCTCTGCGACTCTATAATGGGCATCCACTACTCTGCTCTATGACTCTATAACGGGCATCCACTACTCTGCTCTACGACTCTATAATGGGCATCCACTACTCTGCTCTACGACTCTATAATGGGCATCCACTACTCTGCTCTACGACTCTATAATGGGCATCCACTACTCTGCTCTATGACTTTATAACGGGCATCCACTACTCTGCTCTGCGACTCTATAATGGGCATCCACTACTCTGCTCTATGACTCTATAACGGGCATCCACTACTCTGCTCTACGACTCTATAATGGGCATCCACTACTCTGCTCTACGACTCTATAATGGGCATCCACTACTCTGCTCTACGACTCTATAATGGGCATCCACTACTCTGCTCTATGACTCTATAATGGGCATCCACTACTCTGCTCTACGACTCTATAACGGGTATCCACTACTCTACTCTACGACTCTACAACGTGCATCCACTACTCTGCTCTGCGACTCTATAATGGGCATCCACTACTCTGCTCTACGACTCTATAATGGGCATCCACTACTCTGCTCTATGACTCTATAACGGGCATCCACTACTCTGCTCTACGACTCTATAATGGGCATCCACTACTCTGCTCTACCACTCTATAACGGGCATCCACTACTCTGCTCTACGACTCTATAACGGGCATCCACTACTCTGCTCTACGACTCTATAATGGGCATCCACTACTCTGCTCTACGACTCTATAATGGGCATTCACTACTCTGCTCTACGACTCTATAACTGGCATCCACTACTCTGCTCTACGACTCTAAAATGCTTTTGGTCCGGCAACTGAAAAACATAGCCAGTGCAAGCATTTGTCGTAAAAAAGTGATATCCATTCTGTGATAACTAATATATAAAATAAATTTGCAGTTTTTGTTGTGTTTTTTGCTTGGAAAGATTTAAAGATCTTCGATTTAGTATTAGTTTTGAAATTGACATGTGTCATACAGCTTTTCTACGAATAATTGATTTCTGATTCTATCAGAGCACGACGAACTGAGAAGCACGATAAACATCCAGAGGAGCAAACGATTCACAGGTACTTTATTAGCTGGTTGAATAAATAACTCCATATATTTGACATCAGAATTTCTCATACAATTAACTATGCATCTCTTACAATTATTATAAGAAATTAAATTTTCATATCTTACAAAAGTGTACACTACTAACAAGGTGAATGGCTTTTTTATTTGTACTTAAAAAACATTATATGGTTAGATTAGCCTGCAGTTAAAAAACAGTAGGTTAATAGAATGAGATTTTTCCATGGAAAAACCCAGGAAATACCCAGGAAATTTGTTCTGATTTTAGAATAAATATTTCAAACGAAACCAAACTCTTAAAACATCAACGAAAAATATCCCATCAAAGTCCTTCCTTTGTATGACTCTTACGTGTATATTTAATTGAAATTTTATCGCTTAAGTTTAAATTTGTAAATGATTCACTTTAGAGCTTTTCTTTTATCAAGATCAAGAACCATAATGGAAATATACTTCCTGTAAATACAAATTAACTGTGGCTGTATTAGTACTATCTTTTAACATATTTTTATTCTTACTCTAATTTTAAATCACAAAAAACAAAAGTTGTTGAAGGAAGTTAGTTTAACAAAGTATGTTTGAAGAAGAAATGTTGTGAATGCAATACAACAACACTTTATAAAAATTGTTTCTATAACCAGTTCTTAACTTTTCCCAAGCTCAAGATGTCAACAAGGTTTTGCCATTAAAAGTTCGACCTAAACTTGACATATAAGTTACACGATGAATGACTTGTATACTTCTAAGTTATCCTCACATCCTTAATAGTAGTCTTTTGGTTTAAACAATTTAAAAAAGCCATACGTCTATTTAATTTTTTACTTTTAGTAAGTAACTGTTGAAGACATAAGACATAAGATATTTATTGGTATTTTGGCATACACTACATGAATAGACAAGTCAAATACACCATGGGGTATATTGTCACTGAAACATGCAATATGAGATACATGCAATGTTTACGCAAACTTGAGATAAATTAAATAAATAAAATTTAAAAATCACTAACAAGTCAACAATTAAAACTGAGCTATACTGTACCATATAAAAAAGGGAAATTTGTATTCTCAATAATAAATAGTTGAAGGTTTATGACATTATAACTTTTAAGTTGTTAAGTAATTATTATGTATACATCAAATACTAAAATAATTTCTTGAATTTTGATCGTCAATTCTCGACCTGTAAAATTATTATTTTGTGTACATGTTTGGTATCAATCAAAAGCTCTTACTCTCTGGATGTGCCTTTTGGGCTTTTGAAAAACGTCCACCTTCTGGGTTCCACTTCCTATGCCTTCAAAATTAAAATATTAATAATATGAGATTATTTTACTTTGAAAATCACCTAGTTTATTAAACTAATATTTATATATTAAAAAAATCTTTGCTGAACCTTTTTTTCATTTTTATTCCCCAAAGATACGCTTGTTCTTTTTCTGTTTGATTAATTAATTCACACAGTAGTATCATAGTTTATGCATGCAGAAGAGATGCTTAGGCAGTTGTTACGCAAATCTAGCTGGTTACCTTCGCCGGTGGAGTGCTGGGAACCAGCGATGCAGAAGAGATGCTTAGGCAGTTGTTACGCAGACCTAGCTGGTTACCTTCGCCGATGGAGTGCTGGGAACCAGCTATGCAGAAGAGATGCTTAGGCAGTTGTTACGCAAACCTAGCTGGTTACCTTCGCCGATGGAGTGCTGGGAACCAGCTATGCAGAAGAGATGCTTAGGCAGTTGTTACGCAAACCTAGCTGGTTACCTTCGCCGATGGAGTGCTGGGAACCAGCTATGCAGAAGAGATGCTTAGGCAGTTGTTACGCAAACCTAGCTGGTTACCTTCGCCGATGGATTGCTGGGAACCAGCTATGCAGAAGAGATGCTTAGGCAGTTATTACGCAAACCTAGCTGGTTACCTTCGCCGATGGAGTGCTGGGAAAGAAAGAAAGAAAGAGAGAAAGTATTTATTTCTATTCAAGTACATAACATAACATTGAATTCACTTATTACATAAATAAATAACAAATCAATAAACAACAAAATGATTCAACATAGAGTCTTAACCTAACAAAACAAAGATAATTAAGTACTAGTTAATAAGTAAACAAAGTACCTAAACAGAAATTAGGTCCCCCAAAGGCGAACCTGTGTCGGGGTGACCATCATTTTAATAAGAAAGGGATGCAGGCCGGTGCATTACAAAAACTGAATTAACAAAGTAACAGTAATGACAATAAATAAAAAGTGCTAACTATCGTAATAAAGAAACATATATCGTACAAATAATAAACAGTATCAGGCATAATGACATATTACCGAACAATTTTAACAAACTAACTTTACCTGGCCAAAGCGCTATACTCAAACATTGAATTCAAAAAGAATATTTATATCTGGAATATGAAATAGCCAAATAATTATTAATTTTTGAAACTTCTTTAAACTAAAACAATTCCTTATGTGATTTGGTATTTTACTGAACAAAGTTGGACCAATGTATTCAAAAGAATGTCTAGAAAATTCTAACCTAGGCAATGGTATAAAGAATGAGTTCAATCGTTGGTAACTTAATTCATAACCTCTTTCAATTGAAATCCATTTTTGAGATTTAATAAAAAAAGTGCTTACTATTCTAAAAACGTATAAGTGTTTTAAGGGGAGTATGTTTAACGATTTAAAAAGAGGAAAAGAAGGTTCCATCATAGTTTTTTTTAGCATGAAACGAACAATTCTCTTTTGTATATTTACAACTGGTTTTAATAAATTTGAATAAGTATAGCCCCAGCACACTATTCCATATTGAATTTTAGAAGCTATTAGACCAAAATACACATTTTTTTAAATATCAATCGAACAAAATGTTCTTAGTAAAAATATCTTCCTAGCCATCATCAAAAGAGATTTTTTCAGATTTTCCAGATGAAATTCCCATTTTAATTTATAATCGTAAGTAACTCCTAAATACTTCATATCAGATACCTGTTCAATTTTGAGACAGTTAACATTACACACAGAATCTGTTTCTAGGCAGTTTGAACATTTATATAAAAGGTGGTTGTCAAACGTGATTTTATTTCGCAAACTGAAGGTCATACATTTAGTTTTAGAGCTAAGAATAAAACCATTTGAATCGAACCAATACTTTAACTTATTTAAATCGTTCTGAATTTGTAAAAATAAATCAAACTTTGATGAGGCAGCGTATGAAAAAGCCGTATCGTCAGCAAAAGCTGTTAAGTTGCCATTGAAAACACCCTGACACAAATCATTACAATAGATTAAAAATAAGATGGGCCCAAGAACTAACCCTTGGGGCACACCACAAGTTACTTTAACAGGTGAACTAAACACGTTTTTAATTTTGACAATTTGACTTCTGTCGCTTAAATAGCTCTTGAACCAATAGAAAGCATTTCCTCTGATACCGATATTCCACATCTTTTGCAACAGTAAATCATGATTTACAGTATCGAATGCTTTGGTGATATCAACGAAGAGGCCAGCTACAACCTAGCTGGGAACCAGCTGGCTTAGGCAGTTGTTACGCAAACCTAGCTGGTTACCTTCGCCGATGGAGTGCTGGGAACCAGCTATGCAGAAAAGATGCTTAGGCAGTTGTTACGCAAACCTAGCTGGTTACCTTCGCCGATGGAGTGCTGGGAACCAGCTATGCAGAAGAGATGCTTAGGCAGTTGTTACGCAAACCTAGCTGGTTACCTTCGCCGATGGAGTGCTGGGAACCAGCTATGCAGAAGAGATGCTTAGGAAGTTGTTACGCAAACCTAGCTGGTTACTCTTCGCCGATGGAGTGCTGGGAACCAGCTGGCTTAGGCAGTTATTACGCAAACCTAGCTGGTTACCTTCGCCGATGGAGTGCTGGGAACCAGCTACGCAGAAGAGATGCTTAGGCAGTTGTTACGCAAACAGCTGGTTACCTTCGCCGATGGAGTGCTGGGAACCAGCTATGCAGAAGAGATGCTTAGGCAGTTGTTACGCAAACCTAGCTAATTACCTTCGCCGATGGAGTGCCGGGAACCAGCTGGCTTAGGCAGTTGTTACGCAAACCTAGCTGGTTACCTTCGCCGATGGAGTGCTGGGAACCAGCTATGCAGAAGAGATGCTTATGCAGTTGTCAGGCAAACCTAGCTGGTTACCTTCGCCGATGGAGTGCTGGGAACCAGTTGGCTTAGGCAGTTGTTACGCAAACCTAGCTGGTTACCTTCGCCGATGGAGTGCTGGGAACCAGCTATGTAGAAGAGATGCTTAGGCAGTTGTTACGCAAACCTAGCTGGTTACCTTCGCCGATGGAGTGCTGGGAACCAGCTGGCTTAGGCAGTTGTTACGCAAACCTAGCTGGTTACCTTCGCCGATGGAGTGCTGGGAACCAGTACCCTTTGGCGGGATGGTTATCCCGTTGACAAAGTACTCTCAACCTCCCCGGGATGAAACACCAATATACCGAACGGAAAGTTAAACTAGATCAACTAAATAGTGTAACCATTTTTCCCCCATTTTGCCCACCTTGTAAAATGCCCTTCCCTATCTTTGCATTACGGCCCACTTTAACCTATTAGATGATATTATCACAGCAGATCCTTAAGACCATTACATTTCAATGCATGTTCTTTAATGATCGGCTGTGATAATATATTGTACTCAAAAACAAATCAATGGTATGAATAAGAATGGATTGTAGTGGGGGTTACCTTTTCCTCACGCCCTGGTTTACTAGCTGTCGATCAAGTCATCCCTCTACATTACTATTTATAAAATATAAATAATTAATCATTTTAAAATAATCATCATCACAATACCCCCAATTCGAAGTACAATAAGTTGTATTCTGTATACATGATCATTAGTAATATTGAGTTCTCCTTTATTTCACCCGACACTTGTTAAATCCTTGTAATAAAGCATTAAAGAGCCTAGGCGGAAAAATACCCTTTACACCTTAATCCTATGATTAAACCTATTACGTAATTACATTACATAATGTTAATTTAGATATAATATATATTGACAACGAGTTAGTTAGTTTAGAAACAAAATACTTATGGTTTTCGTATTTTATAAAACGTAAAGGTGCGACGCTTGATTTTGATCATACATATTTAGTAAAGGTATACTCAAAAACAAGGAATATGTGTCTCTAATATTGTAACATTATTCGTTATACCACGATGCATAAAAGAAGAATTCATGTCCTATATTAGTTTTTAAAACCGGTATACAAGATATGTTTAGCCATTCTATGAAGCAATAATTACATAGCTCTGGCAGGATTTTTATTTATTTATTTATTTATTTTTGTTTACTGTGAAATTGTAATTTGAAATGTTTTATTTCTGAGAAAATAAATCTATTCTATCTATTCTATTCTAATTACATATAATGTAACAGTGGGCAAATTACAGCGGAGGTATACAGCGGCGGCGGCGGCGTCCATGAAGTGCGCTAATTAACTATGTCGCCGCGCCAAAGTGGTAGTAGAGATCTCTAACGATGTGCTTGCCGACTACTTAACTATTAACAACCGAACTCACAACAGCAATACATGACATAATACGCAGCGTTGTGAGGGAGTTGTTGAAATGTCCCCAAATACCGGTTCAGAATCCGTAATTAAGTCATGATAGGAGTGACAGTTGATCGGTGGATTCCTTATTATTTTATTTAGAATATGGAGGTAAATAAAATCGTATAGTTAACGCCAATAAACTTGTCCTTGTGTGTTGTCAAGTGATTCTATAATATTCCATTCAAAAACATATATTTATCAAAACACATGTTCGTAGTCTTTCCTCAATGCAGATGTGATGCCCACCGCTCTACTACCCGTAATATTATTGTGCCACATTCACAATTATTACTTAATTTGAACCAATAGATGTGAGAGTTAAGATTTTTTTGTTTTTATTGCTAATAAGTATCGGTGGCATTCGTAGATAGAGTCAAAAATAGCTATGCACACTAACTAAAAGCTCGCAAATACATTTTATCACAAAAAAATAAACCCCGCGTATAACTGCAGATGAAGCGGAACCAACAACGAAGAATCTGTAAAATAATGTTGAGGATGGAGACTGTTCATAAATAAATAAATAATACCTTTATTTACAAGTGTTCTTCAGTACAAACTGTTTTTCAAGACAACTCAAGTCAACACAACACAAGAGAAAAATAATACAGACATTACAGCAAAATAAAAAAATACAGGTCAAATTATAAAATAAACCAAATGCTCTTAATTAAACCTATGACTTCAACCTGGCCTTGCACGAGTTATAATTCAACGATTTCATGCTTGGAGGAAGGGTATTGTATGCTTGGGGTCAAAAGTACGAACACCCTTTCTTCCCTAATCAAGCCGCACTCTTGGCATTACAAGCAAGGCATCCAGCGTTGCCTAACCAATGCACGAGGCACAAGCTTCCTCTTCAGATAAGGAGGTACATTTGAAGACAGTACCTTATGTACAACTGATACAGTCTGAAGAAAAGACTGCTTCCCCAAGGTGAGAACCTTAGCCTGTTCACGATATGCAGATATATGATCAAACTTCCTAAGACTATAAACAAACCTTAGGGCTCTGTTCTGCAACCTCATCAGAAGCACTCTACTATCCAGGGTCAGACATTCGCCTTCATCCTTGTCCCTTAATTGTTATAAAATCACCGTGCAGTTTAGTCAGAGCAGAATAGGCATAGTGATATATAATGTTTATATAATGTGGTATATGTGTTTTTATTTTGTCCTTTCAATATAGTTAAAACTTATAAGGCACTTAGCTCTGAATGACAGAATCCTTCGCCAAGTTAAACTTTTTAAATTAGAACTACTTGTTATGCTTTTATTCTACGCTTTTTATACGTAGATTTACTGAGTAAATATTTGCTTAACGCATAAAAAACGTAATTATTAAAATTGAAAACATATCATGTTTTGATAAATCATAAGCTTACTTTAATTATTCTATATTATGTCGGACGGCTTACGGAAAACTTATCGGTACTTCTTAAATTCCACCTTTATCAACTGTGCTTCACTCAAATTTAAAAAATATAATATTTATATTTTCATTTTACATAAATGGAAAACGATGCATCAATGTAAACGATATATATATTGTAAGGCACATTCAATTCATTTGGGCGAGTCACTATGTAAATGAACCATCCACAAGCCGTTCAAAACTTAAATAAAATGTTGTGCTTTAAAATTATATTCAAACTCTCAGTCAAAGGACTACTGCTACTATGTACGTAACAGCCTCTGATAGAGTGAGGGAAGCTATTAGCTTACAAGAGGTCTAGCACCACTATGGTGCAATAAAATGGCTTAATTAACAATATCACTGCACTAAAGCGGCATTGGAGCTCCCTTGCCGTGTTCGCACCATAGCAATTACCAACAGCCTAGACTGTAAACTCAGTTATACACTGGTATATCCTCGGAAATAGAATTTTAGAAAATTAATTAATTCCGTAAATAAATGTGATGACGATTTGGCCAAAAGGGGATATTGGAAAAAGAAGTCAGAAGCTCGTGTAAAATATCTTACGACATTTCCTTTTAACAATTTATATACAGTTAATATTTTAATTGAAAGTTCATCTAATAATTTGGTAGATTATACATATGTAAAATAAGGATGAGTGCTAATTATTGATGATACAAAATGACACATCGCTGATGAGTATCGGGTTAGATATTCGTTTTAGAGCGAGATTTAAATCATTCGGACCGGTTGATGTCATAGTATTGTGCACTTGTAACTCAAATTATGAATGAAACATATTTTAGACATATAATTTTAAAGTCATAATTTTACTTTTTCGAAGTGCGAAGTCTGTTCATACGACACTTAAAGTCTTTAATGGTACTTTAAAAAAATATGCTTCATGAATCGCTAAACGATCATGTCTTAATTAATGCCTGTTCACTGATATAGTCATTAACTGCTCTTTACGTTTATCATAATCAATAAGGGATGCAATAAAAGACGTTTTGCAACACTTAAAAAACATATTTACACTTAAACTGTATCTATAAATCAGGCGGTGAAGATACCATCTTTTATATATGTTTACCGTATGATATGTGAACACAGAATGAGTGTAAATATATTTGTAATTGTTGTACGAGGTATGTTATTACATCTCATAAGTATCAACAACACGTAATATGCTAGTCACAAAGTTGCGTAATCAATAGTAAATCACTAAATATTCCACTGTTTAAAAGATAAGACTTATAAAATAAATAATAAGAGCTTTTAATGTCTATAATATATTGGGAAAGACTAGATCAGTATATTAAGCAACTCATAACTGTGGCAGAGAGTTAAACAGTGTCAGCAACGTCTCGCAACCTCGGACAGTAACGAGCGGCAACACGGGGAACACAATACTCCGAGCATCAGCACGCTCAGCATGGTGTTGTCCGAGTCAGTAAAATAAACAAATGTTATTCTTTCACATTTCACGCTGGACATTTACAAACGACATTGTTGACACAAAAAACTTTAAAAAATGGCGTTGTTTGATCGCCCGTCAGCAGCAAAGGGCAGAACAAATCATTTCCATCTGCCATGAGGTATTGGATTTAGTGGCCTCTGCCTCTTCTTTTCGACCCTCGCTTATAATCAAAGTTGTTTAAAAGGGAATCTCTCATTCACAATTAATAATGTTATCCATGTTTATCGGCTATTCATGTTCCAAGCTCTATGCACTTATTGCAATTTAACATACTTTCATTGAATTTAAGGATATAATCAGTTATATTGAGTATATAAAATCATTGTTCAGTAAATCAATCGGAAACTTAAATATAGTATAGCATATTTCCTAACAATTATCTTCGATTCATACAGTAATCAGGTTTTGCTGTATACATACAAAGAGTTATTAATGCGAGGTTCACCAGGTCCACTGATATGTTACAAACTATAGAGCTTACATGAAATATGCTTAGGACGATTATTAAAAACAAATCATCGTTCCTTATTATTTAGATAAACCTGCGTGGGGTTGAAGATATGTTAGTTTAGCTCCTTACTGGCTGATTAGATTCAAATGAAATGTAAGTCAATGGTCTGATTGATGATTAATAAGGAGCATTTTTCAGTTGATTTTTGCTCCTTTTGCTAAATACCTTAAACAATATAATGGGGTAATTTATTTTATTTAATTATTTTAGTTTTTATTCGGTAACTAACCTTAATAAGTCCATTCACAAATAATAATAAAACATAATTAGTACCTATCACTTGCTTGGGGAAGAATACAGGGTCATATGCCAATAATCCTTGTTACGTATGTAAATCTGGTATTTGTTATAAAATAACTAAGAAAAAAGCTATCATCTTAAAGTTAAACTTCATTGCTGTTATTGTTTGTTGGTTTTCTATAGTTGTAGTACATAGTCACTTCTTATTTATACATTACTATTTCTGACTGTTTGTCTCATAATTTAAGTACTTTGTCTATTCACTTGTAATATTTATAGTTATTTTGTCTATGCCTGTATACAGGGTGTTAAAGAAAACCTTTCAGAACTTAGGTATATAATTCCTCATACAAAAAGAAAGAAAAATGATTAGGTGAAGGTATGTCCTAAAACGCTTAGTACTCCATCTCTCTGTACGTATGTGTGTTTTACTTAATACGTTATATATTACAAACATCTGAAGATATAAACTTCAAACTTGGGACATGTATTACATGTAAAAAGACTCAACTTCCTGTGGAGTATCAAGTTTCTACCTTAAACCATTTCAAAATGGCGGGAATTTTGTTTTTCAATGCTAAATATCTTAAAACCCGTAATATTTAGGAAACAACTGTAAGATTCAAACAACTTGCGTCATTTTTTCTTAAAAATTAAAATAAAAACGATTTCTAAGTTATTTATAATGTTGTTGTTTCTTTATTCATATTATTATTTTTAGGAAAAAATGACAGCTATTTTGAGTCGTAATGTTTGTTCCTAATTACTACGGGTTTTAAGATATTTGAATTTTTTAAACTGAAATCCCCGCCATTTTGAAGTGGTACAAAGTTTAAACTTGATACTCTATACCGAAATGAATCTTATTAGATGTAATACATAGTAAGTTTGAAGTTAATATCTTTATATATTCCTAAAACATAACGCATTAAGTAAACGAAATATATGAGAACAAAAACGTGAATCCTGAATTTATAGATGTACATATGACACCGTAATATGGTTCCATCGCTCCATGATTCTTACTGTGCCTCTTTGATACAACCGTCCACTTCAACTCGCCTCCCCGAGCCCCTCGACTGAGTCAGTGCCACGATTACACGGCTGATACAGCTACCGGATGGGCAACATTTACCTCGAGTACTTCCTCACAAAACACATATAAGTGTGGAACGATTTAGATACTCTAATGAGAAAGCGGATAAAAGCCATTTTATTTTGTTTCGAGGTGAATACGAACAAACATCATATTAGTATCAAAATAAACGTTTAACAGGTAGCTGCAAATCAATTAGTACAGTGTGTAATTTCTGTATAAATTATCTAAATAATTAGATTATATGCTTGAGTAAATATAATTAAAAACTAATTACTGTATAAACTATAAATTTTAAACTCTTCTCAACAAAAGCGTTGTTAAGAGATGAATTAGTAACTAGTGGCTTGAAGGGGCGACGGCCTCTAATCTTGCTCCAATGCCCTTCTTCATCTGACATTTTTACTCTTTACATGCTGAGGAAAATAAAACAATATAAGTAGGAACATATGTCAGTCCGTAAACAAAGTAGACATTTAATTGTATGTTTTAATGTAAACAAATCAGCCGTTTTTAAATCCCCGCCAGTGCTTTTCTTATGGGGATGTTTTACGTTATTTCTGATTTGCTGGTAACTTTTTAGAAATACTGATATTTTTCCGAGTCCTTGCGAAGAAAACCTTTAATTTGAGCTGTCTCCCATCATTCTGCGCTTTCTCAAACTCCCGCAATTTTTACTTAAACATTTCGCTTACATAATTATTTAGAAATATCTGCACAGCTCGGCGATTATTACCGTCACACTGTTGAATTGTAATTTAAAATTTAGTTTTAATTACTTTATATTTATACTAAATCTTTAGCATAAAGACACATTGTTATTTTACTGTTTAAAAGTGTTTGATTGAACCATCTAAAACTATGACAAGGTGTAACATAAATGCATATATTGCCATAAATATGCTATAAGTAAGGCAATTTATACATATATATTAATTATTGTTACCTCATCGGTAAAGAATTATCCTTTTCGTCAATTTGACCGTCGATGTTTCTTACACATGACACACTGGACAGTGGACAAGCGCATACTCTCCACAAAGTCGTTCAATATTCGGTACAGGCTGCATGGGTTGCGATCCTCAGTTCACTTTTCCAGTTAGGCGATTGAATTGCTACTAGTTTTGTTTTGAAATGAGTTTAAAATTACTTTTCTTTTCCTTTTGTATAAGTCAGTTTTTTTATAACATAAAATTGATAAATTTAAATCACTATTACCAAAGGTTTAAAAGCAATAAATACAAGTAAACTATGTCGGGAGGTCTCGGGTAATATACATATTCGGGAGGTCTCGGGTTTCATTCCAGGTCATTATGAGAAGAAATTTTACTGTTTCTCATCTCACTTGGGAAAATGCTGGAACGGTTTCCAAAGTAGGCCGTACCCCTCCAGAAAGGGAAAGATAGGACTCAGGTCTAGCTTACCTGGTTAAAATATTTCTCCATAAATTAATTATTTTGTTGAACATTCCAATACATTGTTGAACATCGTCACTGAATAAATATTATTATAATACAAACACAGTTCGAGTTTAGTCAGTTTCTATTATAGTTTTTTCCGTGGTCATAAAAATTGCTCATTTATTTGTTAACGTCTGTGAGATCATTTATTAAATATAACTAATCTACGCTGAATCTCTAAAATAATTCATTGTTTGGAACTAAACTGGCACAAACGTAATTGTAGGATGAAACAATACAAGTCCGCCACTTTAAATGAAATGTCTCCTTCGCCACAACGATGGCGATTGCCTCTTGTGGTGCTGTTCTTGAATTCCCCTCCAGACCTCTAACATGGCTCAAGAGACAACTCAATGTCGTGCATTATTAGAAATCTCCAATATTCAACGATAAAAAGCGTAGGTCTTCGGCAATGTAATGATAGGCCAGTAGTTTTTCAGCTATAAATTAACTCTGAAATATAATTAAATTATAAATTAAAATTTGTATAAATGTTTCATTTATAATTAATTAGTTAGAAATTACAGTACGAAGGAATTGCTAAGTGACGTATGGCCGAATAAAGGTCACTATTAATAATTGAACACCAACAGGATCCAATCAATTACGTCTTACCATACTAAAAAATATGCTTGCATTTATAACGTAGACGTCGGGTATACTTAACATGGTACAAGTCAACGAACGATGGTCGACCACACTCATCGTCATCAGGACAAGACGTAACAAGGGATTGTTCAATATAAAACTGACAATTACATACGTATAATGTGTTTTCGTAGATCACGTGTTCCTCGATCATATATAGCTTAAGTAGTGGTGAAATGATGGTTTAACCCCAGAATCGGCGCTTTTTTCCCATGTTATTCTTATGGGGATCAGTTTTTGAGCCGACGCCCGATCCTACCCTACACAAATTTTCTTTTTGGCCCCTGCCTTATTTTCCCCCATTTAAAATTTGCATTAATTTTAATACATCCTTTGCAGAAATCCACGAGTTCAAAAATAACTCCACACTAAATAAACAACACATGTAAACAACTTAGAAGTTATTGTATAGTAGTGGAGAAACAGGAAAGAGGCCCCACAATCGGCGCTTTTTCCCCATGTTATTCTTATGGGGAGCCGTTTTTGCACCGACGCCAGCTCCCGCCCATAGAGCTCCCGCGCCTTAGCCTATACTAATGTCCAACCCCTGCCTATATTAAATATATTGTCCCCATCCCTCCTCTATATTTTTAAAAATTAATTTTCAAATTCTAAAAAACTATCTTTGGTGTTTACTGTCCGATTTGTCTGCAATTTGGATATGTTATTGTCCTAGTGTTTTAATAAATTTCACATTTCCCAAATTCACCATTTCCAAATGTGTGTTAATACCTAAAATGTGTATGTAAAAAATAATATTGCACGACCAAATTGGAAATTTTTTTAATTTTTGCAGTAATTAAACCGCAAAAATGTCTTATTTTAGAGTTAAAAAATATGTTTTTATTATTTAAAAAAGATAAAATTTTAAAATTTTCAACCAAGGATATATATAGAAGCCCCAAAACCACCACCCTCATTCCAACAAAAAATGTTGACCTGTGCACAGTGCTCCACGTCTTACTCCAACAGAAGCAATTTATTACGCCATTATCGACTTGTTCACAAAGTTATTCCTAAAATTTGTAAAATATGTCATCAAATATTTGACAATAGCAATTTTAAAATGCATATGCTAGAGAACCACAATACTTGTAATGTGTGTAAGAGAGTCATCACCCGCGACAAGAAACGCCACCACCTACGATGTGACAAGCGACCCTATAATGTGTTTAAGTTTTACGGCGAGTCCGCGGATATATTAGACACTCTCCAATCTTGTCCTCTACCCATCAAATGGATTCTTATTAGGAGAGTAAAATTCATCAAACACTCAGTGGACAATAATGGTGATTTAATCATTGACAAAGAATGTATTGCTGATTTTCGAAGTTTAACTAATTTGTCAATTGAGAAAGCACAGCTAAAGACTCAAATTGAAAATTCACTTTTAAAAATCGATACCTCCATGCACAAGTATCAAGCTCAAGGCAGTGGATGGATATATGACCGCACCAAATACTGGCAGTTGCATGTTTACAAATATAAGCCCCTAACTCCCAAATCATACATTCCCACGCCAGAAAATATAAAATCAAAACATGCTGTTTTAAATATTAAAAACACCGATAATAAATGTTTCACCTGGAGTGTTTTAGCAAGCTTAAGACCAAGGAATAGTAAACATGCAAATCGAGTATTTTACTACGAACCCTATGAGGGCCAGTTAAATATGACAAATATAAAATATCCAGTAAAAATATCTGACATTGATAAATTTGAAAAACAAAATAACATAAGTGTTAATGTATATGGAATTGAAGGAAAAACAATATATCCACTGAGAACAACTAAACTAAACGGCAATACTCACGTCAATCTGCTGCTTCTAAAACACGGTCAGAAATCACATTACTGTTTAATTCGTGATTTTGACAAGTTAATGTTTAATTCTACAAAACACGCCAATAAGAAATATTTTTGCAAGTTCTGTTTGCAACATTTTGGCACCAAAGATAAATTGGAACGTCACATAACATATTGTAAACCCTTTGATGCCCAAAGAGTACAAATGTCTAAAAAAGATACACTACAATTTACGAATTACAAATATCAACTTAAAGCTCCCTTTGTGATTTATGCAGATTTCGAATGTTTTATAAACTGCGGCAAACACACGCCTTCTGGATTTGCTTATGTTGTGGTGAGAGACTCTAAAATTATTTACGAAGAGTTGTACAGCGGTGAAAACGTGATGGATGTATTTTTTGAAAAGTTATTTAAAACCTATGACTTTATTAAAAGTCAGATGGAAGTATATGTTCCCCTTGTAATGACTCCAGAGCAAGAGGCATCCTTCAAAAACTCTAAATACTGCCACATATGCCAACAGCTGTTACTGGGTGATAAAGTGCGCGACCATTGCCATCTAACAGGCAAATTCCGAGGACCCTCCCACAACGCTTGCAATTTAAACTATAAAGTAACCAAGAAAATTCCAATATTCTTCCACAACCTTAAAAACTATGATGGTCATTTAATAATGCAACACTTGGGAAAACTCAATCGCAAATTGAATTGCATAGCCAAGGACATGGAAAAATATATATCGTTCTCTGTTGATGATTTGGTATTTTTGGATTCCTACAACTTTCTGTCTCTTCCCTTAAGCAAATTAGCTTCCAATTTAAATACATTTAGATTTATAGACAATCCACTACTACAACGCAAGGGCGAATTTCCATACGAATACATGACAGGACCAGAAAAGTTTTTAGAGACCCTACCACCCATAGAGGCATTTTACAGCAGCCTAACTAAAGAATGTATATCTCCTGCGCAATATGAACATGCTAAAAACGTATGGAATCATTTTAATATAAAGAATTTAAAAGAATATCACGATTTATACCTTAAAACAGATGTGTTGTTATTGGCTGATGTGTTTGAGACATTTAGGGACTTGAGTTTAAAGGATTATAAACTCGACCCTGTCCACATGTACTCACTGCCTGGACTAACATGGGAGGCGTGTCTTAGAATGACCGGCATAAAATTACAGTTATTTAGTGACACTGACATGCATTTGTTTATAGAACATGCCATTAGAGGTGGTGTAAGCATGATTTCCACGCGCTATGCTAAAGCCAACAATAAGTACATGGGCGAACATTATGACCCAAATCAAGAAAGCACCTATCTTGTATACTTAGACTGCAACTCGCTATACTCTACAGCAATGTGCGAGTCGTTGCCCGTTGATGGTTTTAGATGGACAAACGAGAAAGATTATAAAGCCAATAAAAATGAAAACTTTGGATTTATTTTGGAAGTTGATTTAAAATACGATAAAAGTTTACACGATTTGCACAACGACTACCCGCTCGCACCAGAAAAAATGAATGGAAAATTAATACCAAACTTAAATGACAAAACCAAATATATTCTACATTATAAAGCACTAAAAAAATACGAAGAACTGGGTTTGGTAGTTACAAAATACCACAGAATCTTAAAATTCAGACAATCAAATTGGCTTGCACCCTATATTAATTTTAATATTGAAAAGCGACAAAAAGCTGAACATGATTTTGAAAAAGACTTTTACAAACTGTTAAATAACAGTCTCTTTGGTCGAACAATTATGAACCAACGCAAGTTTCGTGATATACATCTTGTAGACGAGTCTAAGTTAACAAAGTATGTTACAAAGCCAAGATTTGACTGCAGCAAAATGTTCGATAACAACTTGCATGCTGTGCATTTAAATAAATTAATTGTAAAGTTTGATAAACCAATATATTTAGGAATGACCATTTTGGATATCAGCAAAGTAATCATGTATGATTTCCACTATAATTATATGTCAAAATTTAAGAATAAAAAGTTCTTAATGACAGACACGGACAGCCTTCTTTATTCTATAGTAACAGAGGACTTTTACAAGGAAATACAAAGCGACTTGGACCGTTTTGACACCTCTGCATACAGTAAAGACCATTTCTTATACTCTGATAAAAACAAAAAAGTTACGGGCAAGTTTAAAGATGAATTAAATGGTCAAATTATGTATGAATATTGTGGTTTAAGGCCAAAATTATACTCTTTCATTCCTCTACAGTGGTTATACGAAAAAGAAAAGCAGCTAGAGGTTAAGAAGGCAAAAGGAGCTGACGGCGCTACAGTTAAACATCTCTTAAGACACCAACACTACTTACACTGTCTTGCAACCGGAGAAGATTACTACGAGAATGTTACAAGAATTAAATCCACAAACCACCATCTGCAAACATTAACGATGAACAAAAAGGTACTCTCTTTTGATGACGACAAGAGGTTTATTGTGGATGGCATCAACACCCTTGCCCTTGGTCACTATAAAATTGGTCAAACATAAATCTGTATTTGCCACTATTCTTTGGCCTTTCCTTGTCTATTACAATAAAGCCATATTTAGACCTATCCCAGCACTGATGGCAGAGATTTCTAAATTGGTTAAATGAAAAATCATTTCCCACATGACTGTTATACACATGTTTTAAATTTAAATCGTCTTGTTTAAATAATATTAGGAAATTAACATTGTCACGTAAATGTTTGTTTACTTTACTGTAAGATTGACACAAGTAAAAACTGTTAATATTTTTGTGTCTGCCCATTGAGAAAAATTGTGTGATATTTGGACTATTTATGTCATCAAATACAACTATTGAGTGTGATTCTACATCATTTGGTGTGATTTCACAGTTTGAATATGTGTGTAATTTAACTTCATCACACAGACGGAATATTTCAATTATTTTTTTATATTTTTCTTGTTCTAAAGATTTGGATATTATATATAAATTTGTAAACTTTAATCCTTGTTTTTTTACAATTAAGTTATAAATTACAACAGTCTTCCCCGAACCACTGGGCCCTATTATAAGACAGCGAATATTATTAGGAAATAGACCCAACTTCTTTGGTGTATTTTCTTTATGTGCAATTTTAAATTTGTTCTTTTGTTGAATAAATGACATTTTTTATATAATGGTGTATTTTCTTTATGTGTTAAATAATTTTTTATATAATAAAAATGGCAAAGAGAAAGTGTAAGAAGGGTAAGGGATTATTCTTAAAGCCATATAGAGGCCGTGGCTTGTTAAATACCCTTATAAACAACCTTCCTTTCCCACTCCACATCCCGTCGTATTCATATTGTGGTCCAGCAACTAATATACGTGAAAATTTAGCCAAAAATGTACCTCCAAAAAATAAGCTAGACTCTTATTGTAAAGAGCACGACATATTCTACATGAATAATCCTGATACAGCCGCCCGGAACAAGGCAGATATGAGATTAGCAGACCAGGCTTGGACTAGGGTTTCGGCAAAGGACGCCAGTCTGGCCGAAAAAGCAGCAGCTTATGCAGTGACAAATTTGATGAAGGCTAAGGCAAAAATGGGAATGGGATTAAAATTTAATAAAAAAGATGGACAACTTTCAGCTGTTAGAGGCAGCAAGAGACGTGCCTCACTTTCGAGGGGTGTACCTAAAAAACGAGCTAAGAAAACTGACACCAAAAGTAAGAGAATGTGGAATTATTAATTTAGACAGTGACAGGGGCACACATTGGACAGCATATCGTAAAAATAAAGATATTGTAATATATTTTGACCCTTTCGGAATACAACCTCCAAAAGAGGTAATTGAATATTTTGTACCATCTAAAATTTACTATACAACTGATCAAATACAAGATTTAAACAGTTCCATTTGTGGAATTTTATGTTTATCATTTCTGAAAAATTTTAGTTTATAAAAATGGATTCATTTACTATAACATTCACAGGTACAGAGCCAGAGTTAAAGTCGGTGTTCTTTCCTCCTATAGAATTAAATGGTGATTATGTAATTGGACTGGTAGATTTTCAAAGTTATAATTCTATATTTAATGTTAAAAAACCTCTAAATACTTTGACATATTACAAAATGCACAAAATTACAACCCCAAAAGGGGAGGTTACAATTGACGAATTAAACCGAGCATTAGATGGTAAAGTTGAAGTTATTATACAAAATAAAGTAGCATTAATTAATACAAAAGTCAAACTTATATTTTACAAAGGGCTAGTTCCAAAATTAAATAAACTTAAAGACACAAAATTAACTATAGACGAGGGTGAGGATGTGTATTATTACGATCACAAAGCTCCAAATGTAATTGAAATTGCTGAAGGTACATACGAAGTGTTTGAGCTTGCGAAGGAAATTCAAAAGCAACTCCCAGATTTTGTACTTATAGCCGATAATAAAACTATGAAAGCCACATTACATTCTAGCCACGTGTTTGATTTTACAAAACTGTGTTTAGGGTCTGAATTATTGGGATTTAAAGGATTTTCTACTCCAGATATTGCGTTTAAATCCGTAAATAAAATCAACATAAATAATGTAAATGTGATTAGAGTAAAATGTAATATTGCGAATGGGTCTTATTTAAATGGTGACAAATCACACACCATACATAGTTTTTACCCAGAAGCTCCTCCAGGCTACAAGATTATTGAGGTCCCCAGAAATATTATATACTTCCCTGTAAATAAGAGAAGTTTAGATGTTGTTAGCATTACATTTGCAGATCAACACGACAAGCCAATTGACTTTAATAAAGAAGAAACTACAATTACTTGTCATATAAAAAAGATATGAGAATTTACAAGAACGGGCTGAGTGTGCAAAATGCCAGGTTTCTGCGATCAATTGGGTTGAAGTTAAAATTTTCTATTAATAAAAATGGAAGATTTTCTAGACGTTGCAGGAAAATTCCAATACGATGATAGCCTGGTTAAAATTACAAATCACTCCTATGTTCCACACAACACTTTAGCAATAAATAATTCCGATGAAATTCGAATATGCATAAATAATCAAGATTTACTAACACTCCCATGTAGGAGTTATTTGTATATTAAAGGAGAAATAGAGAATCATGATAAAGGACATTTTATAAATAATGCATTTGCATTCTTATTTGACGAAATTAGATACGAAGTTGCTGGTAAAGAAATAGATATTGTAAGAAATCCGGGAATTTCCAGTCTTATGAAAATATTGTGCTCTTACAATAAAACAACTAAATTGTCAAATGCAGCATTTGATTCTGATGAAAATTTAAAGGAGTTCCATAAAAGCGGCAAGTTTAGTACTTGTGTCCCGTTAGAGCTGTTAATGGGTGTGTTTGAGGATTTTAATAAGGTTTTAGTAAATGTTAAACAAGAATTGGTGTTGAAAAGATCCAAAAACGACTTAAATTGTATATTAACAACATCTAATGCTCCAACTGGTGTCGATCCTATTCCTAAAATTACACTTAAATCGATTCAGTGGGTGATGCCGCACGTGGTACCATCTGATGGGGAGAAGCTTCAATTACAAAAGATGTTATTGCAAAATAAAAATTTGCAAATTGCATTTAGAAGTTTGGAGCTACACGAACTCCCATCATACCCCGAAACCAAGAGACACACATGGTCAGTTAAGACGTCTTCGAGTTTGGAGAAGCCCAGGTATGTTATATTTGGTTTCCAAACAGGTAGGGACAACAGTGCACGAAAAAGAACTGATGAATTTGATCACTGTAAATTGAAAAATCTCAAAGTGTTTTTAAACTCTGAATATTATCCTTATAGTGATTTAAATCTCGACTTTGAAAATGGAGATGCCTCTAAAGCTTATGAGATGTTTGTGAGGTTTAGGGAGAGTTACTACAACGCCGTCCCCGATCCTATGTTTAACAGAGCTGACTTTATAAATAAATATCCTCTAATTGTAATAGATTGTTCTAGGCAGAATGAATCAATCAAAGAGGGGGTTGTAGATATTAAATTAGAAATTGAAACTGCAGAAAATGTCCCTTCAAACACATCTGCATATTGCCTAATAATACATGATAAGGTGTTTGAGTATAATCCTTTGACAAATGAGATAAATAAAATGTAAATAAAATGAAAACAAATATTCAACAAGAATTGGTAGAGTCTGCAAAACAAATAAGAGAAAAATATAGGGCGTTAAAACGTGGTAAATTTCTAGAGGCTGAAGAGAGGTTCCAAACATTCCAACCGTTAATAGAGCCTTTGCAAGAATTAAAAAATTTAGCCACAAAAACAGAGAGGCCAGTTCTCCCAATGATTTTAGAAAAGACCCCGTCTAGAATACCAAGAATAACACAGATAACACCACACAAATTAGATTTTGGTCTTTTAGCATCAGACTATTTAGGAAATTACCTTAGTAGAAGTAGTATGACAGACACCACATATGGTATTAGGCGAGAAGGAAATAAATTTTTTATTGGAAATCAGGAAGTTCAAATTGCCAATGATGATGTTACAGTTGGAGAAAAAATTTATAAAGGGACAAAGGGATTGTGGGAATTGTTAACTTTAAAAGAACCCGTAAACTATAGTCAGGCTGATTTGCAAAATTATAAAGAGATTTTGGAAGCTACAAATGCACATTTAAAGGGTTATAAAACAGGTGCGGCGATGTCAAGCAATAAACACACTAAATATCTTAATATAATTAAACCCCTGTTTAAGACTGTTGGTGAAGGTTTAAGGCAGGTAACTGGTAATAAAATAGACTATGTTTATTGGGATGATCCTAATGAGCTTGTAGATAGGTTAAGACTGCTTTGGTTAAGCCGATTGGCGGGAAATTCTGGAGTGGATAATGAGATAGATTCTATCATAGAAGAATTGAGGGAAAGTGGAATTGTTTATTAAATAAAAATATGATAGATAAATTTTATCGCATATATAACCCGTATAGTAAACCAGAAGCTAGAAGTTTTAAAGAAACTACTTTAAATCTAAAAGATGATGGTTGGAATGCTTTAAATTATAAAATTAGTAATGTTAAAGGTGGGGAGTTTACTGACGATGTATCGACTTTGGGGCAGACGTTAACCAGGAAAGGTGATGCTTTTGTACAAGGTAATACTAAATATAAGTTTTTAGAATCCAAGAATAATAATTGGAACGCTAATAAACGCAAAATTATTAATGTTAAACGAGGTGAAAGCGCAACCGATGTGCCCACATTAGAGCAAACTTTAATAAGAAAAGATGGTGTCTTTGTACAAGACAAAAATAATTATGAATTTTTGGAATCGGAGAATGGTGTTTGGAATGCCAAAAAGCGAAAAATAAGTAATTTGTTGGCTGGTAAAGAAAGCGATGATGTTGTAAACGTCTCTCAAGTACCAAAAATGGATCTAAACTTTTGGGATTTTAATAATAAAAGGCTAGTTCGTGTTAAACCCGCTGTTGATGAGAACGATTGTGTTACAAAACATCAGACTGTGACTTTAGACGGTCTTAAATTTGATGGTAAAAATAAGCAATTAACAAACATTTTACCTGGAACGTTGCCAAATGATGTGGCTGTTGTTAAGCAAATATTAACAAAAGGTGAGAAAAGCATAATAAAACAGGGGGATAAATATTATAGTGTATTAACATTAGATGGCGATGTGTGGGATGCAGAGGACAAATTAATAAAGAATATACCTGAAGGCAAAGATAGGAGTGATGTTTGTTTAATGTCGCAGGTTTTGAGGTATGACGATAATATTAAAACTTTTAGACAAGACAATATTAAATTTGATATTTGTTTAAAATCACACGCATTAAGGTTTAACAATAAAACTAATAAATTTATGCAAGACAATAATGAAATCGATTTGATGATGTACAATCCTAAATTGTTGGTTGCAGACCCTACATCTTTAAGCGGATTTAAGACTTTAGATGGAGAGGCATATTTGCCAAAAAACTATGTATATCAAAGAATGAGTGATGGTATGTTAGTTGGTAGCAATGGAGGTGTTTTTGAAACGACAGAGACTGGCAGATACGTTAACATTAAAAATAAAGAATAAAAAATGGAAAAAATTGCTTACGAATTGCATAAGCCCGCGAGAAAGAACTTTGTTAGAAGGTCTTTTAAGGTGTTGGGTATAAACGAAACTGTTCAAATCGATTTAATAGATATGCGGAATTATGCTAGAGACAATTCTGGGAATAAATATATTTTAACTTTAATAGACACATTTTCTAAAAAAGCTTATGCTGCTCCACTAAAGAATAAAACTGGATTAGTAGTCACAGAAGCTATAAAAACTATTCTCCCAAAGGGAGTTAAAAATATTCAATCTGATAACGGAAAAGAATTTTTTAATGAACATTTTACCAAACTAATGAAAATTCTAAATATTAATCACTACCACACTTACTCTACAACTAAGGCGGCTATTGTGGAAAGGTTCCAGAGAACTTTAAAGAATTGGTTGTATAGAGAGTTTAGTGCACAAGGGAGTTACAAGTGGTTGGATTTACTTCCAAAGTTAATAAGGATATATAATAATAAAGTACATAGATCCATAGGGATGAAACCTAACCAAGTAAGTGCTAAGAACTCTAAAGACGTACACGAAAGGTTAGCATCTAAAGTACAAGTTAAAAAGCCAAAATATAAGGTGGGGGATAGTGTAAGGATATCTAAATATAAACATGTATTTAGTAAAGGATATACCCCTAACTGGACGGGAGAGCTTTTTACAATAGCAGAAGTTAAGAAAACAAAGCCTGTGACTTATATTTTGAAAGATGAGAATGGCAATATAATCAAAGGAGGATTTTATACAGAAGAATTGTTAAAGACTAAATATAAAGACATGTATTTGGTAGAGAAGGTAATTAGGAGGAAGGGTGATTTATTATATGTCAAATGGCTCGGGTTCCCAAGTAGCCAGAACTCGTGGATTTCTGCAAAGGATGTATTAAAATGAATTTTAGGGTCAAAATATGGCAAGAGTCAAAACGGAAATTAGGGTGCAAAAGTCAGTAAATAGTTGGCAATTCAACCGTAATAGTTAATTTGGGAAATGTGAAATTTATTAAAACACTAGGACAATAACATATCCAAATTGCAGACAAATCGGACAGTAAACACCAAAGATAGTTTTTTAGAATTTGAAAATTAATTTTTAAAAATATAGAGGAGGGATGGGGACAATATATTTAATATAGGCAAGGGTTGGACATTAGTATTGGCCAACGCGCGGGAGCTCTATAGGCGGGAGCTGGCGTCGGCTCAAAAACGGCTCCCCATAAGAATAACATGGGGAAAAAGCGCCGATTCTGGGGTCTCTTTCTCCTTTACCCACTACTATACAATAACTTCTAAGTTGTTTACATGTGTTGTTTATTTAGTGTGGAGTTATTTTTGAACTCGTGGATTTCTGCAAAGGATGTATTAAAATTAATGCAAATTTTAAATGGGGGAAAATAAGGCAGGGGCCAAAAAGAAAATTTGTGTAGGGTAGGATCGGGCGTCGGCTCAAAAACTGATCCCCATAAGAATAACATGGGAAAAAAGCGCCGATTCTGGGGTTAAACCATCATTTCACCACTACTAGCTTAACAACTTGTTAAGTAGCAAGACGTGTCTACTCTTCAGATCAATTTAAATGGCTTTACAACTAACTTTAATTCTTCTATGATTTTATTTGTGTGTTGTATATAACTTTTAATGACTGTCACTTAAGTTAAATAAATGGAAACGAACGAAATAATATTTTAACATTTTATTAATTGCTAAGTAATTAAGGTTTATACAATTGTTGCCTCATTTCTTCTTCGTTGGTAAATAAACATCAAAAACAAAAGTAATTATACAGAATAGGTTAACAATTTAAATTAAATTAAAATCATAATAATGAGTTGTAGATATTTCTTTCGAGCAAGAACAAAAGTTTATACAAGTTTCATTCCTGACCGAGAATTTCCTTGTGTTAATTTTGTTATGATAACAAGACTAAAAATACTTAAGTTAATAACTCTTAATTATATCTTACTTGTTCTTCTCAACGATGACGTTGCCAACAATTACAATTTATCGTTTATATCATCGGAGGAGTTCTTACAAAAATTTACTAATCTAATTTGTGTCAGTTGTTTTCAAGCTATGGACTTAGAAATAAGAGAACATGTAGGTGGCTCCTTAACACTGTAGGTGAAAGTACTCCTCATTTTGAAGGGAATGTCCTTCAACACAGAAACTGCCAATGGGACTCGACACATCGCCGGTCTCCAAGCTCACTAAACAAACCCCTGTCGGCGAGTATTACGTGCAAAATAATCGAGCTATGATCTTTTACTTCCACTATGTCATCCCCTTGCAGCTATGTACCTCCTCTTCCAGCTATGTCCTCCCCTGCCAGCTGTGTCATCCCCTTCCATCTATATCATCCCATTCCAGCTATATCATCCCCTTCCAGCTATGTCCTCCCCTGCCAGCTATGTCCTCCCCTGCCAGCTATGTATCTCAATTCCAATTAGTCCATCATGTTCCAACTGTGTTCCTCGCCATAAAACTATGTGAATCCCCTTTCAGCTTTCCTAGTCGAACCAAGAAGTCACATCAAGTCAGCCCTGGAGTGTGTGAATACTTCCTTGGGTGTGGGATAAATCACTACGTACAACAGGAATGGAAAATGTTTAGTGAATATGGCTTGGTAAGCAATAAAACTAAATTTTCAATTCATACAAGCGATCATAAAGTTCTCAGAGAAACAAAGAAATTAACGTGTAATATTTTATGCATGTCTACATGTCTGGGGCCTAGGGACTACGTCGTGCCGCGTAGACACTCAGGGTCTAGGGACTGCATCCTGCCGCGTAAGCACTCAGGGTCTAGGACCTGCGTCGTGTCACATAGACATTCTGGGTCTAGGGACTGCGTCGTGCCGCATCAACACTCGGGGTTTAGGGACTGCGTCGTGCCGCAACGACACTCGGGGTCTAGGGGCTGCCTCGTGCCGCGTCGAAATTCAGTTATATGTGCGGTGCCAGAAAAATTACTCACCTTATTTTACAATACCAAAGCAGTTGAATATGATCTACAAACTTCATATTTAAATTAATTGATAAAGTAGTTTTAATCTGTTATTGCCTTAATAGTAAAGTTAAACTTGTGTCCTTCTGAAAAAGATTAAAGTTATAAAACTTAATTACACAGATTCATTTTAAAGAACTAAATTAATTGTACTGAAAAGCAGTGTAAAACTTGTCAAACGACATGCGAAAGTAAAATATAAATACTACTTTCACCTTTTAGTATTATTTTCGAGATGTGAATGTAACATTTTGACGAATCGTGTTGTTTGATCGGCAGTCAATCGCAGATGTTGTCTAACAACATCCACCCCCTCACCCCTTTTCCATTTACAACTAATCTGTATTCGCGGGACTAATCTTACTTTATTGTTGTTAATCCATATTCGTTACAAAGGCTGTTCTAATAATAATAATAATAATACACAATGGTTTTCATCAATGATAATTGTGACTACTTTTTAATAGCACTAGGTAGGTTTAATAGCACTACTTTTTAATAGCGCTCATCCAGCACCAACTAGTATGAATTCGCTAAGTTATTTTTAAAGCACAGTATAGGTGATATTACGCAATATCACATATATTATTATAAATCATCATCGTTTCGTGTCGTACCATGGTGTTGGTTGTAGGTGTGACCCACATCGGGTTTCGTGTCGTACCATGGTGTTGGTTGTACGTGTGACCCACATCGGGTTTCGTGTCGTACCATGGTGTTGGTTGTAGGTGTGACCCACATCGGGTTTCGTGTCGTACCATGGTGTTGGTTGTAGGTGTGACCCACATCGGGTTTCGTGTCGTACCATGGTGTTGGTTGTAGGTGTGACCCACATCGGGTTTCGTGTCGTACCATGGTGTTGGTTGTAGGTGTGATCCACATCGGGTTTCGTGTCGTACCATGGTGTTGGTTGTACGTGTGACCCACATCGGGTTTCGTGTCGTACCATGGTGTTGGTTGTACGTGTGACCCACATCGGGTTTCGTGTCGTACCATGGTGTTGGTTGTAGGTGTGACCCACATCGGGTTTCGTGTCGTACCATGGTGTTGGTTGTAGGTGTGACCCACATCGGGTTTCGTGTCGTACCATGGTGTTGGTTGTAGGTGTGACCCACATCGGGTTTCGTGTCGTACCATGGTGTTGGTTGTAGGTGTGACCCACATCGGGTTTCGTGTCGTACCATGGTGTTGGTTGTAGGTGTGACCCACATCGGGTTTCGTGTCGTACCATGGTGTTGGTTGTAGGTGTGACCCACATCGGGTTTCGTGTCGTACCATGGTGTTGGTTGTAGGTGTGACCCACATCGGGTTTCGTGTCGTACCATGGTGTTGGTTGTAGGTGTGACCCACATCGGGTTTCGTGTCGTACCATGGTGTTGGTTGTAGGTGTGACCCACATCGGGTTTCGTGTCGTACCATGGTGTTGGTTGTAGGTGTGACCCACATCGGGTTTCGTGACGTACCATGGTGTTGGTTGTAGGTGTGACCCACATCGGGTTTCGTGTCGTACCATGGTGTTGGTTGTACGTGTGACCCACATCGGGTTTCGTGTCGTACCATGGTGTTGGTTGTAGGTGTGACCCACATCGGGTTTCGTGTCGTACCATGGTGTTGGTTGTAGGTGTGACCCACATCGGGTTTCGTGTCGTACCATGGTGTTGGTTGTAGGTGTGACCCACATCGGGTTTCGTGTCGTACCATGGTGTTGGTTGTAGGTGTGACCCACATCGGGTTTCGTGTCGTACCATGGTGTTGGTTGTAGGTGTGACCCACATCGGGTTTCGTGTCGTACCATGGTGTTGGTTGTAGGTGCGACCCACATCGGGTTTCGTTGATCAAGTACTTGTAAGACTGCCTAATTTCTCTTTCTTTATAAAGAAACTTCTTCATCTCCTCGTTTTATAAAATATATTGAAATGTAAACTACGAAGATCCCAGGAACGGAAGTTTTTGTAGACAATTTAGAGTCCGTAACCTTTGATCTAGGTAAGCTTTGTTATAATCACTTACTTTAAACACAAATATTAAACATTGTCTGTAAGTCTTGTTGACAAAAATTTCAACTTTAGATTCCTTCTATCATCCGAAAATATCCCAATGTATCTTTATAAAGTTTCTCCGAGCATTATGTTTTAGGATGGGCACCAGCTGTTTGCTGACGGAGCTTCAACTGTTGTAGAACTTTATAAGAAACTTACCATTTATTGGTAGCAACAGCATAGCATAGCATAGGTGTAAATATTTTGACACCTACAGTGTGCTGCTACCAATAAATGGTAAGTTTATAAAAGGTGGCATGGCTTCAGAAAATACAAATGACCTAGAACATTAGGGAATCCTGCCTCGCGTAACGGTTTGGTCCCTTAATAGCAGGCATTGGACCAACATGACTTAGTATATTAGATTACGAGGTTTCATTTTACTACCTAAATAAAATTTGTAAGGCATCCCTAATTTATGTAGGGATTCAAACTTAAACAAGCTTCAACCATTTCGTAATGTCAACAAAAGCTATTTGTTATTGTAAGCCTGTAGGAATAACCTTTCTTCGAATGAGAAGTAAAGTTTGTGTTTCTGAATTATAAACGAATCAAAACACGTTAAGAACAGTTTCCTACTTTGCATACGCGGCTTCCGGAATAAAAACGGGTATTTAAATATTATTTCACGATTTATATTCTGTGAATAGGTAAAACCTAAAGGGCTCAATGTAATAAAATTATGTAATTTCCTTGAATTTGAAAGAAGTAAATTGTTAACGTTGAAATACATTAATGTTATTGCTAGTAATAATTGCCTTTTTCGCTTATATAATATAATCACAAATCCTTTCTCAGTACTATAGTAAACTGATTCTAAAAATAAAAAATAAAATTCTTCTGTTCGCATTCTTAGGTTTTGGAGGGTACTATACGTGTTACAGAAGCGTGTGTTCGAATGTAATTTTTTATAAAAGTTAAACATTATGTAAGAAAAACAAATAGTCAGCGCGACTTAAAAATAGTCTTGTTTTCAGAACGTCTAGTAGCGTCGGTTCATCCGTCAAGAACTGTGGTGAACCTTATAGCCCATCTCGGAGTCTCAGTGGTCCACACCTCGCGGCGATACAAATATACTCCTCCTCCTCCTTCACTTCGTTAGTAGGTTAGGTTAGGCTAGGCTAGGTTATGTTAGGTTAGGTTAGGTTAGGCTAGGTTAGGTTAGGGTAGGTTCGGCTAGGTTCGGCTAGGCTAGGCTAGGTTAGGTTAAGTTGGGTTAACTCTCAGTACATCTACTATAATAGCAAAACAGTATTATGGCTATATACAAAATAATCGATATTACAACAATTTATAAAATAGTACAACAGTTTAACACTTGTAGATATATGTAGTGGACACTTAAAACGTAATAGTAATCTGTAGGTGCTCAGGAGGCGTATGTTATGGTATAGTGATTCGTCTACCTCTGTTTCCAGCACTTTTCGATCATTCCTATAGTGACTTGTTGTTATAAATAATTTATTCTTTTAATATTATTTCGCGTTAAATTAAGTGTGTTATGATGTAGCTTCAGTTAACCGAATTATAATATTTTCTTCCTACGTATTAAGTGACAAATCTTCCCTATCATGGATTGCTACTAGCCCAAGTGTTAACTAAATCATCAAGTTTTGTGCGAAGAAGATTTCTTGTAAGCTATTTTCTATGACTACGCAGAATACCCTCTACGCCTAGGCAGAAGATGCAGTTCTTAAAGACTGTCCGCTCTTGTGACTGTTCTCATCCTCCCAAGTTCCAAGTTGACTAAGCCGTCACTGCCAGAAAAGAGATTTATAATATCAAGTAACAAGTGTATTTTCTCTGATTATTATCTGACAAGTATTAGCTATTTTAATTTAAAATAATAATGTGGATTATTCTGAAGTTTTTATATCTCCTTTGCACATTTAACTTTGAACCACACCTCCAAATTGAACTTATTTCCATAATAATATAACAATTTATTAGTAGGAAACATGGTGTACTAATTTCATAGTCGATAAATAATGTTTGACGTGCGCTTTAATATAATTCTCCAGGTGTCAATGAAATTCATTCGAAATAATGTCAAAGTTGTGA
Organism: Allygus modestus; assembly: GCA_963675035.1. Taxonomy (NCBI): domain Eukaryota; kingdom Metazoa; phylum Arthropoda; class Insecta; order Hemiptera; family Cicadellidae; genus Allygus; species Allygus modestus. The sequence goes on from OY776111.1 coordinate 863,278, forward strand.
TCGACAGTTTACCAGCTGTAAATTGAATAACGTCTAACTTTTATCCTCGTGCGACTTAAATGTCAATATCGCTTTAATCGAAAATGGTGTTAATATGCAGTTAATTATATACTTTCATCAAACAAAGTTCTTAAGGTAAATGTTATGAGAAATTAGTTATCTTTATTATTTGTTTGAATATATTGAAGTATTGTCTTGAGTTATTAAAGTATTGTGAAATATACTGCAAAAGTTTTATTTTTATCTTACGGTAGTGTATACATAATTCATAAGATTGTTGTTAATGATATATTGTTTACAATATTTTAACAGAATGCAAGGTCTGACGTAAATACCAGCAGCGTAGTTCCAGATTTAAAAGAGCAACTTGAGAGGTAATGACAGAATGAATGCGTTAACTATACACTATAGATTAATGTTTTATGGGAAACAGTAATCTGGACTATAATATATTGCACGGGTATTATTAACTGCCATTTCTTAATATAAAAGCGATTTGAATTTTTATAGAGCTAAAATAATTCTAGTTATGTATAAAATAAACAGTCCTGAATCCCAGTTACAAACTGTTATGTTTAATGTTTAATTTACAAAATTGTATTCAAAATATGGTAAAATTTGAACTAACGTAACGCAGCTCGTTCTTAGGGAACCCGAATTAAAACCCAATTTGACAAAAAAACAGTAAAACACACTTGGACTTTAACAAGTATTTTAGCAGCTTATTAAAACTCTGAAGTCACCAATAGCAAAACCTTTTATTACTACGCAACAAAGGTTATTAGACATTTAAAAAAAATCATTACTTAAACATTACATTAACTGAAAAACCCATTGATAAAAATCAAACTTCCCTGGACAGACTGGCAAGTTGCTACTGTGAAACTTACTTTCACCGCAATAAGTACTGCGTCTGAGGATGTGTTTTCCTAACCCTATCGTAAATGTTTTTATCTGCTACTCAATGTACTTTGAACTTAGGAATTTCAGAACTATAAATTTCAATCATCCTGCAGTTTGCAATAAAAACATTCCACGACAGACATGAATTTAAAATTATAATCTCAATTTAATTACCGTTGCTGTAAAACATTTGAAAATATTCATTCAGAAAATAAGTTAAGGGTTTAAGGGTTCTTATTGTTAAAGCTGTTTGAAAAACATACTTTGACTATGATACTTTGACCCTTTGTTACTACTAATACATTGATAGAAACTACATGTATCGTAGTATAACAATCTTGAACTTTTAATTAATTCAAATATAGTCTTTCAACAGTGTTAATCGTTTGCTAATTTGACAAGCAAGGCAGTAACTCAAATGACGCAATGCATTTTCATCGGTAACTGAGAGAATGACAACGCAATACTAAACCAAACGATTTGGCAGTTTTATAATGACGATTTCCGTCATTTTTTTACTGTCTAGAGTTCACAAATAATGATCAAGTCTCAACCAGAAAAAATACCAAACATAATTTATTTTAGTTTTCGAGGTATGTATGATAATTATTTATTTATTTATAGTTTATTTGTTTTGTTACATTAAAACATAAACAATGAACAATATCCGTTACTTTAGTGTTTAAATTAAATTGAAATCCCAAATCGTTACTTTAAAAGGTTTCTCCCATAGCAAAAACAAAGTTTATACAATTATAATTCTTGGCTGAGCGTCTGAACTTTTTATGACAAGACTTGAACCACTTGAGTTTGAAAACTCTTGAGATAAGTTTACCTGTTAAACTAACCCAAAGACAATTTTAAAAATTAAAATATTTTTAATCATCCCGTCAATATGATAATACCTATCTCTAGGATTAAAGTGTTTACCAATTTAGCTGCTTTTCGGTTTCGTTCAGTGGCAATGGTATTATGACGATAATTATTTCTATTTCCAGTGAGAACCAAGAGAGGACTCGCATAATTATAATATAGATTTTATAGCGACATAATGTCCATGGTTTAGGACCACGTCAGCTACCGTGTGGACCACCTCGGCCGCGGCGTAGGACAACCTCGCCTACAGTGTAGGACCTCCTAAGCTACGGCGTAGGACCAACTCGGCTACGGCATATGACCACCTCAGCTACGGTGTAGGAACACCTCGGCTACGGTGTAGGACCACCTCGGCTACGGTGTAGGACCAACTCAGCTACGGTGTAGGAACACCTCGGCTACGGTGTAGGAACACCTCGGCTACGGTGTAGGACCAACTCGGCTATGGTGTAGGACCAACTCAGCTACGGTGTCGGACCACCTCAGCTACGGTGTAGGACCACCTCGGCTACGGTGTAGGACCAACTCGGCTACGGTGTAGGACCAACTCGGCTACGGTGTAGGACCACCTCGGCTACGGTGTAGGACCAACTCGGCTACGGTGCAGGACCAACTCGGCTACGGTGTAGGACCACCTCGGCTACGGTGTAGGACTACCTCGGCTACGGTGTCGGACCACCTCAGCTGCGGTGTAGGACAACCTCGGCTACGGTGTAGGACCACCTCGGCTACGGTGTAGGACCAACTCGGCTACGGTGCAGGACCAACTCGACTACGGTGTAGGACCACCTCGGCTACGGTGTAGGACTACCTCGGCTACGGTGTCGGACCACCTCAGCTGCGGTGTAGGACCACCTCGGCTACGGTGTAGGACCACCTCGGCTACGGTGTAGGACCAACTCGGCTACGGTGCAGGACCAACTCGACTACGGTGTAGGACCACCTCGGCTACGGGGTAGGACCACCACGGCTACGGCGTAGTACCACCTCAGCTACGGTGTGGGACCACCTCGGCTACGGTGTAGGACCACCTCGGCTACGGCGTAGGACCACCTCGGCTACGGCGTAGGACCACCTCGGCTACAGTGTAGGACCGTGAGCGTCTCGTGCACCGCTGAGCGACATGTTATATATTTATTTGGACAACAACCTAACATCATTTAACATATAACATATATTTCATACAATCGGTAATGTATTAATGCGTTTAGTATTTATTAAATTTTTACATGTACAATTGTGTTAAATATTTTTCTTCGAACATGGTACGAACACGAATTCGTCAAATGATTTATGGATTGTCTTTTAAATTCATCAGCTTTTTGAACGTTGTACTGACGCGTTACACGCCACGAGTAACTCTATTTACACAGGATGTAAAATATACTTACAACTAAACAAATATATATTTGTATTAAAAACGCAAAATATTTGAGTGGAAACGGTGCCACAGCTGGTAAAAGCCTTACAATTATTGTGTTGTCACTTATTGAAGTTAATGCAGACATTTTTGGGCTGCAGAATTAACCTTAACTTTCTACGTATAAACAGAATCGTCAATAGAGTTAGAGAAGTCAAATGGTTTTTATGAAGAATTTTATACCTTTTTGCAATCTAAATTTTTCAAAGGTTATATAAGAATAAATTCTTTGTTGGAGCCTCTCGCATAATTCTAAGGTTTGGCAAACATCCACAATTTATCTTTCAAAATGTTATTGGGGAGATCTAAGATGATAGGCACAGTTAAGACCCGTAGACTGTGTATTGTTGACAGAGGGCAATACACGTTCGTAATGTCTGAAGCGTTGAGAAATCCCTACGCAAATGTTTCGCCCTGTAAACAACATGTCGGAAGCCCGTAAATTGAGAGGCGAGGTGCGTTTATGTGCAATTATTGCTGTCTAGCAAGTGTTTGTTACTATTTTATAGTGTGTATGACTTATGGGCTATTATTAAGCTGTGAAATATAAATTGGGGTTGGTTGTGGAAATCAATCATAGCTGACATTTACAATCACTGATTGAGAAAAACAAGTTTCAAGATGTTCACGATGTGAAATATAACCCCACTTTAAGGTGGCAATAATAAGGTAGAGATGAGTACACTAAAATATCAGCAACTTTAATTATTTGATACTTTTTGTGATATGTTTAGCTGGAGATTAGGAGCGACTTGCTCCGCCAGCCTCGAGCGTTACGGAATAGAATCATTTCAGTTAGCGCTAATGTAACCACGGCCTCCCGCCCACCACGGACTAGTGTTTTGTAAGATTACAAAGGTACCAGCCTAAAGGAGCATGGCAAATTTAATCTGGATCCTCATCTTAATTTCCAAATCAGGATATTGTCCTTTTCCCTTGGTTGTACTTCGAGAGTATTAACACCAACCGAATGGAATACATCTTCCTTAATCTTCAGTCAAAGTTTCCAATAGATAAAACCTAGATTTATAAAGCAATGTTATAAATATTTGAACGGACTGCGAATGTACATAAAATGAAGTTAAATACTATTATATGAGTCACATATTATTTTGGGGGCGGAGGATGGTCACAGTTACATTAAAATAACATTTAATCAAAAAGATATCCATTTTAACTGAAGTCGTGATTTAATATTGTAAAAAACAAAGCATTAGATCCTAGTTCGTTTTATCAAGAAAATATTATAAAATAATTTAAATTATAGTTGGCTGGACACAGTGTAATCTCGAACGCTTCCAAAGTAATGATTTTACTAAAATGTCTTTAGTAGAATAACGCGTGAAGTTAAAACAAGATACAATGAAGGACGTCAACAAATTTTAAAAAAGTCCAAAAATACTTCGTGTTTCAGGCCTATTTTCCACAGTACTCCACAAAAGACGGTAATTATATTCATAAAAATGCAAGTCTACTTTTATAAATAAAATCTTCCTCAGCCGCGAGCCATTTATTGATGCGGTGAATAAAATAAAATAAATTTCAGTAAAAATTTAAAAACTGATTATTTATACAAATTATTGTTAGAGTGAATTTTACTTAATACCTATCACTTAATAGTTTTCTGAAACAATAAAAAGTAAACTGTTTTTTCACATTTACATTTTCAAGTCACACGAATACGGTAACAAGCTATCGCGTATTTCTGAGTTGACAACAGCTTCTCACAGTGGAATGGCCAAGCCGTGGCCTGCCCAACACGCTCCCCAATTGTTCAACGTATTGTAATGGACGATATGGATCTTTTATTGAAATTGTTCAACAGGAAAGAAAATCAAACAGTGTAATTAAGAGTAAACTTTTATACTCAATAACTTTAGTTTATCTATACTATAAGAACAACACTTTGAACCCGCACAAGAAAGGTCATTATCTATTTCTTAACAAGCGTTGCCAAACCTTATCATAAACCGGACGATAAGTTCGTTCCTGTAATGCATACAAACAAAAATAACCCTGAGACTGGGGATACAATTAATCGCTAAATAAACTAAAATCTGGATAATGGCTCTTTTCTATTTTATTGAATTATGCTCAATTCATATTTCAGAAGCATAATTAGAATGATCTAAATTTGTATGATATTATTTGTAATTTAATAAATTGACTTATATGTAATATTTTAAAAATACAGATTTCCTCTTACTTACGATTTATTCACAGGGAGTACTAACGCAGTCTGTGTTTGCACTGTTGGAGCTTTAGATCTAAGTCAACATTGTTTTTTTTTTTATTAGGTTCTTTGAATTATACAGATTTGTACGATCCATCCACTGACTGTCCGAATAATGAGGAAGGATGGAATCTTTTCCAAACCATAAATTACCTGCGAATAAAAATATAACACTAATTTTAGTTTACGGTTACTTTAATCTTGGTTAAGCATTCGCGCTTTCATAGTAACTACCTAAAAATCATCAAGCGAGACTAAAACCAACATCAATCCTAGATTTTTTCCGTAACGTAATTAAAATTAGTGATTAATATCTTAAAGAAAATCCTGAGGGTAAAAATCTCATTAATCTCGCTTTTATAAAAGTTATAATGAATGTAAACACTGCACTTGAAACTTGGCTCCGACCCGCCAACACTGTTATAATGAAAGTTGTTTGTTTTTCCCGGGCGGAGAGTCAACGTCGCTCCTCGTATCACTGGCGTTGATAACAGACCACATCATGCTATTGGTCCTGTATACGAAAAAATAGGCGATTGGCAAGAGGTAAAATTAGGTAAGTTAGTTTTTAAATAATTATAAACTTTTAATAAACATATGCCTGATTTCACTATGTTTACGCCAGTCGGTCCCTTTGTAATATTTGTTTAACTCAAGGAGGTTTAACGTAAAAGCTAAACTACAGCGTTAATACGCAACTTAGTAAGTAAAATAACTTATTTCTTAACCTAAAGCCATTTTATGTATACCTAGTACCCAGCGGCTTCACTAAAATCACCTAGTAGTCCTAGTATTGGTAGTCCTAATAGTGGTGGTCCTAGTAGTAGTGGTCCTAGTAGTGGTGGGCTCCTTGTAGTGATGGGGTCCTAGTAGTGGAGGGGTCCTAGTAGTGATAGTACTAGTAGTGGTGGTCCTAGTAGTAGTGGTCCTAGTAGTGGTGGTCCTAGTAGTGGTGGGGTTCTAGTAGTGGTGGGGTCCTAGTAGTGATGGGGTCCTAGTAGTGGTGGGGTCCTAGAAGTGGTAGGGTCCTAGTAGTGGTGGGGTCCTAGTAGTGGTAGGGTCGTAGTAGTAGTGGGGTCCTAATAGTGGTGGGGTCCTAGTAGTGGTGGGGTCTTAGTAGTGGTGGGGTCCTAATAGTGGTGGGGTCCTAGTAGTGGTGGGGTCTTAGTAGTGGTGGGGTCCTAGTAGTGGTGGGGTCGTAGTAGTAGTGGGGTCCTAATAGTGGTGGGGTCCTAGTAGTGGTGGTGTCTTAGTAGTGGTGGGGTCCTAGTAGGGTTTGGGTCCTTTTAGAGGTGGGGTCGTAGTAGTGGTGGAGTCCTAGTACTGGTGGGTTCCTAGTAGTGGTGGGTTCCTAGTAGTGGTGGTTCTAGTTTTTTTTTTTTTTTTTTTTTTTTTTTACGATAGGAAAATGCATTAGGCACCGTCAGGGTTTGGTGTTTCCCCCGGTGTGTAGGACTCTCACCCACTAAAAACCTATCGGTCCAGGCAATGGAAGCCCTCTCGGAAACGCTGTTCGCAATACTTCAAGAGGGTGCCTTCGTACGCCAAAGATGGCATTTCAACCGCGATGCTCCACCAGGTTTAGCTGCGTCGATGCATCACAGCTGTTCTGTTCTCTTTTCTTTCAGCGCCCTCCTGGAGAATGCAGAAACAGAGCTCCACGATTCGGGACTGGACAACATTCGACGAACGAGTGTGTCCGGTGAGATCGGGCCAACGGCCCCTTCGAGGTCCCTTCTGTCCGCTTCCCACCTCACGCAATGGAAGAAGGTGTGCAGTACATCGTCGTAGTCGGAGTCACCGTACTGACATTCCGGGCTCGCTGACTTCCCCATTTTGTGAAGGTAGGCCCCGAAACAACCGTGTCCGGTGAGGAACTGGGTGAGATAAAAATCTACCTCCCCGTGCCCCCGCTCAACCCACTCTCGGAGATCCCCAATGAGTCTCGCCGTCCATCTTCCCCGTTCGTCCCCCTCCCAGCGGTTTCGCCAATCCTCCATAGTGCGTTCTCGGGCTTCGGCACGGCTCAAAGCACCGATCCCATCGAAGATCCGCTTCCGCTCGAAAGCAAGAAGATCGATGGGAATTACCCCAGCAACTACGAGGACGGCCGGCTCCGACACTGTGCGGTACGCCGAAGCGATCCGAAGAGCGCCTCTCCTCTGGACCGCTGCCATCTTTCCCCTCAGTCGTTTTTTCCGGAGGGCCTCTGCCCATGCCTCACACCCAAAAAGAAGAACGGAGTGAACCACACACATCAGCACCCGCCGCTTGCTACCAATCGGTCCCCCGACATTCTTCATCAGTCTGCTCAAGTTGGCCACAATCTTTTCAGCTTTCTCCGTCGCAAATGTGATCTGATCCCGGAATGTGAGCCGAACATCCAGTCTCATACCCAGGTACTTGACAACGGGTTTAGTGACAATCACTTCCCGATCGACCGCGAGCTGCACAATGGGATTAATCCTCCGTCTGGTGAGAAGCACGATCTCGGTCTTCTCCGTCGCCAAGGACAGGCCGTGGTCACCCATCCACCTCGTCACTTGGCCCATGGCCATGGTCAACAGCCTCTGCAGCTCATCGACATCCCGCGCAGTTATAATTACGGCGATATCGTCCGCATAACCGACGAGGAAAGTCTCCCGAGGCATTTCCATTCGGAGGATCCCATCGTAGGCGATGTTCTAGAGGTCCGGTCCAAGAATCGAGCCCTGAGCGGCACCCGCTTTTACATCTCTCCGCCGCGGTCCATCCGGCGTGTTGAAAACCAACTTCCGATCCTGTAAGTAGCTCTGCAGCATCCTTAACAGGTACAGGGGAATTACAAAATCCGTCTTCAATGCGCCCAGCATGTCAGCCCACCTGGCTGAGTTGAACGCATTTCTCACATCCAGCGTAGCCAACATGACTAGCCTTCGTGATCTGTGGTTCACCTGCTGAACAGCCTCAAAAGTCCTGATCACTTCACCAACAGCTCCAATCGTTGATCGGCCCGACCAGATGCCGTACTGACGATAGGAGAGTCCACCTGCCGCTTCTACTGCCTGTGTGAGCCTCGGCTTCAGGAGTCGCTCAAAAAGCTTCCCTGCCGTGTCTAGCATACACAGAGGTCTGTATGCAGACGGGGTTTCAGGATCTCCCTTGCCTTTGCCGATCAACACGAGGCGTTGAACTTTCCATCGCAGAGGAAACAAGTCTTCCAACAAACAGCGGTTGTACATGTTCAGCAGCAGGCCTGGAAAGTCCAGACCTACTACCTTTAGCACTTCCGTTGGAATTCCATCGGGACCAGGAGCCTTTCGGCAGCGCAAAAAGCCAATGGCACTTGACAGCTCTTGTACGCTGAACAAAGGTATTTGTTCGGGAACCACAGCAACCTCTTCATTCGGCCTGATCTGGTGGGCCGGAAACAAAACATCCACGATAGCCTCCAACTGGACGGAGCTCAAGCTAGGGTTAGCTGATTGGGCACCGAGCCGTCGCATAACTACTCGGTAACCCAATCCCCAAGGATCGTTGTTGAGGTCCTCCGCTAGAGCTTTCCATTTGGAGGCTTTACTTGCGGAGATAGCGCGCTTCAGTTCTTGTCTGGCCGCCCTGAACTCCTGCATAAGTGTTTCAGGCACCACGCCACCCCTTCTCCTACTGCGGGTGACCTTTCGTCTGAGTTTAAGGCACTCTCTCCGCCGTACAGCAATGTCCTCCGTCCACCAGAATGCCGATCTTCTGTTTCTTCTTGGTTGCACTTTTCGGGGCATGGCAGCATCACAACTACGCTCGATGAGCCTCATTGTGGCCTCCACGATCTCCCCCGTGGTTCCCGAAGATTCTTAAACAGCGGTCTTCCCCTCGTCAATCGCCGAGGACAATGCCACCGAAACGAGCCTTGAAACGTTCCAGCCTGGCGTCCAATTAAGGTTCCTTGGCTCAAAGCTGTTTGTAGCAAGACTGAAGGTGATGTACTGGTGATCGGAGCCAGTATAGTCTTCGATCACTCTCCAGTCTGCGATCCGTCTCGAAACGTTTTCTGACGTAAATGTCACATCCGGTATGGTTGATCCATAACCTGGACGCCTGAAGGTGGGCGAGTCTCCCACGTTCGCCACAGCCAGTCCAATCCTTGCCGCCATCTCCAAAATTTTCCGTCCTCTTGGGTCTGTTCTTGGCATACCCCAATCTATAGCCCTAGCATTGAAATCGCCGGCTACGATCAGGGTTCCACTGAGGGAGCGAAGAAGGTCCTCTAGTCTGTCCAGACGGGCCTGGAAATCTGCCGCATTCTCGTTGGCTGAGAAGTAGCAGCTAACAAAATTTGCTTCGCTGGTAGTCACCCAAACGAGACCGTTCCTCCTACCGTGACTTCTGACAAATACATTTGTATTTGGGATCCAAATGGCAGCGGTCCCGACTGTGTCCGGGTACCAATTGGATCCATCCCTGTCACGGTACTGCTCGCTAATAATAAGCAGATCGGTCTTCCTTTCCAGGACTATCTGGGAGAGAAGATCATTCGCTACCCTACAGTGCTGAGTATTTCCTTTGAGGACTCTCATTTCTTTTTTAGACTGGCTGTGGCACTGTCAAGAGCCTGCCGGAAAACGAGGCATGCTCTTGCTCCTGGCAGGTGTTCAGTGTCTGCCTGCTCTGAAACAAGGGCGGCGCACAGACAACACTTGGCATTGGCAGTACAAGCGTCTCGCTTGTGGCCACTCGCACCGCACTTCAGGCACAGATTCATGGCCCGACGGTCTGGGCCTTTGCAATCGGCCTGAAGATGACCGTAACCAAAACACTTGAAGCACTTGGTTACTTCCACCCTCCGACGAATCCTGGCATTGACCCAGCCCACCTTTATCCTCGCTGTTTTCAGGAGTTCATTCGCTCCGCGTTCTGACAGAGAGACAATCGCGAGCTTCTGCTCTCTGCTGTTGGGTCGGGTTAAAGATACTTTAACCTCCCCCGCTCGCGCTCCAAGATCTCTCTCGATGGCCTCCTTGACTTCATTTTTGGAGGTGAAACTATCAAGGTCCCTATTTTCCAGAGAAACTCTCGGTTCTAGGTTCTTGACAGTTCCATTTTCGCCAACGGCTCTCTTCAGTGCAGAACTGAACTCGTCTCTGTTTGTGGTCTTTGCACCAAGTTCCACAAGGACTCTACCGGTGCGCGTTTGCCGAATCGCACTGATTTCGGCACCCGACTCTTCCGGCTTCACCCCACCCCGGATTTCCTTCAGCAAATCCGCATACGACTTTCCAGAGGTCGGACTATGAGGATTGCGTCGGGTCGCGGCTTCCTGCTTCGCGCTGTGAACTTTGGCTTGGACGACATCGTTTTCGCCTGCTCCTTACCCGTCTCCGCTTTCTTGGTTTCAGCTTTCGCAGCCTGTTTTTCTTTTGTCTTCTTCTTTCTCTTGGCACCCCTTTGCACCTGCCAAGGAGTTTCTTGGGAGCGGGTGTCCTTTACTACCTGCGTTGACGTCAGCGGTTGCTGAGAGTTCTCTTCTCGGGGAGTTGGGAATTCTAACTGCCTACTCGCGCTTTCTCCGCTGGCAATCGTGGGGGAACTGGCAGATGAAATTACGACGGGGGCAGGCTCCGGCTTTGCCCGTTTCCTCTTCCCTCCTTCCGTCACCACCGGAGAAGAGGACTGTTCCCACACCTTGCGCTCGGACGCAGTCGACGCCAGCCGAAGTTTCCGGATCGACTGCAGCTGGAAAAAACAGTCGCCGATTTTCCTCACGCCATCCTTTACCCCTTTAGGAACACGGTGGTTGTTCTGGAAAAGGGTCTCCAGCTCGCCTAGAGCGATGGCAATAAGGTCTAGCTGTTCTCCCTCAGCCACGTTGGCATCGTCGATCTGACTCCTTAGGTGACTGAGACCGTCACCGTCTCTCCTCGGAGTCATCGAGCCGTCCTCTTTCGTTGACTTCTTCTTATCATCTTTTCGAAACGGGTTCGGTGGAGTCTTCACCTGAACCTTAGTTGGACCAAAGGGTTTCGGCTGAATCGTCGCCCACTTATCTTCTTCCTGGTCCTCGTCCAGGTCGCCACTAGGCACTGCAGGTGGTGCAGTTGGAGGTGAAGTTGATGAACCCCCAACTGGTGCCTTTCCAGACTTCATGGTCGCAGGTGGCGACCTAGATAGCCTCGAGCTACGGGCAAAGGGATCCCCAGTACCCTGCTCCATCTCAACGTTCAAATTGTCGGCGGTGGTGTCCATTCAATTGGTGTCACTAGCGCATCGTGCGGCAAGGGGTGGCCCGGAGTAGCCAGGAACGGGTATACCCTCGGGGACGTCGCCCCTACCCCAGTTCCCTGAGGCCTGGCCTCCGTTTGCCCGGCACCGGTAACCGGACGTGCCGGGGGTCACCCGTGGCAATGCTGGTCCGACACCATGCATCCATGCCGCACTCCCTGGTCAGGGCCCGAAGTGGCTAGCCTCTGACACTTCCTCCCAGACTCCCCTCGGTAGAGCAAGCTCACAACAACCCCCGCTCCAGCCCAGTGACAAACCGGACTGGTTAAGGAGCACTCCCAGGGAGCCAGAAAGGAGTGCCAACCAGAAGAAAGAAAATTGAGAAAGACACCCAGGTGGGGTCGAAGAAAAGATAAGGTAGGCAAGAGTAGCCCAGAAAAGAAAGAAAAGAATGCTTGAGACCTAAAAGGTGGAAGAAAGGCCTCAGCTCTTGGAAGGACTGTGAGTGGAAGAAACCCCTCCTGAGTGGTGGGGTCCTAGTAGGGGTGGGCTCCTAATAGGGGTGGGGTCGTAGTAGTGGTTGTCCAGCAATGGCAAAATATGAAAACAATACTTTTACAGGGCTTACGTTAAATGTCACCTCAGAACGTTTAACCTTCTTACTGTCATTTTAAACCTACAACCTGGAGCATGGTTATCTTTTTACAGCTTGGAGGTTTTAGTGGCTACAGATGACTGTCAGAGATAAACTCCATTCAACAGAACGCCTCCCCCGAGCCCTCTCGTGATTGCGTGCGGCCCCTCAACCACACAACGGGCGTTGAATCAATGTTACTTGTTTATAATTCACTTAGCTACATCATCGTATTGTGCTTTTATATGTCACCAAACTATAATATAAATTGGTTTGCTTCTTAATGAATTAAAAAAACACTGTTTATTGAATATTTGTAATACGACAGTGCATTTGTTATAGAGTAAAGTAAAACACACCTTAAATGCACATTGAAATGTTCAGACCTGAACCTCATTAGATTTATCATTATTCTAAATATATAATATTAATTTATATCTTTAGTGAGTCGTTGGCGTAGTGGTCAAGGCGTCGGGCTCCGGAACCATGGCAGTGGCCCGTCGTGGGTTCGAATCCAGTCCTGGCAGGTAATTTTATGAGTACTGTAAAAGTTGTACTGTACCGGCTCACCCCTTGCTTTGCTGGATACGTTCAACGCACAGATCAATAGTCTATGTGTACAGGCAGAGTAAGGCAAAGAGAGGCTGCCTTAAACATTAAAATAATTTAAACAAATCAAATAAAAATGACAGTAATATATTAATTCTTATCATTGTGTTTATCATGAGGCTTTAGAAACATATGCAATCGTGAGGATTGATGTGGTAACATTTTGTGCATTAATTGAGGCTTGCTTGAATGCCGCATCATTAATTCACGGCTGCTTTAAGCAGAGAACGGAAGAGTTGTCATTTATTGAAGTATTACTCTTTATTAAACTGATACATTTGTTCTATTACAATAATTTTGTATATATTTATAAAGGTCTATTTGTTGCCTGTTTATACAAGTATTTTTATTCACCTTTCGTTACTATTACACGAATTACTTAATAATTAGTTTTCTGATTTTTAAATTATTTGTTCTAGCATGTATTTATGGTACTAAGTTTTATTGAGCAGTTAATTGATATTTTATTTGTTTTTACTATAATATAAGGCATTGAGTGTTTTAAAATGTAGATGGACTTGAATTTGAGTTTTCTCACAAAAATAATTGTTATTAGTAGTGCTAATATTTAATTGCATGCATCCTTTTATGTTTCATTTTAAATTAAATTAAATTATTAAATACACTTATTTCACAAGGCGAGTTTTGTTTACGATAGGAAAATACGTTATGCATTATGTCAGGGTGTGATGTTTCTCCTGGTGTGATGTTTCTCCTGGTGTGATGTTTCTCCTGGTGTGACGTTTCTCCTGGTGTGATGTTTCTCCTGGTGTGATATTTCTCCTGGTGTTATGTTTCTCCTGGTGTTACGTTTCTCCTGGTGTGATGTTTCTCCTGGTGTTATGTTTCTCCTGGTGTGATGCTTCTCCTGGTGTAATGTTTCTCCTGGTGTGATGTTTCTCCTGGTGTGATGTTTCTCCTGGTGTGATATTTCTCCTGGTGTGATGTTTCTCCTGGTGTGATGTTTCTCCTGGTGTGATGTTTCTCCTGGTGTGACGTTTCTCCTGGTGTGATGTTTCTCCTGGTGTGACGTTTCTCCTGGTGTGATGTTTCTCCTGGTGTGATGTTTCTCCTGGTGTGATGCTTCTCCTAGTGTCATGTTTCTCCTGGTGTGATGTTTCTCCTGGTGTTATGTTTCTCCTGGTGTGATGTTTCTCCTGGTGTGACGTTTGTCCTGGTGTGACGTTACTACTGGTGTGACGCTTCTCCTGGCCTGACGTTTCTCCTGGTGTGACGTTTCTCCTGGTGTGATGTTTCTCCTGGTGTGATGTTTCTCCTGGTGTGATGTTTCTCCTGGTGTTATGTTTCTCCTGGTGTGATGTTTCTCCTGGTGTGATGTTTCTACTGGTGTGATGTTTCTCCTGGTGTGACGTTTGTCCTGGTGTGACGTTTCTACTGGTGTGACGCTTCTCCTGGCGTGACGTTTCTCCTGGTGTGACGTTTCTCCTGGTGTGATGTTTCTCCTGGTGTGATGTTTCTCCTGGTGTGATGTTTCTCCTGGTGTTATGTTTCTCCTGGTGTGATGTTTCTCCTGGTGTGATGTTTCTACTGGTGTGATGTTTCTCCTGGTATGAAGTTTCTCCTGGTGTGATGTTTCTACTGGTGTGATGTTTCTCCTGGTGTGATGTTTCTCCTGGTGTGATTTTTCTCCTGGTATGATGCTTCTCCTGGTGTGAAGTTTCTCCTGGGGTTATGTTTCTTCTGGTGTGATGCTTCTCCTGGTGTAATGTTTCTCCTGGTGTGATGTTTTTCCTGGTGTGATGTTTCTCCTGGTGTGACGTTTCTCCTGGTGTGATGTTTCTCCTGGTGTGACGTTTCTCCTGGTGTGATGTTTCTCCTGGTGTGATGCTTCTCCTAGTGTCATGTTTCTCCTGGTGTGATGTTTCTCCTGGTGTTATGTTTATCCTGGTGTGATGTTTCTCCTGGTGTGATGTTTCTCCTGGTGTGATGTTTCTCCTGGTGTGATGTTTCTCCTGTTGTGATGTTTCTCCTGGTGTGATGTTTCTCCTGTTGTGATGTTTCTCCTGTTGTGATGTTTCTCCTGGTGTGATGTTTCTCCTGGTGTGATGTTTCTCCTGGTGTGATGTTTCTCCTGTTGTGATGTTTCTCCTGGTGTGATGTTTCTCTTGTTGAGATGTTTCTCCTGTTGTGATGTTTCTCCTGGTGTGATGTTTCTCCTGTTGTGATGTTTCTCCTGTTGTGATGTTTCCCCTGGTGTGATGTTTCTCCTGGTGTGATGTTTCTCCTGGTGTGTGGGATTCTCGCCCGTTGGATCCCTCTCGGGGACGCTGTTGCACTACTGCAAGAAGACCTTCTACCGCAGTTAGCTGCGCCGGTCCAACAGGGGGTTTACCAGACGGGGTTGGGAATATATAATAGCCAATGAATAAGGTAAAATAAATATGTATTTACCAGAAAATGAGGTTTTATGCTGGGGCTGGCTAGAGATAGTTAATTTAAAAATAACGGGTTTAGAATATTTACTATTGATTTTTTTCACTTGGAAGATTGTTTGTTAAAAACTCTACATGAATTTTCTCTTGCATAAAAAATATTTAATAGTCTTCTTCTGCATGTGGAGTTAATGTGGCAAGAGACTTTCCTAAAATAAGGCAAATTAATGCGCTCCAAGTACGAACATACTAATTAGACTTCTCGTGGTGGTCTTTGTTTAACTCTGGATTGAGATGTGGTATTTAATCATATCTAAAGTTTCAAACTCCGCCTTCTCCTAGTATATGAGACGATGAACAGTTTTTAAATGTTAACTAATTCTAAGGAGAATTAGTTGAATTCTAAGAATTCTATGTATTTGATGTATCAAATAACCTAGTATAGTTTGTAAAGAATGTTTATGTTACTCAACACCTATTTTATGTATTTATTTTAACATACCAAAACTATTATAGTTTTTTATTTAATGCTGAATTGAAATAGGGAGTTTTGCGGCAGTTATAAATAGAATATAAATTTTAATTTATGTTAAGTGTATTACCTAACGTGTTTAGAGGTGGGAATAGCCTATCCAAAGACACATTCACTTATATATAACATTATATAAACATTATATAAATTATAATGCAATTTTAATTATAAGTTATATTTCACAAGTTAAAACAAAAAGAAATTTTATTTTATTTTATAATTTTATATAATTTTGGGCAAAGACGGTTGTTTACAGCCAATCAGCTGATCAGTTGGCTCCCAAATATTATTTCACCTAAAAGAAAATTGCCTTTAACAATCATTGTGCAATTGAATTGTAGTGTATTGCTGGTAATACATTTCATATTTCAATACGTACTTCAATGACTTATTTTATTAAGGATTAAATAAATTATTAGTAACCCGACAACAGATATCGTCCTAACAACGCATTCTCCATATAAATAAAATAGAGTTTCAGGAAAGCAAAAGCACACTGCGCCCATTAGCTTGATTAATACAGTTATTTCCACCCAATGACTGTCCTGACAAAGTCAACGCTGCTACATAATTCTACAGTATTATAATTGGGTATTTCAAACAAAATCGTTTCAATTATTAGTAGGTACGTTATTTGCAAATAAATAAAGGCTATTGGAGATAATATTAAAATAACACCGTTTCTGAATCAGGAAAAAAGATACTGATGATTTTAAGATTTATATTTTAAGTTGTAAAGTTAAAGTTAAGATTAAAATGTTCTTAGAAAACTACTTAGAAAATGGCAATGTTATTTACAAATTAAGATATAAGTATATTGTAATAAGTATTTTAGTTTACGAATACTAGTTACTGATTCCGTACTCGGCGCTGAAATGTAAGACGGTAAGGAACGTGGCAGTGATCCACCTGTACCATCAATACTAATATTGTAAACTCAAATCTCAACTTTGTCCGACCAACAGCGAAAATATGGAGAATGCTACAGTAACATCTCTGTTTGTTTTTAAAATTCTAAACAGAAGATACTATCAAAGACATATTTTAACATTTACGTTTTAAAATTGTTTGGACATATATCTAAACTCCATTAAATGGAAGCCAAATAATTTACCAAGATAAATGTAAACGTTTCGAGAAATCTCTGCACCACGGACAGAATAAACACGGATCGTTGTGGGAAAAATAAACAGTTTAAGTAGCAACTTGTCTTGCATCACTGAGCCAGTACTCGTTTTTCTGGCACCTAATTGGCTCATCTCGCTTGAATTGGTCATTTACTGTAATTTAGTGAACTATCAAAAAGTATTTGTCTCTCAAAATGTTAATTATATTAACTATGCTCAGTGTCGTGGTCATGTGACTAGAGGGCAGATTAACACTATATTATTTAAATATTTGCAAATAGCCACATCTGACGCGGACCTTTTAGAGAATTTTTTATGTTCATAGACTTTACAAGAGGAGATGAATTTCCAGACATAGTGGGGGGTTATTTTTAGTCGATCCGGAATCTACAATAGTGCCCAAACAGCTGATGGGGTATAGCCTGGACATGGCATTAGTGAGTGACAGGGCTGCTCAAGCCACTTCGCCCAGCATCTAAGGCACAGTCCACCTACAATAGGGCCCAAACAGCTGTTGGGGTATAGCCCGGACCATTGCATTAGTGAGTGACAGGGCTGCTCAAGCCACTTTTCCCAACATTCTAAGACACAGTACACCTACAATAGTGCCCAAACAGCTGTTGGGGTATAGCCCGGACCATGGCATTAGTGAGTGACAAGGCTGCTCAAGCCACTTTTCCCAACATTCTAAGGCACAGTACACCTACAATAGGGCCCAAGCAGCTGTTGGGGTATAGCTCGGACCATGGCATTAGTGAGTGACAGGGCTGCTCAAGCCACTTTGCCCAACATCTAAGGCACAGTCCACCTACAATAGGGCCCAAACAGCTGATGGGGTATAGCCCGGACCATGGCATTAGAGAGTGACAGGGCTGCTCAAGCCACTTCGCCCAACATTCTAAGGCACAGTACACCTACATTAGTGCCCAAACATTTGTTGGGGTATAGCCCGGACCATGGCATTAGAGAGTGACAGGGCTGCTCAAGCCACTTCGCCCAACATTCTAAGGCACAGTACACCTACAATAGTGCCCAAACATTTGTTGGGGTATAGCGAACCATGGCATTAGTGAGTGACAGGGCTGCTCAAGCCACTTTTCCCAACATTCTAAGGCACAGTACACCTACAATAGGGCCCAAACAGTTGATGGGGTATAGCCCGAACCATGGCATTAGTGAGTGACAGGGCTGCTCAAGCCACTTCGCTCAACATTCTAAGGCACAGTCAACCTACAATAGTGCCCAAACAGTTGTTGGGGTATAGCGAACCATTGCATTAGTGAGTGACAGGGCTGCTCAAGCCACTTTTCCCAACATTCTAAGGCACAGTACACCTACAATAGGGCCCAAACAGTTGATGGGGTATAGCCCGGACCATGGCATTAGTGAGTGACAGGGCTGCTCAAGCCACTTCGCCCAACATTCTAAGGCACAGGACACCTACAATAGGGCCCAAACAGTTGTTGGGGTATAGCCCGGACCATGGCATTAGTGAGTGACAGGGCTGCTCAAGCCACTTTGCCCAACATTCTAAGGCACAGTACACCTACAATAGTGCCCAAACATTTGTTGGGGTATAGCGAACCATGGCATTAGTGAGTGACAGGGCTGCTCAAGCCACTTCGCCCAACATTCTAAGGCACAGTACACCTACAATAGTGCCCAAACAGTTGTTGGGGTATAGCCCGGACCATGGCATTAGTGAGTGACAGGGCTGCTCAAGCCACTTCGCCCAACATTCTAAGGCACAGTACACCTACAATAGGGCCCAAACAGTTGATGGGGTATAGCCCGGACCATGGCATTAGTGAGTGACAGGGCTGCTCAAGCCACTTCGCCCAACATTCTAAGGCACAGGACACCTACAATAGGGCCCAAACAGTTGTTGGGGTATAGCCCGGACCATGGCATTAGTGAGTGACAGGGCTGCTCAAGCCACTTCGCCCAACATTCTAAGGTACAGTACACCTACAATAGGGCCCAAACAGTTGTTGGGGTATAGCCCGGACCATGGCATTAGTGAGTGACAGGGCTGCTCAAGCCACTTCGCCCAACATTCTAAGGCACAGTAAACTAATCCCTCACAGTTTTGCCCTAAGACACGCACAACTGAATGCGAGTCTGGTACATTTACTTAAGCTGCTTATCATCAAAGCTTAGCATATTCAATAATATCAATATCTCAATACCTACCAGAGCTAAAATAATCTTAGTAGTTGCTGCTTATTCGGCTTCGAAGTTTCAATGTAAAGGTCAGTTCGTTTTACATTTTTTCATGTATTATATTATTTCTGTATGCATGTGTTACAGATTAAATCTACCATTTTAGGTGACAAATATATAATTTTAAACATGCTCCCTTTCTGATAGGGTAAATTATAGGAAATCTATAATAATCAATTATGATGTTTACATGTATGTTAAAATGTTGTGAACGAACACATAAACTGCGTGCACAGATGACTTATATGTTGTGAACGAACACATAAACTGCATACACAGATTACTTATATGTTGTGAACGAACACATAAACTGCATACACAGATGACTTATATGTTGTGAACGAACACATAAACTACAAACACAGATGACTTATATGTTGTGAACGAACACATAAACTGCATACACAGATGACTTATATGTTGTGAACGAACACATAAACTGCATACACAGATGACTTATATGTTGTGAACGAACACATAAAGTGCATACACAGTGACTTATATGTTGTGAACGAACACATAAACTGCATACACAGATGACTTATATGTTGTGAACGAACACATAAACTACAAACACAGATGACTTATATGTTGTGAACGAACACATAAACTGCAAACACAGATGACTTATATGTTGTGAACGAACACATAAACTGCATACACAGATGACTTATATGTTGTGAACGAACACATAAACTACAAACACAGATGACTTATATGTTGTGAACGAACACATAAACTGCAAACACAGATGACTTATATGTTGTGAACGAACACATAAACTGCGTACACAGATGACTTATATGTTGTAATCGAACACATAAACTGCATATACAGATGACTTATATGTTGTGAACGAACACATAAACTGCATACACAGATGACTTATAAGTTGTGAACGAACACATAAACTGCAAACACAGATGACTTATATGTTGTGAACGAACACATAAACTGAAAACACAGATGACTTATATGTTGTGAACGAACACATAAACTGCAAACATAGATGACTTATATGTTGTGACTTTTATTTAGGTCACTTTTTTTAAAAACCAATATTAAATTACCTAGAAGAACCGAGATAATTAAATGAATACAAAGATTGTCCATTACTGTAGTCTGGTCACGGAGGCGACTGTCTTTGTCCCATGCAAAGTGTTTTTTGTTGCACTGTGCTCAAATTTAATGCAAAACAACGATGAAATGAAAAAAGTACTTACTCCACTTAATGATTTTGTTTCCTTCCAGGAAATAACTATTTCCTGAAAGTAAAGTATTGTTAAAAGGTTAAAGGCATATATTTGATTATTTATTAAGTAGCCTATGTTTTATTTTCCATCGCTTTGAATACTATAATATTATAAACAATTAACAAGTATCCCGGTTACAATGCTCACGCGGCGCAGGGAGGGATGTACCCAACCTGCTAACCTGCTGCATTGTGTTGCGAGTTGTATCAGTTCCATTGTAATCACAGTTTAAACACGATGAAAGGAGCTGCTCTGGGATCCATCGGAGTTAATTAAACAAGTCATACCAACACCAAGTCAAACACATTCGGCGCGGAGCTTTGTCGGTGGGGATTGTACCTTTATTGCTGTTGTTTATCACTGCATGTTTTGTGAGAACCCACAACGTTTGCAAACCCAAAAATCAGCCTAGACACTGTAGAGAGAAAACCTTGTGCATCTTTTAATTATTTATTTTAATTCTTACTAAATTTAAATCAAGGGGAAATGTAATACAGGTTATCTGTAGTAATTAATAGAATCTAAAGAACGTTAAAAAGGTTTTAAATGCCAATTATTCTTTTTTTCTATACAATTTAATTTTTGTTGTGTTATATATACTACATATCAATACAATAGTTCGCATTTGTCTGTGGCTCTGTGCGTCCGTCCGTCCGCGGCTGTTTATCGAGCTGTAATAGCTCCCAAGTTACGAAAAGATATTTTTTGGAGGTAGTTGAGGTCGGTTAAGCTGCACTTGTCGTTTGCTTTTCTTCAAAAGCAACCTTATTTGAGTCACGGTAGCTTTAAGCTGTGTTTAGGCCATTTGAGCATATATTAGCGGAGCCGGGAGTATTCAAGCTTTGTTCCTGAAACAGCTGATTATTTCTACAAGCTAAGTTCCTGAAACAGCTGATTATTTCCTGCGGTCACGATAGCGGCCGCCAATACTAGTTATAATTAAATTTTTAACTAAAACTAATGACACCACAAAGCTGCTCTTAGCTTTAGCAAATAAACTGGTGCATGTGTTTTAAGAAAAACTGACTCCGGCGACCATAATTTCGTTACTTAGTTCAGCCACATCCATGTATGTGTTCAAATTTAGACAAATAAATGGTTTTAGTTATAAGTAATATTATGATCATCACATTTATTATTAATACATTTGTACAGAAATGTGATTAAAAATAAAAAATGTTTACAGGGGAGATAGAACTATTATTCTTTAAAATCTTAGTAATCTACAAATTATACGATTATGTGTCCTATCTTTGCTTTTCTCTTATCAATAAAGTTAAAAAAAACTCATAATTAAAACAGGCTCGTGTTTCCTGAGTTGATAAGTAAAAAATGTGTACTAAATACTAATCAAATACTAGGGACGGTCACAAATTGATGGCAATACAATTCTTATCAATATAATACATTAGTACCTGGGGCCGAGCTTTGCTAGGGGAAGGCCAGTTTGTTTAGATGACTTGGAGTAATATTTCACCACTTTCCCCAATTGATTATCAGATTTGTATAGCTCATTAGCCTCTTTTCTGCATTTTTAAGGTCCCTCCAGTTGTTATTTATAGCCCAATGTCCCTTTGATTTATTTCGGATATGACGACTCTATATATGCAATCCTCACTAAACAGTTTTAGTCACTGCTTTCAGGAAACCACATGTTAACTATCATAATCAACACAAGTATTACTCTGACAGTTCCCTGGTTAATTATGAACAGCTGTTACAATTCTTTTGTTTTTATTTTAAACTCGATAAGCCCAATGTTAATTTTGTTAGCTTTTAATTTTCGTTTTTTTACATTATTTTATTTTTTCGGGTTGAGACCTGTCTAGAACTCATTTTTATACCAGAATTCATAGTTATTTCCAACACTTGCAGGAAATCGTTGGAGCCATTTTAGAGATCAGAGTTGCAAGCACGCAAATCTTACTCATATTAGAGTATAGAATAGGATAAAATATATAAATAAACCTCGATGTATTTTGTATTACTAAGACAAGGCAATTTACGCGTCTTCGCTCATAGAGACAAGATTTTAAACCATAATACTGTAATGATTTTACAGCTGTTTCCCAGTCGTAAATTATCTGGGGAACAAATGTGAAAGGCTTTAAACTGTTCAGTGTTCCCGCGGCCCTCAGGGCTCCCGGGACAAATGATGTGTTTAATATTCGAGTGTTTAGGCTTTTATTTAATACGAACAAATTATCCATATATTGGATTTAATTTAGATAGAACTCAACTAGATCATTGAGTTAAACAATTATTATTATTTAAGTAGTTTCAAAAGCGACCAATTACAAGCTCAGCATTTAATGCAACTAGTGTCACCATTTAATACTATTAGTGTCTCCCCCTAGAATGTTATATACTTAACAACCAAAAGGCTAATTTTAACTGGAAATTTGTCTCGTAGTGAAAGTTGTTGACTTGAAAAGGCAGTTGTGGAGCTGCTCAAGTTTCGACTGTGAACTTCGCCATCTGCGGTGGTGTGAAGTTAACTGGCAACCCAATCCCGGGTTACACGATCTTCTGGTGTTGTGGAGCTGCCCAAGTTTCGACTGTGAACTTCGCTGTCTGCGGTGGTGTGAAGTTAACTGCCAACCCAATCCCGGGTTACACGATCTTCTGGTGTTGTGGAGCTGCTCAAGTTTCAACTGTGAACTTCGCCGTCTGCGGTAGTGTGAAGTTAACTGGCAACCCAATCCGGGGTTACACGATCTTCTGGTGTTGTGGAGCTGCTCGAATTTCGACTGTGAACTTCGCCGTCTGCGGTGGTGTGAAGTTAACTGGCAACCCAATCCCGGGTTACACGATCTTCTGGTGTTGTGGAGCTGCTCAAGTTTCGACTGTGAACTTCGCCGTCTGCGGTGGTGTGAAGTTAACTGGCAACCCAATCCGGGGTTACACGATCTTCTGGTGTTGTGGAGCTGCTCAAGTTTCAACTGTGAACTTCGCCGTCTGCGGTGGTGTGAAGTTAACTGGCAACCCAATCCCGGGTTACACGATCTTCTGGTGTTGTGGAGCTGCCCAAGTTTCGACTGTGAACTTCGCTGTCTGCGGTGGTGTGAAGTTAACTGCCAACCCAATCCCGGGTTACACGATCTTCTGGTGTTGTGGAGCTGCTCAAGTTTCAACTGTGAACTTCGCCGTCTGCGGTAGTGTGAAGTTAACTGGCAACCCAATCCGGGGTTACACGATCTTCTGGTGTTGTGGAGCTGCTCGAATTTCGACTGTGAACTTCGCCGTCTGCGGTGGTGTGAAGTTAACTGGCAACCCAATCCCGGGTTACACGATCTTCTGGTGTTGTGGAGCTGCTCAAGTTTCAACTGTGAACTTCGCCGTCTGCGGTGGTGTGAAGTTAACTGGCAACCCAATCCGGGGTTACACGATCTTCTGGTGTTGTGGAGCTGCTCAAGTTTCGACTGTGAACTTCGCCGTCTGCGGTGGTGTGAAGTTAACTGGCAACCCAATCCCGGGTTACACGATCTTCTGGTGTTGTGGAGCTGCTCAAGTTTCGACTGTGAACTTCGCCGTCTGCGGTGGTGTGAAGTTAACTGGCAACCCAATCCCGGGTTACACGATCTTCTGGTGGTGTGGAGCTGCTCAAGTTTCGACTGTGAACTTCGCCGTCTGCGGTGGTGTGAAGTTAACTGGCAACCCAATCCCGGGTTACACGATCTTCTGGTGTTGTGGAGCTGCTCAAGTTTCAACTGTGAACTTCGCCGTCTGCTGTGGTGTGAAGTTAACTGGCAACCCAATCCCGGGTTACACGATCTTCTGGTGTTGTGGAGCTGCTCAAGTTTCAACTGTGAACTTCGCCGTCTGCGGTGGTGTGAAGTTAACTGGCAACCCAATCCGGGGTTACACGATCTTCTAGTGTTGTGGAGCTGCTCAAGTTTCAACTGTGAACTTCGCCGTCTGCGGTGGTGTGAAGTTAACTGGCAATCCAATCCGGGGTTACACGATCTTCTGGTGTTGTGGAGCTGCTCAAGTTTCGACTGTGAACTTCGCCGTCTGCGGTGGTGTGAAGTTAACTGGCAACCCAATCCGGGGTTACACGATCTTCTGGTGTTGTGGAGCTGCTCAAGTTTCGACTGTGAACTTCGCCGTCTGCGGTGGTGTGAAGTTAACTGGCAACCCAATCCGGGGTTACACGATCTTCTGGTGTTGTGGAGCTGCTCAAGTTTCGACTGTGAACTTCGCCGTCTGCGGTGGTGTGAAGTTAACTGGCAACCCAATCCGGGGTTACACGATCTTCTGGTGTTGTGGAGCTGCTCAAGTTTCGACTGTGAACTTCGCCGTCTGCGGTGGTGTGAAGTTAACTGGCAACCCAATCCGGGGTTACACGATCTTCTGGTGTTGTGGAGCTGCTCAAGTTTCAACTGTGAACTTCGCCGTCTGCGGTGGTGTGAAGTTAACTGGCAACCCAATCCGGGGTTACACGATCTTCTGGTGTTGTGGAGCTGCTCAAGTTTCAACTGTGAACTTCGCCGTCTGCGGTGGTGTGAAGTTAACTGGCAACCCAATCCGGGGTTACACGATCTTCTGGTGTTGTGGAGCTGCTCAAGTTTCAACTGTGAACTTCGCCGTCTGCGGTGGTGTGAAGTTAACTGGCAATCCAATCCGGGGTTACACGATCTTCTGGTGTTGTGGAGCTGCTCAAGTTTCGACTGTGAACTTCGCCGTCTGCGGTGGTGTGAAGTTAACTGGCAACCCAATCCGGGGTTACACGATCTTCTGGTGTTGTGGAGCTGCTCAAGTTTCAACTGTGAACTTCGCCGTCTGCGGTGGTGTGAAGTTAACTGGCAACCCAATCCCGGGTTACACGATCTTCTGGTATCCAGCCAGTCCTGTATCCTGGACTCCTGGTATCCAGTCCGGTACAAGTTTGCATCTTATTATATACAACCTATGTATATTTCCCATTATGTATCTTAAATTCATGTGGTTTCTATCAGACCAGTCTTAAAATTTATAGTTGTGTATGTATATTTAATTATTGTACGTGGGAAGTTATTTTAGTCAGTCTACAGTTGAACTTTCACTTAAATTGAATTGTTTCTCTGAATTTTCCAACGGTAGCGTAGTTTTTAGAGAAGAATATTTTCAAATTAGAAAATAAATTCTGTTAAATTTGATTGAAATCGTTTCATTTACATACTTGTGTACGTCGCTTAAACGATTAGCCTACTCCCTGCTGTTCTACAGTAAGCAAAGAATGTAACACGATATTTTCCGTCAGCTACCGAATAATTGTGCCTATTGTAATCGATATATTATAAAAAAGGGTATTGCCGATTTTTGTCTTCCCTGTCTTTTTAATACTAAAAGTGTGTTTCACACCTTGTTATTGCTTTGTTTATTCTTCTGTTAATGCGGAAAAAATTTTTTTAAAGCAGTATTATATAAATACAGAAAAGGTTTGATAACATGAAGAATTTTACCTACGAACTTACTCATGACTTTTCTATGACTAAGGGATATTTTTTCCTTTAAGAGGCTGAAATTATCAAAACTTGTCTTATATTGTAGAGGGAATCAGCCTTATTTCAACCCCCTTTAACGTTGATAAATAGTCCCCAATACAGGTTGCATACGCTTTACTATATTTTTAAATTAATAGTAATTTGTTTAACTCATTCATATTTCATAAGCGTTGATGTAGAGTTCTTTTAAATTATCAATTTTCTTCCACCCACGATGATTCCACTTATTTTTACAGTCTTTCGTGATAGATGCCAAATTTATGAAGGATATAATCACAGTACACTACGATGATCCAAACTAGATTAACATGAAACCATCTTGATTGAGTCATGCAGCATTTCACACCTCTAACAACAGGTCGTAGTATCAATATAATATAATAATATTATAATGTTTCTTATTAAAGCCAGTATAGGAGGCACAATAACTGGTGCATTTGAAGTAAAATCTCTTTCCCTAATATTTTTATCACTAAAGAAAAACTAATAAAACGTTTTTAGTAGTAAGTTTGTTGAAAGACAATCAGTTTATTGAAATGAAGACTTTTACAAATTGATAAAACGACTTTCAAGTTTTTTTGGTATCTATCACACCACAAGGAGGTGATTACCAGCACCAGTATGGAGGACGGACGGTGGCGGTGTTGGTTACTTGTAATTGGCTTTCCCTAAACTTCGCTACAACTTTGGATCCTTCTTCTCCTGATTTGGAAATTAAAACCACAAGCCAAAGGCTTAGACCGCACAAAACACTCCGGACATTGCATATAAGATTCCAAATTTACGATACCGTCGTTACATTTATATATTTTTTGAAATTGTAGCTAACACATTACCTCCTGAGGCTTGGGGGTCACAATGAAACGGTATGCCCTTTACATATAACAGTAATTAAAATGTAACCAAATGGAGGACCTCTGCTCCATACAACACATTCATATTAAAAAGGGCCCTCCAAAAACATTCCCTTGAAACAATTTATTTTAAAATTCGTTACCATCAAACTTAACTAACCATACTATACCACATTTCTAAGCAAGCCTAACCGTCGCAGTAAATAGTTTATGACAATAGCTACGCCCCACGTTAACTACTATTAGCCTATTCTCGATCGGCTCAGGATAGAGAGGCTGGAACTCTGTGACTTTTAAAAGAGGATCTTATAAAATAAATAAAACTATATGAGAAGGATTATGGGGTAAGGTTGATCTGACGGGTTGCACAGGTCCGGGCCTTCAACGTCTATCGGGAAAGGAACTCTCGCGGGGTCGAGAGTTGGACAGAAGTTTCTGCTCGGGGTTTTACTGCCAAGTTAGTCTTTCGCTGAGGGTGTCACATAACAAGCTTGCCGGTTAACCGAATATTTTGCTGTGGCAGCCGTCGTGTGTGTTCTAGTCTCAAGAAGTCTTCGACTGGAAATGTCTTTGAACGTCCCACTTGGTTGAAAAGGTTGCGCCTCGTTGAAAATGTATAGAAGACGGGGAACTCGTATTTTTGAATCAAGAAGAGTAGTAAAATAATTCAGAGAGTAGTAGCCAGATAAAAGTAGTTGGATGCTGTTTCTGAAGTTGTAGCTGGAGTACTTGTGGTTCCTGAAGCTGTACCTTTGTCGAATTATATTAGATTTTTGCCAGAAGCAATCAAACTCAAACTAGGAATTATAAAGCTGCAGCCAATCTACCTAGAGGATGATGAATTGTATGAAAAGTAACTCCGAGTAGGAGGAGACGACGAAGTAAACTAAACCGAGCTGTAAGGGAGCTTTGCCTGCACTCTCTTCCCCCGCTGAACCTTATCCATTGGGGGAGTTTATTGCCCCTTCTCCCTTTCTAAGTTTCTAACTTCTAAGTTTGCCTACCTAAACAGATAAGAAGGAATTTAATGAGGCTCAAATATAAGAGTTGATCATGTTGGAACCCTTTGTCCCGTGGAAGGCGGCAGAGTAACCATCACCGGTTTAATCATAGATTTTATTATAATCATTGATAAGCAACAGAGCAGCTCGATCTTAGATGTTTGTAGTTTATTTAAATCGGGAAGCCTGATCCAGTTGCCTCCCAGTCGTTAATCCTAGAAACATAGCGAAACTGGACACGTTTGACAACATATTCCGTTTGGAATTGTTATTCCTGGAAAGTATACGAACCTATCCTAGTGCTTCAATAGTGGAAGGAGCTGCCAGACTCCCCCCATATATTTTAATGGGGGAATATCTCTTGCAGCAAGAATTTTATTCAATGCCTCTTCATTCTCCAAGTTACTTCTGCACCCAATTCATACAGGTAGTCTGGCTGCATCTTACAAACTCGTGTTGTAAAAAAAACTGGGATTGGCAAGTTGTTGTTATTGTTGTTGTTATTGCTGGATTAGGAAACCCCAGCATTAACTGCTTCAAATGGGTTTGGTATAGAAACAATCAAATTTTATAAGCTGCAGCTTTAGGAACTACAAGTACTTCAGCTAAAAATTCAGAAACAGCACCAAACTACTTTGATTTTGCTATTCCCCTACCGACGGATTATTTCGCTACACTTGCTGCTCCAGAGAGACTAAACGCTCGTATTCTACAGCTTTTCAACGAGGGACACTTTCTTCTCAATGGAGACGTTCAAAGATATTTTTCCAAATGAGAACTTACCAAGCGGGTCTCTAAAAGACCCTCAAGACCTGGTACCGTACAAGATCTGGTTAACTAGCAACCTAGATATGTGTTATAGCTTCAAATCAACCTCTTTTTGAGGCCATCTCCAGCGAAAGATATCATGGATCTCAGCCCCTTGTGGGCTCCTTTCCCGATACACGATGAAGGCCCGGTCCTGTCAACCCCTTCAGATCAGCCTCACCCCCTTGACCCATCTGATGTGTCTTCCTTTTACAATATCATCTTTTAAAAGTCACAGAGATTTTGAGTCTCCAGTCCAAACCGGTCAAAAAAAGGCTGGTTTCTAATTGTTAGCGTGGGGCGTGGTTAATTTCAAAACCTATTGACGGCGATGCTTAGGTTAGATTAAAAGTTGGTTGTTGTTGGTGTGGTTAGGCTAGTATAAATTCAGCAAATTAGTAAACTACTTTTAAATTTGTTTCCGTTCGTTGAGGGTGTGGACACTTAATGTTGGGCATATATAAGTAAAATTGTATTTAATTTCTTTCGTCTTTTTATCTAAATAACTGTCCTCACTAACTTGACTGGGGTATTCGGATTCTGGACCTCCTCTAGATGAAGTAGTATTATTACATTAGGCTTGCATTAAGCTTGGACAATTTAACCACCAGAAAATATGTCTAAACTAACAATTTCAAATTTGTAACATCTCAACATAATCAAAATGTGGAAATTACCTATTTTTAAAACTGCCGTTCTGTTAGTTGAGCTTTAGTACCCCGAACGGATAGCCTACATAAAACGAAACACATCAAGTGACACGGATTTGACTTATTGGCCTTTAGCCATATCTCATCTCTTTCACCCTTAAGACTTCAAGGTGTCATTCCTGACAATGTCTACGCCACATTTAGTATGTAGCAGCAGTCATTAAACAGCAGCAGTTTCGAGTTTCCATACTTTTTTTTGTTTTCTTAGTTTATATGTTTATATGATAAATACTGTTAATATTCGGGTTTTCCTAGTTGAAGATGACTTGAAGTCGCTTGTGTAGTTATACATTTGTTACCTAGTGGCTACGTTTTATAAACTTGTTTACGAGTTTTAATTTGTTTACTCAAATATTTAATATTTAGAGACATACTATTAGACACACAACACGTCTGCATCAACCACAGCAAATTATAGCAGTAACGAGGCCAGTTTCAATTATTTCAATCCCTAAACAAATTAATGTCTTTCAGGGTTTGCTAATTTGTTTAGGATTTTCTTGGTATTTTGATGTCTTGGCTCACATAAAGAGTTAATTCATTGTTATATGCATGGAAAGATACCTGTAGGTACCACACATCATAGTTGAGGTCGATAATGACGGTTTTCTCCATTTTAAATTTTTTAAATTATTAACTGAAGGCTATATTCAATTAAGATTGTGATCGTGGGTTAAAGACCTGTAGTAAAACAAGTTTTCTAAACAAACAACCTATGAGAGATGCTTAAATTCCATTTGACTCCTCTCAAGAACTCGATGATATATATTAATCAGGTGGCATATTAGTTAATGTCTGCAATGCTGTACAGTTAATTCGTATGATAATAATGCAGTATATATATTTATAATACATATTTTGTCATTAAAATATATCATTTAACATGTTAAGGCAGGAATTGGCATAAATGCCTTTCGTAATAAGTTAACTTATTCAGTACCTATTTTTTTTATTCGGCTTACAATAGAATAATTGCATATAAATAATAGTTCATTTTAACTTACATTACAATAATAGGCGGATCGAGTAAGATAGTTTTTTAAACTCGTCAACCAACCCACTTTTGCCGAAACTAAACTACTATGGTATGTACTGAAACATACAACACACTAGAAATCGTAAACTATAAAATATTCTCATTTGATTGCTTAAGCCATCTATATCTGTTGGCGAGCCGAAGTCAGTTTGATATCCATTTGTCAATGTTTGTCTATATTTACCTTCTAGTATATGACTGACGATGAACCTCGACAGAGGATCGAAATATATTACTTTTTACTAATTAAAGTGTTTTTATTTTCTGGTGATGAGTAGCCAATCAAGAGTTATTAATAACACCATTACTACAATCCCTTGCCGCCAAGAATTAAGTTTATTCTGTTGTCAGGGCCCTCGAATGTCTCCTCATCGGCGACCCAAAGTCACAGAAGGTGGAAAGTGCAAGTGCTAATGAACTGTAGCCGGCGTTGCAAAACGTATAAGATGTGTTAAATGTTTTGTTAAATCACCAATGTCGATTACGTACGCAAGTATCTTCCTTGTGTAGTCAGATAGGGATGTTGTTTACCAGGAAATTTTTTTTGTCCTTCGACTATCGTAACCGACGGTTGACTGGAGGAATGTAAATTATAACTGGAAGCGTGAGAAAACAAACTTAAGGGTACTTGAGGAATGTAAATCATAATTGTAGGGTTGGTAGGACAGTCCAGGAGTCGTCGAAAGAGCGTACATTCAGAAACGCTAGATTTAGAGCAGTTTCTAGACTCCTTTATTGACAAGAGCGAACCACCATACTGACTCAAGTTAGTACCTTAAATGGTAATGAACTAAATTGGCAGAAATCTGCCCTTTGACGTCTTTATTTAAGATAATAACGGAAAGCCTACACAAAATGGAACACACCAAGTGACACGGATTTGAGACGATCTGTGAGTTTAGTTCTTTGACCTTTAGCCATATCTCATCTGTTTCACCCTTAGGACTTACATAGTTGAGGACAACATAGTTGAGGTCGATAATGGCGGTTTTCTCCATTTTTAATTTTTAAAATTATTAACTGAAGGTTATATTCAATTAAGATTGTGATCACAGGTTAAAGACCTGAAGTAAAACAAGTTTTCTAAACAAACAACCTATGAGAGATGCTTAAATTCCATTTGACTCCTCTCAAGAACTCGCTGATATATTTTGATCAGCTGTCATATTAGCTAATGTCGGCAATGCAGCACATTTATGATTGAACCTTTTTAATTTACACGTATGTCGGTAATGAAGTATATATAAATTTAATACATATTTTGTTTTACTTTAAAATATATCATGGCGTAAACGTATTTCCTAATAAATTAAATTATTCAGTATTCTTTTTATTCGTCTTACAGTACTGTAGGATAGTTGCGTACAATTTATAGTTTATTTTACCTTTGTAAAGCTGGGTTTTCCTAGACGCTGAACTCTTTGGCAGCGGAAAGCGGAGAACGCTGGCCTCTCCTCGTCATGTACAGTAATCAATTGGCGCTGTTTTCCTAGACTGCAGGATTGTTTCGCACCGCGCCGCGGATTAACTTTGTCCGCTCCCCGTGCAGAGGAGTCCGCTCTCCGCCGCGGAATAGTGTTGAGATTTTACTGGTGTCCTGTGATTTTGTGTTGTTACAAAATGAGTTCGGGTACATTTTGGGCGACAGATGACGAGAAACTTGTTGAATGAATACAAGGCGATCCAATTATCTGGAGTACGGCAGGTATAATAACAAACAGATAATTACATATTTATTTAAGGACTATTGTTATATCTAACAGTTGACCGTTCAATAATCAAGGCTGCATTAACACCCTGAAAACAAAGCTTTTAAACTTCCACTTGCGAAATGTCACTAATTCCTCGACATCTCTTAACATTATAATTGGTGAAGATGAAATAAGTCCGTGCCAGGAAGTTAATTATCTGGATTTAATCATCGATGATAGATAAAAGCTTTGTTGTTCAGCTCATATCCACAAAGTAATTAAAAAGTTAAGCTCTGGAATTTTTGTTCTACGCAGACTGGATTTTTTTGCTGGTATTGACGTTCTATTGACGGCATACTGTGGCTGCCTGTATCTATCATATTGTGTTCCTGCCTGGGGATCAGAGAGCGTTAAAATCTTTCTATCTTTGTCCTGCAGAAGAAAGCATTTAGACTTATTCTTGGCCTTAAATAAACAGACTCCTTTATACACATTTCAAGTCCAACAACTTGCTGACTATTGCATGAATCTATATCCTCGAGAGTTTAACATTTTTTTAACGCAATATCCATATTTTTACATGTCATTTATTTACTAACCATTCCTATAATTTACGAAAAAGAGATCAAATCCCACCACCTCCCCACGATACAACATTCTCTGAAAAGCAAATGCACCAGTAACTCTTTTTAATGCCCTTCCTCCTCACATTAAAAAAAGGAAAATATCAACGTTTTTAAGCGAAGTCTGAGCAAGTTTTTGCTGGGTAAGAAATATTACCGTGTAAACGATGATTTACAAGAGAAGAAAGATTAAAAAGCAAATGTGTTTTTTTTTTTTTTATAAAATTGTTTTTAATCATAAAATGCTATGGTATTTAGTTTTAAATATGTTCTGTGTATTTCTGTATGACACTTGCCTATGAATTGTGATGTTTTATTTAGCACATAAAGAACTTTGACTTTGCAATTGTGTCTCAATCGTGGAGGTACATTAAAGAGATTATAAAGGCAGCCATTGCGTGCGGCGGTTGTCAGGTTGGCAGTCAACAATTACTCGCTCGCAACTGGATACTGCCAGTTTTGTGGTTATTTGAACACAGTGTACACGAAACCAAATATCAATATCAATATCGTACGGTATCAATATCTGTACAGCCTCAATTTATAACATGTTCCTCATGGTCTACGGTATCAATATCTGTACAGCCTCAATTTATAACATGTTCCTTATGGTCTACGGTATCAAAATCTGTACAGCCTCAATTTATAACATGTTCCTTATGGTCTACGGTATCAATATCTGTACAGCCTCAATTTATAACATGTTCCTTATGGTCTACGGTATCAATATCTGTAGAGCCTCAATTTATAACATGTTCCTTATGGTCTACGGTAGCAATATCTGTACAGCCTCAATTTATAACATGTTCCTTATGGTCTACGGTATCAATATCTGTACAGCCTCAATTTATAACATGTTCCTTATGGTCTACGGTATCAATATCTGTACAGCCTCAATTTATAACATATTCCTTACGGTCTACGGTATCAAAATCTGTACAGCCTCAATTTATAACATGTTCCTTATGGTCTACGGTATCAATAGCTGTACAGCCTCAATTTCTAACATGTTCCTTATGGTCTACGGTATCAAAATCTGTACAGCCTCAATTTCTAACATGTTCCTTATGGTCTACGGTATCAAAATCTGTACAGCCTCAATTTCTAACATGTTCCTTATGGTCTACGGTATCAAAATCTGCACAGCCTCAATTTATAACATATTCCTTACGGTCTACGGTATCAAAATCTGTACAGCCTCAATTTATAACATGTTCCTTATGGTCTACGGTATCAATATCTGTACAGCCTCAATTTATAACATGTTCCTTATGGTCTACGGTATCAAAATCTGTACAGCCTCAATTTCTAACATGTTACTTATGGTCTACGGTATCAAAATCTGTACAGCCTCAATTTCTAACATGTTCCATATGGTCTACGGTATCAAAATCTGTACAGCCCCAATTTATAACATGTTCCTTATGGTCTACGGTATCAAAATCTGTACAGCCTCAATTTATAACATGTTCCTTATGGTCTACGGTATCAAAATCTGTACAGCCTTAATTTCTAACATGTTTCTTATGGTCTACGGTGTTTTACTCTTCAAACCGAGTGAACCTGTAAGATTTATTTGAGCCTATTATTACATAATGGGTAAATATGAAAATAAAGTGACATTTAGAGGTTAGCAGCCTTGTTTGTTGCCTTGTTATCTAAACGTCCAAAGTTTAACGAATAAATTAAAAATCCACAATTACTGTATGAATAAAATCCCACTTTAAACAACTTTACAACATATTTTGATGCGAAGTGCATCGTATAATATATATATATTTGTATATATACCTATGAACCATATCAACAGAATATGGTTTTAAATGGTCTAATAAAAAGGCAGGCCGTAGTACACCTATATGTTGGCTTCACATACACAGTTATGTTGATGACACATACACATTAGTTCATAAACACTGAAATTGGGGTTTATGTTCAGTGTTAAGGCGGTTGATGTTGGCAGTTTGCACTACCCCAATTTTACAAAATTTTTTGGACACAACACCCGGGTTTAAAAATTACATGTCTAATATAATAAATGAAAAAAATTATGTTCAAAGATTAATTGCTATTTATTACTAATTTTACCCCTTAAAATTAACTTAAATGCAGAATCGTTTCTTGATTTAGGATAATAAAGCTATTACAAGAATGCCAAGCTAAAAGTAAAAAATTGAATATAAAAGAATAAAAGGTTTTCGTTAGTAACAATTTTATTAAGTACGATGAGTGCGGGATTAAAGTGTCAAAACAATTGCTCAGTGCCTGGAGGCTGTAGCCGAGGAGATGCTGGCAAACACTTGATTAGATTGCTTTCTGAGAAAGGCCCATTATTTTATTAAATGTGATTTATATTTCTTCGTCAAGAATTAAATCTACGTCTAACAGTTAATTATTAAACGGCTTTGATAACACCTTTCAAGCATTTAATTATTTTTATTAAGGTCTATTTAAGATCAGAAAATAAATAGTATACTAAATACATGATTTTCTGTTTTTACGCAGGTCACGACTAAACTTTAATAGTATGTAAATCTTTATAACAAGCTATAAAAAATAATAGTTTTCCTTTAATATATATTTTTAGGATTTAGCTATTATACCATTGTATGCATATAAATGACCTCTTATATTGTTTTAATGTACGTTAGTAGCTCAAAAATACGAATACCTTCTCCAGTCACTGATACGTAATTTAAAAACTCCTTGATGAATTATTTCGGATGGAGCAAAAGAGTTACACTACAATTACAAATAAGTTCCAACCAAGATAATAAATATAGCACGTTAAAAAAGTCGCGGCAATTTCACGGAAAAGTGGTTATTAAAGGTCAACCTGTAATTTAATTACTTGTTTACGAATGTTAAATTTAAACTAAGAGTAGATTGACAACAAATCATGTATTACTGAATAAAGGTGTGACGAACATACGAATAAAAAAATTAGTTTTGAGACAATTCAGTTGTAACTTATTAACTTTAAGAACTCGAAATAACTTTGAAGATAAACTGTCAACCAAACTAAAGTGATTTAAGTTTTCGAAAATTAAAATAATTTGAGGATAAAGGTTTTAATTTTTGCTTTAATTTGAACCAACAAAACGGCAATTACGATGACGAACTTTCCAAAGTTTTAATAAATCTTCATACAACAAGTTGTTCCCGAGGTTCCACTACAAGTCGCGATTGTCCTCTCGGAGCTCACATCGTAGTGGTGCTAATGATGCCTGATGATTATCAGTGTTATTTTGAATATTAAGTATTTATGACGATTGATTTCGCATATGAATATTTGGAGCAAGGCAAATACCTGTTACGACAAACCTACTTTCAATTCAACAAGCGCGTGTAATTGGAGCGTGCACATTTAATATTAATGTAATAATCTGATTTATGCTGGACGATTACTTGTTACTGTTATAATTTTGTTTGCGCTGCATGTTTAGTTATTAATGTTACAATTAGGTTTGCGCAGCACATTCACTTGTTAATGTTACAATTAGGTTTGCGCTGCATATTTAGTTATTAATGTTATAATCAGGTTTCCGCTTCTTGTTTAGTTATTAATGTTATAATCTGTTTTGCACAGCACATTTACTTGTTAATGTTATATTCAGGTTTGCGCAGCACATTTAATTGTTAATGTTATATTCAGGTTTGCGCAGCACATTTAATTGCTCATATTGTAATCTGGTTTGCGCTGCACATTTACTTGTTAGTTTTATAATCTCGTTTGTGCTGCACATTTACTTGTTAGTTTTATAATCTCGTTTGTGCTGCACATTTACTTGTTAGTTTTATAATCTGGTTTGCGCTGCACATTTACTTGTTAGTTTTATAATCTCGTTTGTGCTGCACATTTACTTGTTAGTTTTATAATCTCGTTTGTGCTGCACATTTACTTGTTAGTTTTATAATCTCGTTTGTGCTGCACATTTAATTGTTAATGTTATATTCAGGTTTGCGCAGCACATTTAATTGCTCATATTGTAATCTGGTTTGCGCTGCACATTTACTTGTTAGTTTTATAATCTCGTTTGTGCTGCACATTTACTTGTTAGTTTTATAATCTCGTTTGTGCTGCACATTTACTTGTTAGTTTTATAATCTGGTTTGCGCTGCACATTTACTTGTTAGTTTTATAATCTCGTTTGTGCTGCACATTTACTTGTTAGTTTTATAATCTCGTTTGTGCTGCACATTTACTTGTTAGTTTTATAATCTGGTTTGCGCTGCACATTTACTTGTTAGTTTTATAATCTCGTTTGTGCTGCACATTTACTTGTTAGTTTTATAATCTCGTTTGTGCTGCACATTTACTTGTTAGTTTTATAATCTGGTTTGCGCTGCACATTTACTTGTTAGTTTTATAATCTCGTTTGTGCTGCACATTTACTTGTTAGTTTTATAATCTCGTTTGCGCTGCACATTTACTTGTTAGTTTTATAATCTCGTTTGCGCTGCACATTTACTTGTTAGTTTTATAATCTCGTTTGTGCTGCACATTTACTTGTTAGTTTTATAATCTCGTTTGTGCTGCACATTTACTTGTTAGTTTTATAATCTCGTTTGTGCTGCACATTTACTTGTTAGTTTTATAATCTGGTTTGCGCTGCACATTTACTTGTTAGTTTTATAATCTCGTTTGTGCTGCACATTTACTTGTTAGTTTTATAATCTCGTTTGTGCTGCACATTTACTTGTTAGTTTTATAATCTGGTTTGTGCTGCACATTTACTTGTTAGTTTTATAATCTCGTTTGTGCTGCACATTTACTTGTTAGTTTTATAATCTCGTTTGTGCTGCACATTTACTTGTTAGTTTTATAATCTGGTTTGCGCTGCACATTTACTTGTTAGTTTTATAATCTCGTTTGTGCTGCACATTTACTTGTTAGTTTTATAATCTCGTTTGTGCTGCACATTTACTTGTTAGTTTTATAATCTCGTTTGTGCTGCACATTTACTTGTTAGTTTTATAATCTCGTTTGTGCTGCACATTTACTTGTTAGTTTTATAATCTGGTTTGCGCTGCACATTTACTTGTTAGTTTTATAATCTCGTTTGTGCTGCACATTTACTTGTTAGTTTTATAATCTCGTTTGTGCTGCACATTTACTCGTTATTGTTATAATTGCTGCTACAAACTACAACGGCAGAAACAACAAAGCTAAACGGACAATTTGCATTTAGTTAATTAAACCGTGAATGTCAATTATGACTCTCAAACCCTCTGCCAAATTACAATTTTAATTATCTCCTCTCTTGTTTAATTAACTTGCCATTGTCGCTTGGATTATTTTTTACAATTGTTAAATACACATGTTTATTTCAAAATACTTTTAAGTACTATTACTTTCCAACTTATTTAGATCAATTAAGATTGGTTTTATACAATAGATTATCTTGAAAACTATAGCACAAACGCCTGCATTCTGCATCGCGGTCATTCAGAACTTTAACTATGGGAAGGAACTTTGTCCTTACTTTAACTGGAACACAAGCAGTCGGAACACGAAGCGTTCCTGCACAAAATAATACCATAGCTTTTTTCTGTTTAAACTTAGTTAAATCCATATTTTTAAATATGGTAATCCATATTTTTAAATACTTAATAACAAAACCATAGTGATTGGTTTTTAACATTAAAATCTCTGTGAACAAATAAGTTAAAGAGCTAACCCGCCTTGGCTTGAACTACTTATGTTTTGATATAATTGCATAGTATTTATTGACGCCCAATCAAAAAGATTGATCACATTGTTGTGTAACATGTCATCACCACTCTGCAGCATTACTTTGTGCGTCTAAATTGTTTATGTTATTTAGTATTTTAGTTATGTTTCTTTAGGAATGATATATTCAGCTGAAACATGATAATGTGTGACTCTCAGTGATTACTTTATACGTTTTATTACAGTTATTAAGCGAGTCTTAAAATGAACAGTTAAACTTAATGTGTTTCTCAGTGTTCAAAGGACATTGATTTATACAAATAAACTCGAAAAGGAAACAGGAACCAAGCCAAAGTATTTGCTCAGCTTTTAGTACTATTTTGTAAGTATACAATTTAATTTAGTTTAAAACATTGTGAAACAATGTTATTTCAATAATATAATTTATTTATTGTCTTCGACTTAAACAATAGCTTGAGGCCAAATATAAGTTTTTAAAAGTGAAGAAAAGATTGTTGTTGATTGGTAGCTTCAGTTTGCGAATTTAACTGTGAAAGCTTTCAACGAATTGCTTTTATAGAAATGAACCTTTACTGAATGGGAATTCGCCGTAAGCAGGAAAATTATGTCTTAGTAATAAGGCCAATAAGGTATTCGTGCAAAATTTGATTTAAGATTTAAATAAGGAATTGGAATTAGTGAAGCGTATAAATCTTTAGAAGCTACAAAGGACCCAATATTGGAACTAATTTATTTCAAGGGGGGCGTGCTAACCATCTTGCTTATATTTAAGAAAATCTCTGGAGCCTCAATTTTGAACTTGTAGATTGAATCTTTTGAATAAATTGTAGTAGCCCATAGTTCTCATTGTGTTACACCCCCATAGTTCTCCCGGTTTAACAACACCATAGGTATAACGGTATGATGCCCCCATAGTTCACCCGGTGTAAAAACCCCATAGTTCTCCCTGTATAACAACACCTTAGGTCTAACGGTATGACGCCCCCATAGTTCACCCGGTTTAACAACACCATAGGTCTAACGGTATGACGCCCTCATAGTTCTTCCTGTGTAACACCCCCATAGTTCACCCGGTGTAACAACCCCATAGTTTTCCCTGTATAAAAACACCATAGGTCTAATGGTATGACGCCCCCATAGTTCTTCCTGTGTAACGCCTCCATAGTTCACCCGGTATAACAACCCCATAATTCTCTCCCTGTATAATAACCCCATAGTTCTCCTTGTGTAACACCCCCACAGTTCACCCGGTGTAACAACCCCATAGTTATCCCTGTATAACAACCCCATAGTTCTCCCTGTGTAACACCCATATTTCACGCGGTTTAACAACACCATAGGTCTAACGGTATGACGCCCCCATAGTTCTCCCTGAGTAACACCCCCATAGTTCTCCTGGTGTAACAACCCCAACGTCTGTTATGTAAGCGGTAATGTTAAACTGTTATAAAAAGTTACCCTTTTAAAGGGCTAACCGCCAAACAATGGGACATAAAAAAACATAAACTCTTATCAGAACGAAATGTTCCACTTCCATTTAAGAATTAAAACTTAATAAGGTATAACATAATAAATGGTTTTGGCCAGTTAGATATTCTATACAGAATTCGTAAAAAACACAGGTTAATAAAAGATAATTACCAAAGAATGTATGTATATATATTTCTAAATAAATAAATAAATATACTTATAAATGTATATACAGGGTGATTTTTGAATACTTGTTTCTACATTTCTTAGATCATATAATTTCCAACTGTTGTTTTTTACGCTGAAATCAATTCAGCAATCCGTTTTCTAATATCACCTTTCATTCTCGTGGTATTGTCACTTTTTTAATGTTAAAAAGAAATCGTTTAATATCTTGAGAACGAAAGGTGATATTTGAAAACGGATAGCATAGTTGATTTCAGCGAGGAAAACAGTTGTAAATGATGGGTCACAACCCTACCTTTACATTTGAAAAAATTATCTAAATCCAAGAAGGCAGCCGAAAACGTTAATTTTGTAAAAATGAAGCAAATTCTACTCAACGATTGGTTCATGGTCTCATTATTTGATGTAATGATGAGAATATGGGCATGTTTTAAGGTTTTAATTTTCTTCAAAATTATTTTGTTTAAATCACCAAAATCTTGAGAACGAATAATGAATTTCAAAAACAGACTGTGGCGTTGTATTTACCGTAAAAATGAACTTTTATATAATGGGTCACAACCTCACCTTTTTCTGAAAATAAATAGTTTGATCCAAAATGGCGGCCAAATATATTAACAAATATCAAATGAAGAAAAAGTTGGTCAATAATCAGGTGGTGGTCCGGAGTCGATATCTTAAGAAATGTAAAAAACAGTAGGGGGACTCATTACAACTCACCCTGTATATACTTCCTTGATATTTTTAATTTTTCATATTACAAAGT
Organism: Allygus modestus; assembly: GCA_963675035.1. Classification (NCBI taxonomy): domain Eukaryota; kingdom Metazoa; phylum Arthropoda; class Insecta; order Hemiptera; family Cicadellidae; genus Allygus; species Allygus modestus. The sequence goes on from OY776111.1 coordinate 904,001, forward strand.
TCCCAAACTCAGCAGATAAATACTTGTAAAACTCACGAAGATAAAGAGTTCCCCGACACAAAGTCAACCCCCTCAGCTGTGTTCCGAACCACCGGGTTACTGCAACATCACGTGACGACGCCTTGTGAAGAAACACTTCTCTAGAGCGAGCGCTGAGAAACAACTATGACATTTAGTGTTAACTATTTTACTATGGAAATATGTTCCTTTTCATAGCTACCATGTTTTTACTGTTCAACTGATATAACGGAACATTTAATGACATCACGTCAGTTCTCATCGTGCAAGGCAAACACGCCTCTACTACGAGCGCACTAATTAAAGCGCTCGTGAAGGTCTTTGTTTGCCTCAACATTGAGATGTGGTGTTTAATCAGGTCTAATTATACAAAGCCCTCCTCAAGTGTATGTCACTTAAATGAAAGGGGATTTATTAACTTACTAGAATTTCCTATGCGCAGATTGCGCATCCCGTGTAAATAGTTAAATAGTAACCAAACCAGTCACTCTCTGTTGTTAGATATAATCCTTATACCAGCTGTTTTTTTATTTTATTTAATTTAATAAAGAAAACACACATAAGAAATAAACCACATAAAACTCTCCTCCATTTGAAAAACATGGGGACTTAGAAGTCCCGTGGGACAGAGCCCTAAGGCCTATATCAATCATCTAAAGCCAGTTTGCACATCTGCACACCTAGACGCACGTTTTAGTGTACAATAAGCGGGGGTAAATCTTAAAACAAAAAACCCTTATTGTTTACAAAGTTTGCTTATAGCGTATTAATAATATAGAAGATAAATGTAGGTTTTATGCCATTTTACGAAGTAATTGTTGTGTATTGCCTAGTATGTATGAAAGTTATATACAGTATATATTCGATTTTAAATGTTTGTTTACAGAATCAAGCAATACCGTTAACTTTGCATTTTTAATGCGATTATAGTATTTGAAACTGCGAGCGAAACTGTTTTGATGTGACATCCAAGGCTTAGTTGTATTCCAACAGCGGTCGGAGCTACCCTGTTTTGAAGTGACACCCAAGGTATAGTTGTATTCCAACAGCGGTCGGAGCTACCCTGTTTTGAAGTGACACCCAAGGCTTAGTTGTATTCCAACAGCGGTCGGAGCTACCCTGTTTTGAAGTGACACCCAAGGTTTAGTTGTATTCCAACAGCGGTCGGAGCTACCCTGTTTTGAAGTGACACCCAAGGCTTAGTTGTATTCCAACAGCAGTCGGAGCTACCCTGTTTTGAAGTGACACCCAAGGCTTAGTTGTATTCCAACAGCGGTCGGAGCTACCCTGTTTTGAAGTGACACCCAAGGCTTAGTTGTCTTCCAACAGCGGTCGGAGCTACCCTGTTTTGAAGTGACACCCAAGGCTTAGTTGTATTCCAACAGCGGTCGGAGCTACCCTGTTTTGAAGTGACACCCAAGGCTTAGTTGTATTCCAACAGCGGTCGGAGCTACCCTGTTTTGAAGTGACACCCAAGGCTTAGTTGTATTCCAACAGCAGTCGGAGCTACCCTGTTTTGAAGTGACACCCAAGGCTTAGTTGTCTTCCAACAGCGGTCGGAGCTACCCTGTTTTGAAGTGACACCCAAGGCTTAGTTGTATTCCAACAGCGGTCGGAGCTACCCTGTTTTGAAATTACGTTCCGCGCTTCAATATATTTATTTAAATTTTTTTATTGGTTCATCACTGAGCAAAACGGTTTAAAAATGCATTTTTATCATCAGCAATTACACAGAAATACGAGTACAAAAACGCACTGGACTTGCCCGACGTATGGGCATGTTAATTATGTTTGTGGAAAACTATGCAGTAGATGTTTATTTACATTATATAATATTAAACCACACACTGCACTTATGTGTGCAGTTTAAGTATATTTAGTTTTCACGTTAACGAGCGACAATTAAATAACATTCTGGAATTTTCTCTCTGCATTTAAACACAGTCACTTTGTTGAATACTGAATCCAGAAATCGTTTATTGCTCTAAACTTTAAATGTAATATTGAAATTTTCATACTTGAATAACATGAACATATTTGTTATTTTTTTTATAAATGCTAATTTAAAAAATCCTATTTAATTATTATTAAAAGATAAAATTTCGACTAATGACTTCGATAAGAAAATAACTCCTAAAGAAAATATACAGTTAACTATGAATCCAGTTTGAAAAGAGGACGTTCCGTCCTGTGCAAAGTTCTTACTATGTCATAATATGTTTTTAACGCAGTTACGAGGCTGGAGTCTAAGAGTTTGGGTGTTGTACGCATTCTCAGAAACTATATGTAGTTGTAGGATTAGTACAAATATATCCGGTCTTTCCAACGGCAGAGAAGATAATTTTTAATTAATTTAACTACGCAATATTTGGTTTTTGTGTAAGATCATTTGAGCTACTTTTCACAGCTTCCGATGATAGCTGAACTTATTCTTGTTTTGTAATGTAACAATAATAAACAAATAAAATCGGCTCTCTTTGACTATTTATTTGATCCATTAGAAATATGATTATTTGTAACATTGTGCTCGGGTGAGTATATAAAAAAGTGTTTACTATACGGTTGCATTAAAAGGTAAAGTAAGCAGACTTTTTTCCTATTCTCCTGAGTATAAAATATATGATTTATTTAAAATGAAAGTTTTATTGTTAAAGAAAACATTTACATTAAATTGTTAAGCAATATGAAAAACAGGTATTGCATAAATATATTTTTCTTAAAATAATCATAGACGATAAATTTATATAACAAGAATATTTTAAAGTAAAAAAGTCTTGAAACAAAAGATTGCTTCTGCTCCTTATTTGATTGTTCGAAACATAAATAATAATGTCAAAGTTTCGAAAGTTTTAATAAAGCTTTTAAACAATAAGCGTCTTTATAACTTCAATTGGACGGAACCATTGAGATTTAGAAAGTTTTACTGTCATTGTAAAAGTTGTCGGGTGAGAGGCTTGATTTAGCTCTTTCTGTAATCAACAGTAGATTGTAAACTCAATTTAAACCCGTTTTCTAACATTATGTCAAATTGTATTTTCATAAAACCTCATTACTGAAGAAATTGTATAACAACTTGTTACAACTCATGAAACTATTATACACAATTATACAATGTCTAAAACACATCTCAAAACTTACACAACAATTTAGCATTAGAGATGAATATATTATTTTATACTACAGGCCTACAAAACTACTATGAAAATTACTTGTGTGAAATCTGAAGATTTTTCATTTTATATGAACACGTCTTAAATGATAACTAAAAAAATTTACGAAAAAGTCTCTTGTCTTCGGTTGACTTGTTGTAATGCATTTGTATTTTATAACTAAGTTTGAAATAGGTTTCATTGATTTTTGCCCTTGATGAAGTATAGTTTTAAATGGTTTAAATTTGCTTTTGAAACTTGTCCAGCTTTAAGATGACAATTCAATAGCAATATCATTATTTTAAATTTTTCCAAGGTATGCTTTGGTTGTAGTCAACGAGTTATTGATTACAATACTAACTGCTGCCTTGCATGTAGTCAACGAGTTGTTGCTTATAATACTAACTGCTGTATACTTTCCATGTAGTCAACGAGTTATTTCTTACAATACTAACTGCTGTATGCTTTCCATGTAGTCAACGAGTTATTTCTTACAATACTAACTGCTGTATGCTTTCCATGTAGTCAACGAGTTATTTCTTACAATACCAACTACTGCATGCTTTCCATGTAGTCAACGAGTTATTTCTTACAATACTAACTGCGGTATGCTTTCCATGTACTCAACGAGTTGTTGCTTACAATACTAACTGCGGTATGCTTTCCATGTACTCAACGAGTTGTTGCTTACAATACTAACTGCGGTATGCTTTCCATGTACTCAACGAGTTGTTGCTTACAATACTAACTGCGGTATGCTTTCCATGTACTCAACGAGTTGTTGCTTACAATACTAACTGCGGTATGCTTTCCATGTACTCAACGAGTTGTTGCTTACAATACTAACTGCGGTATGCTTTCCATGTAGTCAACGATTTGTTGCTTACAATAATAACTGCTGTATGCTTTCCATGTAGTCAACGAGTTATTTCTTACAATACTAACTGCTGTATGCTTTCCATGTAGTCGATGAGTTGTTGCTTACAATACTAACTGCTGCACACTTTGTAAACTCTTTACGAGGGTCAATACACATGTTCCTCGCAGCCCAAGAAATTTAATACAGAATTATTAACAGTTACAGCAAGTGTTTCTAATTGCCAGTTAAGATCAGGTTTGGAGATACATGAGTTTTGTAAACGCAGCGATTGTTTGCTGTACAAGTTAAATTCAAACAGTTTAATTCGTCGATAATCTCGTAAGTTACCAACCAAAAAGATTAGTTTTCTATTTATTTGTCAATCAGCAGTGTAATTACAATAAGTTATTATTTTCATCCGGTGTGTACAATATATTAATTGCCAGCATATATACTCTAACCTGTAATACGATAATTACAATTCTAAGGGTTTCATCTCTGACTTATCCAAAAAAGTCAGTCTTTGCCTGATCGTAGCTCTAATTTTCCAACATGACTGATACCTATCACAACATCCCAAACGAACATTGCAGTAATCCTTTTTGTACTAAGTGGTTTCTTTTGTCAAGAGTCGTGTTTATGTAGGTTTTTGACGTAAAAAACTAAAAATTGAATATAGTCTGTGATAGTGATAAGGTATTGGCCAGCATATTTAATATTTATTGAGTTCTAGCCAAGTTGTTAAAATCGATCCCGGCCACATGTTATGATATTTTCTACATGCGGACGCCATCTTGTTTATAATTATTTTATTGTAATGCTTGTCTACAAATGGAGTGCGTAGAATGAGAGTGCGTAGAACGAGGGCGGGATTAAAGTGTCAAAACAATTACTCAGTGGCCGGAGGCTGCGAAACACTTGATTACATTGCGTTCTGAGAAACCCCTTTATGAAATATTATTTATTTTTCTTATGTTTTTGAAACAAGTTAAAATAACTAATAAAAGTAATGTGTACCGTATACGTCGGAAAGTAACAAAATAATCAATCTGATTTATGTAATTTGGCTGATATAAAGATAAATGTATATTCGATGCTAAATAATAAAAAGTAAATACATAAATATGCAATATACAGTTAGAAAAATGTACCAGTAAATACGTTTTTATTGTAAGGGAATAAAAGTTATTAAAACTTATAGTCAACAAAATAATCTTCCCAAATAGAATGATGTAATTGAAAGATACGGTGATTCTTTACAACGCAAGATATGTAAATACGTGTTATTGATATAAATAAAAGGAAACCTTTATTGGTAACTACAACGGTGCCTCAGTAAACTCTCATTGCATGTGCGATTATCTTTGTTGAGTTATAGCAACATATCTGACAGCGGCATTGTGGTTTTCTAAAACGCAATCTAGGCGAAAAGAGGAAACTGCAAATCCCTTACTGAAACTGAAAACATCTCAAATGTGGTAAAAATAAACAACCATGGGAATTATAATAATTTTAACTCGTGTATTGGTAACTGTTAATTATTAGTTGCCAATCACTGTAGTTCATCCGAAAGATATGCCTTCCATAGGGCGTTCGGGATCAAGGATATTGAAGGATACACGTACTGCGTCTCATGAATAAAAATAGATAAAGTTTTATAATTAAATTTAAAGTAAACACTTACCACACTGGATGCAGTTGTTGAGTCTGAAAAATACAGATTCAGATTAATATATTCAGCTTTAGTTGGTTGTAATTTGTAATATTCATTGCAGACGTCAAAGTAAAACGTTGAGATGAGTCATAAATCAGTAAGATACATAGGAAATATCGGCTACAAACTTAAATACATTTTGTATTCCGTTTTTATTTAGTTGATACATTTCCGGGTGCATTATTCGCGGATTTATTAGAATAAGTTGATATTTGGGACGGGACGATTACAACTCATCAGTTTAGTGATCCGTTGTTGTTCACGTTCTATAGATAGGGTAAAATATAATAATCTCATAAAACCAAAATATAGATTTAAACATATTCTGTACTGAAATACAAGACAGTAAATGTAGACAAAGTATGGTACAAAGCGACTTCACCCTGTCGCACCGGTCATCACTGATCATCACTTATTGTGCCTGATAAAATTAGAAAAACTGCACAGGATACAAATTTAATCATTTGTACTAGTTTGGGTAAAATATTTAGTAGTAGTATGCTTCTACAGCTTTGCAGTGTCTGTTTTATTCATCTAAAAGTTAACCGCAGCTCATTATAAATGTGACAAGCCTTTCTGTTCTAACTTTCAGGTTATTGATGTGTTTAGCGTTTGATACTGTGGCTTTCACATTATCTGACCCCCCGTACGTCAACTAATGCGACTATTTCCAGATAACTAATGCGACTATATCCAGATATTAAATTACTGCTGTATTGCCGGTGTCAAGTTTGTACAGACTGAGTATGATAAATTAGGAACGATTTTAAACTACAACTAATTATCTAACATAAGAGACTATTTGTTAAGCTTGTATATTTTTGATGTGTTTCTATGATATTAGGGTTCAGAATGAACAACATAACCAATCTGTCTCGGTAGGTAGGCCAAGAATAATTCGAGGCACATTTTAAGAATAATCGTTTGCAGTTGACGCACCTTTGACGGATTACTCATCCTAGAAACCTTACTCACCGTCACTTAGGCTGTATTTAAATAGCTTTACAGTGAAATTAACGGTATTGTGTTTTTATCGCTACCGCGTTATAAAAAATTGTATTCTTAATAAATAGTTGTTAATTTTTAATGACTTAATCGTGTCTAAAAAGAATAAAAAATACCTGACCACCACCCGAACATAATTCTCGCTAAACGCAGAGTAAACTTGAGCCACAAGGTATTTTTATTGATTTTATAAGCCATATCTCTTTTATTAATGGATAACTTCTGTTGACTAACCTAAATAGAACTTAATGTCGGCAAAAAGTATTCGAGATTGTAATAATGCTCCTGCGTTTGAGCTAGCGTGCCCGGTGTGTGTTTCAATAATAACTGTTGATATTCGGTTACATTAAGGACCGAAATGTTTGAGATTTTTTTATTGCCAAACTCATCTAATCTGTGTATTGTAACGTTGCATAATCTATGCTTTACGAAACAGCAGCAAGCGCTCAAGGCAAACCACTCGGTGTCTATCTTTTTACAGAGACTTTTTATAAAAACCTACTTGATGGAGATTCCCCGGGGGGAAAATTAACTAAACAGTCTTCGAAAAGTTTAAGTTAAGTAACAACATGAAAATTAATTTAGAGTCTAGAATGCAATAACACAACTGTAATACTTTTAAGAAACATAATAGCCAGAACGACGCTAAAAATTAAATACTTATTCAATAAATGCAATGATTAATTGATAAATCTTAGTTTTCACACGCATTACTATGATATAACTGATCGAAATACCCACCATCATTATAACAACACTTTGTTACTTTTATATTATGTTTGTAATATCAAATTAAGCCGTTTTTAACAAATCAAAATTTCCCAATAATTATTCCATCCGATTTTATAAAGAGCTGCGGTCCGTGGTTGAGAAATTTATCTTTCCTGAGTGACTGAGTGAGCCTCGTGATCTGATCAGAGAGATCATTCAAAATCACCGCCGCGCGCCTGGGCGGGGGCAACATCACCGCCGCGCGACTGGGCGGGGGAAACATCACCACCGCGCGACTGGGGGGGGCGAAATCACCGCCGCGCGCCTGGGCGGGGGCAACATCACCGCCACGCGACTGGGCGGGGGAAACATCACCACCGCGCGACTGGGGGGGGGCGAAATCACCGCCGCGCGCCTGGGCGGGGGCAACATCACCGTCGCGCGACTGGGCGGGGGCAACATCACCGCCGCGCGCCTGGGTGGGGGCAACATCACCGCCGCGCGCCTGGGCGGGGGCAACATCACCACCGCGTGACTGGGCGGGGGCATCACCACCGTGCGACTGGGCGGGGGCAACATCACCGCCGCGCGACTGGGGGGCAGAATCACCGCCGTGCGACTGGGGGGGCAAAATCACCACCGCGCACCTGGGCGGGGGCAACATCACCGTCGCGCGACTGGGAGGGGGCAACATCACCTCCGCGCGACTGGGCGGTGGCAAAATCACCGCCGCACGACTGGGGGGTCAACATCACCGCTGGGCGGGGGAAACATCACCGTCGCGCAACTGGGCGGGGGCAACATCACCTCCGCGCGACTGGGCGGGGGCAACATCACCGTCGCGCGCCTGGGCGGGGGCAACATCACCTCCGCGCGACTGGGCGGGGGCAACATCACCACCGCGCGACTGGGCGGGGGCATCACCGCCGTGCGACTGGGTGGGGGCAACATCACCGCCGCGCGACTGGGGGGCAGAATCACCGCCGTGCGACTGGGGGGGGCAAAATCACCACCGCGCACCTGGGCGGGGGCAACATCACCGTCGCGCGACTGGGAGGGGGCAACATTACCTCCGCGCGACTGGGCGGGGGCAAAATCACCGCCGCACGACTGGGGGGTCAACATCACCGCTGGGCGGGGGAAACATCACCGTCGCGCAACTGGGCGGGGGCAACATCACCTCCGCGCGACTGGGCGGGGGCAACATCACCGTCGCGCGACTGGGCGGGGGCAACATCACCTCCGCGCGACTGGGCGGGGGCAACATCACCGCCGCGCGACTGGGGGGCAACATCACCGCCGCACGCCTGGGCGGGGGCAACATCACCGTCGCGCGACTGGGCGGGGGCAACATCGCCACCGCACGACTTGGCGGGGGCAAACCGAAACAGCGCGTCCATTGACGAATGCTGTACCTTCATTGGGAACCGTCAATGACCTTATAAAATTGCAATCTTAACTCGATTTGGAAGCTAATGCTACATAGAGTTTCGAATAAATAAACAAGTCATGGATTTTTAAGAAAGAAATATTTTCCCAAAGTAGCTTTATTCGATATCAGTTGTAAGTACCGAAAGTGGTACTTTTCCACCCTAGTGCCGTCAAAATAGCTGGTTATTTTTGCTACAATGTTATTAGTTATTCTGACACCAGTAGCGCTAGTAGCTTGCTACATCTACCAATAACAGTGTTGCATTCGAAGTCATCTGTTCTTATTAATATAATGACTAGATTAATGTAAACACTATTTAAACACTATTGTTGTGAGAAATATTACCCAGCAAACCTGATAAAAATGTCTAAAATATATGTTTCACTATTATTATTATTTACAGTGTGGTGACAAATATCGTTCATAACTGGAAGTGGTATTTTCCGGTACCTGATCAAATGTCCGCGCTCGGCTGCTGCCTCACACGGAAAACACGATAGCGTATCGAAAAGGCCTTCGGCACTAGCGATGAAATATACTATTCCTCCACGAAATAACATTAAATCTACCCACTATAAAGTATTCGTCAAATGTAATATTTCAGCATTGAACTTCACATTTTATCATATGATAAATTTAAAATCACAAAAGCTATCGAATCGCACAAGGTATTATCACCATGTATTATTTCTAGCTGGCATTCGGACAGAATAACGCTAAGCTTAAAAGAAACGCACTTTTTCAGCTTCAGGTTAAGTTTTAATACAAACGAAACCTTTATTTACCCTCTATTTGTTCGCATCGCGACAGTGATTGTATGCTTGACATTTCCGTGCCAATCCGCTTACAGGATTTCTACCAAAAGCCTGATTTTATTCAATACAAACCCCGCGGTAAAAGCAGCTCAACAACTCTTTATTTGACGGTCCTCAGAATCCTAGCTTTATATCGGACCGCGATTGGTCGCGTTTTTGGAATGCACTCCAATCATCGGCAGCTTACAATACGAAATTGCTCTCTGCGAAATTCCGATGAAATAAAAGTGTAACGATTAAATAGAAAACCAAAACATAAACTAAAGCTTTTTAATGCAGGAGAAATTCAGGTTTTAATTAACGGAATATTCTAGCTCTAATATTAAGACATATTTGTGGAATATTCTAGCTCTAATATTAAGACATATTTGGTTGTAACAAAGTATCGAATTCAATATTTAAATCATTTATAGACTGGGAAGTTCCAAAAACTCCTATATTCTCTAGTATTTGCCTCTCTTTACCTCGTTTTCAGTGTAATGCCTATCTTGACAGCCAAAATTGGTCCATTTTATATTTTCTAAAAATTACCCAACAAACTACAACTATTATAAATATATTTTTTTAAAGTATTATAACTTGCAATCTACAAGGAATTGCTTAAAGATATATAACATAACGATAATACTTAAACATAACGATATATAACATTAACTACCTTTTTCCTTGCAATTTATAAAATAAATAATCCGAAATACGCTTGTTTTAAACAGATTTTGTTTATATTATTCTATACCTCTTTGCAACACTTCAAACATAAAAAATAATGGAATTTACGATTTTAATAACATTTTCAGGTATCAAGGCTGTTAATTTTCATTGTAGCAGGTTGAATATAACGTGTATCTAACAAATTACGAAAATAGTTAGAAATAAATAACAGACGAACAATGAGACTAGGAGGGAGTCATTTTAACTAGTTTTCAGTCTTTATAAAAATAAACAAATCTTTTTACAGAACCTTATATCACGTTATGCATTAGATACTATTAGAGATATTGCTGTTTAAGTGCGGTGTTAATAAGGCTTTTGCAGCTGCAGGTATAGGTCGGGAACTATCACTACCAGCCTAGCCAACCCACTCTGACGGTTCTTAGGGAGCTGGGTGCTTAAACATAAAATATACCGTGAATGAGGATCAGCAATTTAACTGGTGTTCTATAATCACTTAGAACTTTAAAACTATTGATTACTTTAAGGTATTGTGAAGCAGAAAAGTCTAAATTCGTATTTGAAATATTTATCTCTATCTGTTATGATCACGGACCAGATACTGAAGTTTTTATGGGAAAACGGCCGTATTGAATTTGATAACTTGTTATTTTTATGTTATAATATATTATGTATGCATTTTGCAGGTTGTTTCTCTGCTCCATCGCCGTAGTAGTGCTCCATAGACGTCAACGTTTCAATGCTAATAGTAATTCATTTTATCGTTCTTCACAGATTTCACCACTGCCCTAATCTCCTATAACATATTGTTTTATGTACAATGCATAGTATTGTTTGTACGTACTGTTAACTCCTTAGGCCTCACAGTATGGTTCTCATGCGATCATCACAAATGTTCAACCTGCTCAAACGTACTGCAGTGAGGTTTGTCACTGATTGTAAATACATTTTACCTGAGAATTTTAAAGCTTCGAGTAGTTTAAAGGAAAATTTAAAGAATATTCTTAGATTACGCGCTGGTATTCGTAAACTTCGCCGCCACAGATCACTGCTGTGGATCTCATCATCTGGCCAGCACACTGCCACAGTCTCACATACTGCCACATTTTCACATTACCACATTGCCACATTTTCCCATTACCACACTGCCACATTATCACATTGCCACATCGTCACATTACCACACTGCCACATTACCACACTGCCACATTGTCACATACCACACTGCCGCATTATCACATTACCACACTGCCACATTACCACACTGCCACATTGACACATTACCACACTGCCACATCGTCACATTACCACACTGCCATATTGTCACATTACCACACTGCTACAGTCTCTCATACTGCCACACTGTACGTTAATGGTCTAGATAAACGATAAGAATGACAGAAAGCGTTGTCTAATGTTGAAAATCGTTATGTGAAAAGTGCTAAATAACTCAAAACTGTTGTACTAAAATAAAACTGTGTCCAAGTTTGGACCGGTTCAAGATGATGGAGGAGTGCTCAACTATAAAAGGCCGGAACAAGAATTGAATCAAAGAACTGTTATTGTATAAGATTTTGAATCAAAAATAATAGGCCTAACACATAGTCATCGATAAAACTAAAAAAGTAGGTCTTGAAAGTGATTGTTTTATTAGTACAAAGTAACTTACCGAATTTTGCTTATACGCTAAGATAATCAGCAACATAGGTTTACCTTCGATTTATACTATCACGATAGTCTTTGTTCGTACCAAAAATGTTTAGTAAACTAAATCACCAAGCTAAATCTATTATTTTTATTTTGTAATTTAGAATTTTCGTCTATTTTAAAAATTATTTGACCACTAGTGTTATCTGAATTATTTATTCTTGCTCCTTAAAGACTCTACCTGAATTTATTTGTTTTTTTACATCTTATCAAAAAAACATACCTAAAACATCAACATGGAAATGTAAACTCAACATTTGTAACTACACTTTTTTAACAAGATTGTAATGTAAACAAACACTATTGGAAGCAATTACAAATACTGTACACTGTTTTTATGGAACATTTTAAAACATATTCTCTGAAACTAGCCTTCTCATCTACAGCACCACGAGGGTCGCCGCAGTCACGTAGCTTGTTTGTCCAGCTGTCACAGGTTGAAACACGTCCCCTTTGGGATAAATATATTCTAACGCCGCATGAACATTTTTTTTTTATCAAGCATGTTTTTTATTATAGAAGTTTTCCTTGTTGAGAAACACGATAAAACAGAAACATGATCTTGTAAAAAAAGATAATTAAAAATAGCCTTCTAGTCATCGTATCTTAAATTATGTCTACTTAACAGATTGTATTGAAATGTAAATAAAAGATCAGATATTCAGATATATTAGAGATAAACAAATGTAATCTATTTGGACATAAGTGAGTGGTTAGTTAAACAGTTATTCTATTTAAATGTCAAAATTGAGAGCGATTGTGTAAAAAACCCTTGACGTAAAGGAATCCTTGAGTTGGCTCAGTAAAATAAAACATTAATCGTAGTTTATTCTTTATTATAGTTTAGGCTGGAAACATTGTTATTGAATAAATCACAGGATAATTACACGGTAAACTGAATTCTGGTTTTATATACTAATGAGTCAGTTACAACACAGGTTACACAGTTTGCTATGTAGCATGCTAAGAGCGAGATGTGGAGAGAGGATCAAGTGGTTGTTTAGCACCGATACTTGTTATCATCAAACCGTTCCGGTGCCAACAACTTGTTTAGGCAACAATCAATTGTAAATATTCCAGATTAAAAAACTGTTAGTGACCTGATATTTAAAGATAACTTTATTTCCGTACGGTCTTCTAACATTAGCAAATGTCACATGTTATTTTGTTTCTTTCCCAGAAGAGGTAAACCGAACTCGATAAACCCATAGCCGATGTAAGACCAAGTCTTTCCCATGATAAGCAATCGTCTGGTAGAATAAACTTCGGGGAGCGATTTGCCAAGGCTCCGGACCAGGTCAGAAGGTGAATATCGAGCGTATCCGGGTCAGGCCACTTCTTGAAAATGAATGAGGTGTTATACTTTAGAGTTGAGGTTCACAAACACTTCAGTTAAATACAATAGACCTTACTGCATAGCATGTTAAGTGTTTCATTTGTATTTAATTAAACATTAACTATTCCTTTTATCAACTGAGTCAAATTACTAGAAGGTTTCTTATACTTCAGTTATAATTTTACTTTTTTTATAACTTTAGCCGGAAACCACTGATGATAGCCTCGCCAGGCGCTGGGTTAACGTTGTGTAAGGAATTTATTCCCTTACATAATACATTTCAAAAGTGATTTTTCAAATAGTTCAACAGATTTAACGGCCTTAAATAACAATTTTGTAATTCTATGGGATAATATATTAAGATAGATTCAGATAGTTATTTAGTGAAAGGATTTTTATTATATAATTAATCCTATCCTATACTCTAATATGAGTAAGGTTTGCTTACTTGCTTGTACCTCTGATCTCAAAAACGGCTCCAACGATTTCCATCAAATGTTGGAAATAACTAATTTCTGGGATAAAAATAAGTTCTAGACAGGTCTAATTCCCAGAAAATATCAAGTAATGTAAAAAAACAAAAATGTAAAGTTAAAATAATTAACATTGGGCTTATAGAGTTTAAAATCAAAACAAAAGAATTGTGACAGCTGTTCATATCAACCAGTGAACTGTCAAAGTAATACTCGATGTTTATAAAATTGTTAACATGTGGTTTCCTGAGAGGAGTGACCAAAGCTGTTAAGGGGAGATTGCATATACGCGTATAAAGTGGTCACATACGAAATAGTTCAAAAGGGATATTGAACTATAAATAACAAATGGAGTGACTTTAAATACCCCCGTCGCAGCAAACCTGCAGACTCAGCGATTTTCCAATGCATAATATTTGTCTGAATTCCACATAAAGCCGCAAACCAAGTTTCATAAAAATATATTCACATATAAGCGATTTTAATTATTCTCCATTAGAATAACATTGGTAATGAGTATGTAGGTTTGCTGAAACAAGGAACAGAAACAATTGGTTTTTATGCAAATATAAATAGAATTTAACTAGGCGAAGCCACATACTAAGTTTCATCGATATTCAATCATAAATAAGCGATATATGACATTCTAGTTATTCTCCATAAGAATAACATGGGGGCTGAGAAAGCAGGTTTGCTGCAACAAGGAACAGAAAAATGGGTTTTTATATAATTATCAATATAACTCAACCAAGTGAAGCTACATACCAAGTTTTATTAATTTATGTTCATAATTAAGGGAGTCAGTACATTTTACTTATTCTCCATGAGAATAACATGGGGGCTGAGTACGGAGGTTTGCTGCTACGGGAATAATCAACAAAAAATCATTTTTTTTGCAAATATCAATATACCAGTACTACTTGAAGCCACATACCAAGTTTCATCAACATACATTAATAAATAATCGAGATATCAAATTTTATTTATTCTCCATAAAGATAACATTGGACAACGTACTATGTTTAGCACTTCGAATATCTCTGCAACGGTTGGGCGTAGAATCACAATTTAAACACCAAAATGATTGTTTTGTGGAACTGAACAGATTGGTAAAAGCAAATGTGAAGTTTAGATTAAAATAAACTGAGGAAAAGCCAAAAACCTTTTTCCCATAAGATTAACATGGGAGATTTTATGGGCAGGTTTTTTGGATTTTCTCCGCAACCGCTTAACCTAGGTTAATAATTCAAAATACTAAATTATTTGTTTTTTAAGCTCTATAACATGGTCAAAACCAAAATTAAGTTTTATAAAAATTGTAGGGTGAAAAATGCAAAAAACTGATTATTGGAAAATTTAAAACCCCCATAAACCCCCCTTCCCATGGTCCGATTTTTCTGGTTTTCGAACTTAAAGTCATGAATGTCATTTTACACATTTGAGCCAAATTTCATCAAAATCGGACGTTTTTTACTCAAGTTATCGTGTTAACGGACACATATATGTATATATATATATATATATATATATATATATATATATATAAATTTGAACGAATAGTGTTTTTGGCATCTGGGGACCTCAAAACAAAAAGTTATCATGGTCTCGGGCTTAAGTCTTACCATGAGACCTACGGTAATAGCTTCTTCCCTATAGGGGAAATTCGCTAAAATGCACAAAAGAGGCAAATGGGCTATAGAAATCTGATAATCAGTTGGAGGAAGTGGTGATATATTACTCCAAGTCATCTAAACAAACTGACTGACCTTCCCCGAGCAAAGCTCGGCCCCAGGTACTACTTTACAAAAATTATAAAGTTTCTAAACATGAAAAGTAACATTTCAAATATAAAAACGACGTGGGTTGTAAATATTTCATTCTTACAGATAAATATGTTTATGTTGTATTTTTCAAATCACAGGGGATTGATATGTAAAAGAGCTGTGATTGGAGCGTGTTTTCAATACATTTCTGAGCACAATCCAAAATAAAGCCTGCCGTTGGAGGATAATCAAATAAATCATTCTTTGAGGTTTGCTTTTCATGTTTGTACGAAAGGTAAATAATCGGGCAGGGTCATAGCGGCAAATCCTCATACGCTGGAAATATATTTATTTATATTTTCTCTTTATATGAACCAATATTGTTTGGAATTTTACAAAATAAATTTAGCTAATCGTAGATAAAGTTTGCAATGATTAAGATTAGAGAGTATAAATATAATGAACAGTATTATTTAAAAAATATATATTTAGGATGAATTCAAAGACTGTCTTTAACACGTCCCATGAGTTTCTTTAACACTTTTATGTATAATTAAAATCGTTTTACAAGATTAAAGTTCGCTCTTTAGCTGCATGAAATGGTCACTATTACTTGTACACTGTGCGGTTTGTAAACAAATGTTGAACTTCATCACTAGTAGGACATTTAATTGATGTTTACCAACACATTTCGCTATACGTTTTACAAGATTAAAGTTCGCTCTTCAGCTGCATGAAATGGTCACTATTACTTGTACACTGTGAAGTTTGTAAACAAATATTGAACTTCATCACCCGTAGCACATTTAATTGACGTTTACCAACACATTTCGCTATACGTTTTACAAGATTAAAGTTCGCTCTTTAGCTGCATGAAATGGTCACTATTACTTGTACGCTGTGAAGTTTGTAAACAAATATTGAACTTCATCACCCGTAGCACATTTAATTGACGTTTACCAACACATTTCGCTATACGTTTTACAAGATTAAAGTTCGCTCTTCAGCTGCATGAAATGGTTACTATTACTTGTATACTGTGAAGTTTGTAAACAAATATTGAACTTCATCACCCGTAGGACATTTAATTGATGTTTACCAACACATTTCGCTATACGTTTTACAAGATTAAAGTTCGCTCTTTAGCTGCATGATATGGTCACTATTACTTGTACACTGTGCGGTTTGTTAACAAATATTGAACTTCATCACCCGTAGGACATTTAATTGATGTTTACCAACACATTTCGCTATACGTTTTACAAGATTAAAGTTCGCTCTTTAGCTGCATGATATGGTCACTATTACTTGTACACTGTGCGGTTTGTAAACAAATATTGAACTTCATCACCCGCAGGACATTTAATTGATGTTTACCAACACATTTCGCTATACGTTTTACAAGATTAAAGTTCGCTCTTTAGCTGCATGAAATGGTCACTATTACTTGTACACTGTGCGGTTTGTAAACAAATATTGAACTTCATCACCCGCAGGACATTTAATTGATGTTTACCAACACATTTCGCTATACGTTTTACAAGATTAAATTTCGCTCTTTAGTTGCATGAAATGGTCACTATTACTTGTATACTGTGCGGTTTGTAAACAAATATTGAACTTCATCACCCGTAGGACATTTAATTGATGTTTACCAACACATTTCGCTATACGTTTTACAAGATTAAAATTCGCTCTTTAGCTGCATGAAATGGTCACTATTACCTCTACACTGTGCGGTTTGTAAACAAATATTGAACTTCATCATCTGTAGGACATTTAACTGACGTTTACCAACACATTTCGCTATACGTTTTACAAGATTAAAGTTCGCTCTTTAGCTGCATGAAATGGTCACTATTACTTGTATACTGTGCGGTTTGTAAACAAATATTGAACTTCATCACCCTTAGGACATTTAATTGATATTTACCAACACATTTCGCTATACGTTTTACAAGATTAAAGTTCGCTCTTCAGCTGCATGAAATGGTCACTATTACTTGTATACTGTGCGGTTTGTAAACAAATATTGAACTTCATCACCCGTAGGACATTTAATTGATGTTTACCAACACGTTTCGCTATATGTTTTTCTCCATGGGCTATCATAGTTTTTTTTTAATATTTAATCCTTACATTTTTGTTTATATTTTGATAACGGAACTTTATTTTTTTTTCTTGGTGAGATCTTAAACTCATCCATACTATTCGAAGATATATTACTAGCGACACAAAATAAAAACATAAATTCTGTAAATTATGTTTGTAATTTAGTTTGATTTTTTCCAACTTATCGTACTTTTTTAAGACGGTTTCTGCAGCTACCAAGGTCAAAAAGTGCCTGGTAATTTGTTCGTAAACTATTACATTTGTTCGTCAATTCAGTATGTATTACATTAGTTACTACGCGCTACGGTTACCGACGCCACGAGCGCACTGGGGTGGATCTGTCCACTCTCTGCTATAAATGCGGAGAGGCAGACTATAAACACAATGCCTGCAGCATTGGTTCTCACTGCTTACTCTGCAGTGAGCTCCAACCAGGGGAAAAGTCCAACCATATAGCTGGGTCCGGGGTGTGCCGCGGCTTAGGCTTGCCCTGGAAAAGGCTAAAACTGAAGAAAGGTGTCTGCCAAAAAGAGCGCCATCAAATAAAATGAAGTAAGAGTTTTTCCCAGAACTGCGGACCTCAGCACGCTGGATCAGCAGCACGGAGCTCTCTCCCCGATGTAATGTGATAATCAATTCCGGGAGAAGAAAAACCTGGCATAGGGGGTGGGTTTAGTGGGTAGCAAGGTTCGTAGAGCTTTCAGGCCAGGTGTGCTTATTTACATAAAAACAATGTTCGCAGCAAAGATGTCTTACGAGGTCGTCCAGCTGATTCATAAATCAACAACATACCATAAAGTGTTGCCAACCTTAAGGGTATAATAATGGTACAGCTATTTTTAAATTGCCACTGGACTTGCAGAAAGAAAATTTAAACCCTTAATCGATTAATCTAATAATACAAATAAATCAAAACAATATATTAGTTTCATAAAATAACAGCTGATCATAGAATGTAAGCAGTTAAACAATGTTAATTATAATTACACTGATGAGGAAATATGGTACTCGTACGATAAATATCGTGTTTCCAGCAACACTGCAGATTGGATTGGTGATCACGTGACCTTCCAGCTGTTTTACGAGGTCTCTTCCGGTAAAGTAGAAAACCTTAAATAGATCGACTCAGCACACCTTGTCTGAAAGCTCTACGAACCTTGAGTGGGTAGAGCTTCGGCGAGTCCCACACTTCGTCCGTAAATGGAATCCCACCTTCTTGCGAAAAAATAAAATAAAACAGTCTTTACTACTTAGGACATCAGGTGGCGGTTCTCGATTTTAGATTGTTCGGTTGTTTTCTTTTTGGATCTATATTATCATGAGAAGGTATAATGGCTGGAGAAAACTGTAAACAAAATAATCTTAATATTCGAAATGAGCCAGAAAAAGTAGAAACACATATATATTAGACTTATTTACCATAACAAATGTTATCAGCTCGAGACCAAAACAACATTTGAATGGTTTAACAAAACTTTTAAACTCTTTTAATTTTTAATTTTTTTAGACCTTACAAAACTCTGTTGATTAAACTAGTAATACTTCTATACTTTAGCTGAAGCAAAATTTGGTCTTATAATACCTTACAAAAACCTAAATATAATGCATTTAGGTGTTTTCTTTGTTTACTTATATCTAGTAAATTAATAAAAACCAATCATATATAATAGTTGTAAGACAAAAATCACACTAGGCAACTAAATTAAATGTGCGAAGGGTTAAACAGTATTCGTTGTAAAAATAACCTAAGGCTAAGGCTAAACAATGCATATTCATATGTTCTATATTTCCAATTCAGAAAACACGAGTCTGTAAGCAAAAGAGCAAAGACTGGAACACATTTCCAATATACTTTAAAGTGCAATCCAACATCAGATTCCAGGGATAATCAAATGAACGTTCTTTGAAGTCGGTTTTGATCTGCTCTGAACGTTTGGAATGAAAAATAGATACAAGGAATACCTGCTCAATAGGTCCTCTAAATAAGTGATCACTTTGTAAGATTTTAATATATATCTCATTATGGATTTTTTTATTTTTGTTACTAAATGACTTTTATATTAAAGTTTAAATAAATAAGAACAACTATCCCTACATTGATTAGTATTTCATTGATACGTTTAATCCTCGACTCGCAGTTATTAATCGCTAGTCTGAAAATGTTTCTTAAACAACTTAAATTTAAAAACAAATTTGTGTTTTTTTAATTATTTTTTAGGTTGTTTGGAGTGATTTTATAATTAATTATAACATTTATTCGAATTTAAAATACCAATTTTGCATTTTTTATTGATCAATACACACATGAAGCATAATACACACACACACACACACACACACACACACACACACACACACACACACACACACACACACACACACACACATGCATACGATATCAACAACGTATAATAAATTTGTATAGTAATAATGTATAAATAATTTGTAAATGATAAAATAACCGTAGGGGGCACATAACATTATTATAGAAGTATTTACATTAATGTTGAAAACCAAACCCAATCCTTATTCCTGGAGTGTATAGATCTGACCGCTGTATACAAAAAATCCAACAACTGAGGTATATAAAGAGCAAAAGGAACGGTCGCATTTTGCAAAACATTCTTCCCTAGAGGAAAAGCATCATCGATTTTCATATTCCCATTTCGTTATTGACAAATATATAAAAAAATATATATAAAAATGTATTTTATGTCATATTCTACAATTGTGCTACTAAAAGTTTGGTCGAAATATGACTAAATATGAAAATTTATAACAACTCTTAAAATAATGTAAGAAAATTAATACTTTTGTCAAAAATTGTGTGCTTAATGAAAAACTTTAGTGGAAATAACAATTTGTATTACGTTGATAATACGTATACGGTATGTGAAAATCAGTTTACCTATACAAGTGACAACAAATAAAAGTAATCGCCTACAAATTTTGTATTTCATCAGTAAGATATTTTGATGTCGTATTTTGTAAATAGCTTTTTGAGTGGCACCGCACGTGAGAAGAACCTGCCTAGGTATGCGGGAGCCGCTCGCCGAGCCTAGTGTGACTGGCGACCAGTCATATGAAATCTGCGGAAGCCGCTCACCGAGCCTAGTGTGACTGGCGATCGGTCTTATGAGATCTGCAAAAGCCGCTCGCCAAATCTAGTGCGACTGGCGATCGGTCATACGAGATCTGCGGAAGCCGCTAGCCGAGCCTAGTGCGACTGGCGATCGGTTTTATGAGATCTGTGGAAGCCGCTCACCAAGCCTAGTGTGACTGGCGATCGGTCTTATGAGATCTGCAAAAGTTGCTCGCCAAATCTAGTGCGACTGGCGATCGGTCGTACGAGATCTTCGGAAGCCGCTAGCCAAGCCTAGTGCGACTGGCGATCGGTCTTATGAGATCTGCGGAAGCCGCTAGCCAAGCCTAGTGCGACTGACGATCGGTCTTATGAGATCTGTGGAAGCCGCTCGCCGAGCCTAGTGTGACTGGCTATCGGTCTTATGAGATCTGCGGAAGCCGCTCGCCGAGCCTAGTGTGACTGGCGACCAGTCATATGAGATCTGCGGGAGCCGCTCGCCGAGCCTAGTGTGACTGGCGATCGGTCTTATGAGATCTGCGGAAGCCGCTAGCCGAGCCTAGTGCGACTGGCGATCGGTCTTATGAGATCTGCGGAAGCCGCTCGCCGAGCCTAGTGTGACTGGCGACCAGTCATATGAGATCTGCGGGAGCCGCTCGCCGAGCCTAGTGTGACTGGCGATCGGTCTTATGAGATCTGCGGAAGCCGCTCGCCGAGCCTAGTGCAACTGGCGACCAGTCATATGAGATCTGCGGAAGCCGCTCGCCGAGCCTAGTGTGACTGGCGATCGGTCTTATGGGATATGCGGAAGCCGCTCGCCGAGCCTAGTGTGACTGGGGACCAGTCATATGAGATCTGTGGAAGCCGCTCGCCGAGCCTAGTGTGACCGGCGATTGGTCTTATGAGGTCTGCGGAAGCCGCTCGCCAAGCCTAGTGCGACTGGCGATCGGTCATATGAGATCTGCGGAAGCCGCTCGCCGAGCCTAGTGTGACTGGCGACCAGTCATATGAGATCTGCGGAAGCCGCTCGCCGAGCCTAGTGTGACTGGCGATCGGTCATATGAGATCTGCGAAAGCCTCTGGCCGAGACTAGTGCGACTGGCGATCGGTCATATGAGATCTGCGGAAGCAGATCGCCGAGCCTAGTGTGACTGGCGATCGGTCTTATAAGATTTATGGGAGCCGCTAGCCCAGCCTAGTGTGACTGGCGATCTGTCTTATGAGGTTTTTAGGAGCCACTAGCCGAGCCTAGTGTGACTGGCGATCGGTCATGTGAGATCTGCAGAAGGCGCTCGCAAGCCTAGTGTAACTGGCGATCGGTCTTATGAGATCTGCGGAAGCCGCCTCGCTGAGCCTAGTGCGACTGGCGATCAGTCTTATGAGATCTGCGGAAGCCGCTAGCCGAGCGTAGTGTGACTGGCGATCGGTTTTATGAGATCTGTGGAAGCCGCTAGCCGAGCCTAGTGTGACTGGCGATCGGTCTTATGAGATCTGCGGAAGCCGCTAGCCGAGGCTAGTGTGACTGGCGATCGGTCTTATGAGATCTGTGGAAGCCGCTAGCCAAGCCTAGTGTGACTGGCGATCGGTCTTATGAGATCTGCGGAAGCCGCTAGCCGAGCCTAGTGTGACTGGCGATCGGTCTTATGAGATCTTTGGAAGCCGCTAGCCGAGCCTAGTGTGACTGGCGATCGGTCTTATGAGATCTGCGGAAGCCGCTAGCCAAGCCTAGTGTGACTGGCGATCGGTCTTATGAGATCTGCGGAAGCCGCTAGCCGAGCCTAGTGTGACTGGCGATCGGTCTTATGAGATCTGTGGAAGCCGCTAGCCGAGCCTAGTGTGACTGGCGATCGGTCTTATGAGATCTGTGGAAGCCGCTAGCCGAGCCTAGTGTGACTGGCGATCGGTCTTATGAGGTCTGTGGATGCCGCTAGCTGAGCCTAGTGTGACTGGCAATCGGTGTTATGAGATCTGCGGAAGCCGCTATCCGAGCCTAGTGAGTTTGGCGATCGGTCTTATGAGATCTGCGGAAGCCGCTAGCCGAGCCTAGTGTGACTGGCGATCGGTCTTATGAGATCTGTGGAAGCCGCTAGCCGAGCCTAGTGTGACTGGCGATCGGTCTTATGAGATCTGCGGAAGCCACTAGCCGAGCCTAGTGTGACTGGTGATCGGTCTTATGAGATCTGCGGAAGCCGCTAGCCGAGCCTAGTGTGACTGGCGATCGGTCTTAAGAGATCTGTGGAAGCCGCTAGCCGAGCCTAGTGTGACTGGTGATCGGTCTTATGAGAATCTGTGGAAGCCACTAGCCGAGCCTAGTGAGACTGGCGATCGGTCTTATGAGATCTGCGGAAGCCGCTCGCCGAGCCTATTGTGACTGGCGATCGGTCTTATGAGATCTGCGGAAGCCACTCGCCGAGCCTAGTGCGACTTGCGACCAGTCTTATGAGATCACACGCTTATACCAGCGTGTGATAAGGCCGTTTCCTGCTCGATCCTTATAAAGAGCTTAATTTAACAAATTTTGTATTATCATTCTACAATAACTGCTTGCGCAAAGCAAAAATACGATGATTGTAAAACGAAGTACGCTGGTTAATCTAGTATGGCTTTTTAATCCTTGACAATTACTGCACCAACTTAGTACGAGTTTTTTTTTTACTTCATTTAGCAAGTCATATTATATTGTAATCTTAACTGACCTGATTGTAATAATGTTTACATTCTCTCAAAAATAACACTAATTCTCCAAGCTGCCACCTGGAACGCAAAATAAAACATGATTCAAAGCACTATTTTGTAAATATTCCTAGGTGAATATCTTTTCAAAGAGCAGTCGCTCTCTACCATCAGGATGATGATAATAACTTCGGAACTCAAAACGGTTCTGAACAATTTAAGTGATGAAGAGACTTATTGTTTGAGAGCTTTATTAAAACTTCAGAAACTTTGCCATTATAATCCCCGCCTCATAGGGTCAGTCTCTCCGCCGATGATTCCGTCTTGTGTATTACTCTGGCCCGAGCAGCGGAGGCCTAATTGGAATGGCTAAAGTTATTAAACAAATAGTGAAGTCTATATTTAAATGAACTATTTAAATACAAACACGTGTTGTTAGGTATGTATTGTTGGGTATGTATTTTTGGGTATGTATTGTTGGGTATGTATTATGGTCTAGGAAAGGAAAACAAAGGATAGTTTCTACGTTAATTTTTTATACCGGTATGTCTGAAATTAATTTAGTTTTGAGAACACCACCTTACTTGAGAATATAATCAACGGAGAAAATATTTTTCAAAACTATCTTTATCGTCAAAATAGTGCTGTTTATGCTTTTTATGATTTTTGTATAATAAAGTTTGAAAACAAACAATATTTGTCGTATTTATGGATTAGTTATAAACATAAAAAGGAAAACGTTGGTTTAAAGATATAATTGGTGCTTATGTACCAGCGGAAGCCATGGAAACAACATTCCAGCTAGAAAAGTGTAGAGTCTCGCATCACAGCACTTCTGCTATAAAAGGCTTTGGAAAGAGTTTGGGTTTGGTATAAGTACGATGGAACTGCAGTAGTAAACCAATTAATCGTAATACGGTTTAAAATTACAGTATTATTAAAACCGATTACTAATTTGTTACATACTTTTTAATTTAAGAATAACTTTGCATTCATAATGGGTTTTAAGAATTATGCTCTTTAACTTGATGGGAATACTTTATTGCTTTCAATGTAGTTACGAGGACGTAAATTAACAAAGTCACTTGACAATAAATTACGTAAAACGATTAATGTGTAAAAAACACTGTGGTATTTATGGATTATTATAATTACAATCTTGATTATA
Organism: Allygus modestus; assembly: GCA_963675035.1. Taxonomy (NCBI): domain Eukaryota; kingdom Metazoa; phylum Arthropoda; class Insecta; order Hemiptera; family Cicadellidae; genus Allygus; species Allygus modestus. The sequence goes on from OY776111.1 coordinate 928,690, forward strand.
CACATTTTATCCAAACAGTTTTTGTCAAAACTCAGAAAGAATACAACAAAAAACACCTTTCTGAAGAATTATTAAAAGTGAACGGCACCGTAGAGACCGACGATTTAGAGGTATTTCCAGCGCGCATTGTGGTGGTTCGGGGAGGAGTGTTGCGTGATGGAAAATTGGGGAAGCACTCGAGTATAGTATGGCAAATAGAACGGGATCACCTGTACATTGAACCAATATGTCTATGGAACAGCTAGTCTAGCATCGAGGAAAAGTTAAACCCAATCGACTTGAAAATTATTATATTTATGGTATAATGTATAAAGATAACAAAATCACAATCAATTTATTTGTGTCATATTATATTATATATTTTATTTTATCTGGGGTTACAATAAATCTTAAACTACATAGTAATTGCCAATTTTATATATTTCATATATATTTGTATATTTCATTTCAAAAAGTACATAGACGATTCACTATTTGATAGTAAGTTACGATACGAACGAAAATTTACTAAACTGAAAGTAGTGTGTAAATACTTTGTAGGATAGAAACTGTTTGAGAATACTACTCAACAGTCTAGAAACAATTTATGTGAGAAATAGACCAATGCTTTTAAAGAGTAGTTCAAGATATATAATGATTTTCGTCATAATTCCTTATATTTTAATTTGTTATACTTTCTGGCAAGAGTAATTTATGATAGCTCACTTTAATTTGTAATATAAATAGGCAACCCCTACCTCAATAGGCAACCCCTTCCTCAATAGGCAACCCCTACCTCAATAGGCACCCCTTCCTCAATAGGCAACCCCTACCTCAATAGGCAACCCCTACCTCAATAGGCAACCCCTTCCTCAATAGGCAACCCCTACCTCAATAGGCAACCCCTTCCTCAATAGGCACCCCTTCCTCAATAGGCAACCCCTACCTCAATAGGCAACCCCTGCCTCAATAGGCAACCCCTTCCTCAATAGGCAACCCCTTCCTCAATAGGCAACCCCTACCTCAATAAGCAACCCCTTCCTCAATAGGCAACCCCTACCTCAATAGGCAACCCCTTCCTCAATAGGCAACCCCTTCCTCAATAGGCAACCCCTACCTCAATAGGCAACCCCTTCCTCAATAGGCAACCCCTTCCTCAATAGGCAACCCCTACCTCAATAAGCAACCCCTTCCTCAATAGGCAACCCCTACCTCAATAGGCAACCCCTTCCTCAATAGGCAACCCCTTCCTCAATAGGCAACCCCTACCTCAATAGGCAACCCCTACCTCAATAGGCAACCCCTTCCTCAATAGGCAACCCCTACCTCAATAGGCAACCCCTTCCTCAATAGGCAATCCCTACCTCAATAGGCACCCCTTCCTCAATAGGCAACCCCTACCTCAATAGGCAACCCCTACCTCAATAGGCAACCCCTTCCTCAATAGGAAACCCCTTCCTCAATAGGCACCCCTTCCTCAATAGGCAACCCCTACCTCAATAGGCAACCCCTTCCTCAATAGGCAACCCCTACCTCAATAGGCAACCCCTACCTCAATAGGCAACCCCTACCTCAATAGGCAACCCCTACCTCAATAGGCAACCCCTTCCTCAATAGGCAACCCCTTCCTCAATAGGCAACCCCTACCTCAATAGGCAACCCCTACCTCAATAGGCAACCCCTTCCTCAATAGGAAACCCCTTCCTCAATAGGCACCCCTTCCTCAATAGGCAACCCCTACCTCAATAGGCAACCCCTTCCTCAATAGGCAACCCCTACCTCAATAGGCAACCCCTACCTCAATAGGCAACCCCTTCCTCAATAGGCAACCCCTACCTCAATAGGCAACCCCTTCCTCAATAGGCACCCCTTCCTCAATAGGCAACCCCTACCTCAATAGGCAACCCCTGCCTCAATAGGCAACCCCTTCCTCAATAGGCAACCCCTTCCTCAATAGGCAACCCCTACCTCAATAAGCAACCCCTTCCTCAATAGGCAACCCCTACCTCAATAGGCAACCCCTTCCTCAATAGGCAACCCCTTCCTCAATAGGCAACCCCTACCTCAATAGGCAACCCCTACCTCAATAGGCAACCCCTTCCTCAATAGGCAACCCCTACCTCAATAGGCAACCCCTTCCTCAATAGGCAATCCCTACCTCAATAGGCACCCCTTCCTCAATAGGCAACCCCTACCTCAATAGGCAACCCCTACCTCAATAGGCAACCCCTTCCTCAATAGGAAACCCCTTCCTCAATAGGCACCCCTTCCTCAATAGGCAACCCCTACCTCAATAGGCAACCCCTTCCTCAATAGGCAACCCCTACCTCAATAGGCAACCCCTACCTCAATAGGCAACCCCTACCTCAATAGGCAACCCCTACCTCAATAGGCAACCCCTTCCTCAATAGGCAACCCCTTCCTCAATAGGCAACCCCTACCTCAATAGGCAACCCCTACCTCAATAGGCAACCCCTTCCTCAATAGGCACCCCTTACCTCAATAGGTAACCCCTTCCTCAATATGGTTATGCTACACCCTTTGACACTACAATAAACTAATTGTTGTGAAATAATCTTTCTATAGTGCTGCTCACAACTTTCCTTCTCCATAACTCTTGCTCAGCAACGTAGGTAATTTTCCAAAGTGTTTCACCGATTCGACTTGTGTAAATGCATATTGATTGGAGCGAGGAATGTGTTCTCAATAGACCCAGTTTCTGAGCGCCGCGCCGGTAGAAGCGAGTTCGGCACAAACATGGACATCAAGGATTTGTTAAGATATTGTTTTGAACAGTTTCGCAGGGTTACGGTTAGAAGCGATTAGAAAGGCTATTTGCAGAGGTAAAAACTACTTTAAAAATCAACGTACAGTAATAGTTTGAATCTAATTTTTGATCACTTTTCAAGTATAATTCTGCGAAAAGCCTTTACAAGTTAATGCACCTATCTCATCTGAATGTCAAACACTCTGAAGAGGACTTTGTATAATTAATTAGACCTGATCAAACACCACATCTCAATGTTGAGGCAAACAAAGACCTTCACGAGCGCTTTAATTAGTGCGCTCGTAGTAGAGGCGTGTTTGTCTTGCACGATGAGAACTGACGTGATGTCATTGAATGTTCCGTTATATCAGTTGAACAGTGGTAACGAGCTGAACAGATCACGTTTACTTTGAAAGAACGGATTATTTTAAAATTAAGTATTTTAAATAAAACTAAAATTCCTAGTGGTTATCATCACTATGTGGTAGTTCTGTGGTGTGGAACCTCAAACTGCAGATCCACCTAACTAGTATGTATCGTTCTGAGCGAAAATAACTCTCTATGTGTTTCAGAACGCCCTCTGTTAACCTAGTGTTTATCATCACTATGTGGTAGTTCTGTGGTGTGGAACCTCAAACTGCAGATCCACCTAACTAGTATGTATCGTTCTGAGCGAAATTAACTCTCTATGTGTTTCAGAACGCCCTCTGTTAAATGTCTCAAGTTTGCTGTATATCTCAAAGCTGAGTGAATAAGAGTACCGAACTTGGAGTTTTCTATGAAATTAATTTAAATTAACCACAAATGTTTATGAAACTACTCCTATGGTTTTGTCTAAATAAATTTATACAATATGAAGAATACAATTTGGTCCAAATTGTTTTACGGCGGGTGATTGGGAACCTTAGACCTGCCCTAGTAGTTGTGTAGTTGTGTAATTGTGTTTCTGCTAACAAAAACCAGTCAAAATAACGGCACTCGAAGCTTAACTTCATTTTAAAACGAATTTCCGTACAAACAATGCTATTATAGTAACACGTTTATATTTTCAATAGAAAAAACGGCGGTTGGGTATATTATTCTCTTAGACCTTGCACGATTAAATCTAAATCTCTTGTATTGCATTAGTTTGTTTTTTTTGCAGTGATTATTATTTTAGTAGCCATAAATCCATAAATATTATTATTAACTTTATTCGTGCTTTTAACTAAAGTCGGGTAACCTCTACTTTTTTGATGATGATTGTTTTAACAAAAACTCCATCAAGCGACGAAGTTAATTAATACAATAGAAGAGAATATTTCAATTGTAATACGGCAGATGGTTTAAGAGTCATAATTGACATTCTGTGTTTAATTAACTGCATGTAAAGGGCACATGTTTACCTCTACCACTCACTGACGACGTTGTAATTAATGACAGCAATTATAGAAAACTACATGTGAATCTGCTCAGAAAAAAACTGTTTTTGTTTTTTTTTCGTTGTTATATTCTAGAACCACGGTTGTTTTAAGCATATCAGTTTTTAGTATCAACACATATCAACTATAAATTAATTTATTTTGTTAAGTTTGTTATAAAAGTGTGTTAATCCTATGTAATCTGTTTGATTCAAATGAAGTTTCTTTTTACCTAAACTACCAATTAAACTTGTTTAAAGTTTATATATTTAAATTTCTGAATTCTATAACACTATTGCAACACCGATTCATGAACATACTATCATTGCTTATTCACAAAACTTTATTTATGCAAGATTCATTTAATTTCATGTTGATTATTATTTCCTTTGTTTTGGTTGGAAGAAATTGAAAAGGATTACATGCCTTGTTAAACTTTATTTATCCTAAATTTCTAGTTCCATTTATCGGGACAGTTAAAATAACTACCCACAACTCCGAGTTCTATTCGGTTTATTTATTAAAAGAACGGGGTTAGAAAGAAAAGATTCAATTTCCAGTCGTATCATGTTTTCAAACCTCTTAGAATTTCGTAAACTTTTTTGGATAAAAATATGATTTATTTTTTCTTCAATCGAAGTAATTTAATAAGTTTATTCCTTGTGATTAAACTGACACGTCGTTATTACTGCGAGCTGGCAAGTCGGGCTCTGAGAGAGGCGCCAGAATCTTAGCACATCTGCGATAATTAAATGCCACATCTGGCTGTTAAGTTCGACAAAGGCCTTTACAACTGCATCTATTACGTTTTCCTAACTACTGATTAGTAGTCTTACATCAAAAGCTAGAGTCAAGAGATTAATCCTTACTTCATAATGCAGTTTTTAAATTACCATATTATTTATACCTTACTGAAGGGTTTAAAATAAAAGTTTCTTGCATCAAATAATGTTTGCACCTGATAACTCAGATCAACCGTTGGAAATGTAGGTTATTGATGCTAAAATTATGGTTAATTTGCGTTAATAGTTAATGAAATTCAAAGGAACGCGTAAGAACCGGTTAATTGATTGATCGTGCTATGAACTTCTTTATTCTATAAAAAGCAACGATGATAGACAAACATATTAGCAGTCATATTTTTAAGAAAAGGTTATGTTGTGCTCTAAACGACAACGTCAGTAGCCGAAAGTATTTACTGTAATCTTTCAAACAAGAGCTGAATCTCCGCCTCGCTTTAAACGACAACCATGGTGACTAACGATATTCAGCGTCATCTTCAAAACCATAAAGCTATGTCTCCGTATCACTGTAAACGACAACCATGGTGACCAACGATATTCAGCGCCATCTTCAAAACCATCGAGCTGTGACTCCGTGTCACTATAAACGACAACCATGGTGACCAACGATATTCAGCGCCATCTTCAAAACCATCGAGCTGTGACTCCGTGTCACTATAAACGACAACCATGGTGACCAACGATATTCAGCGCCATCTTCAAAACCATCGAGCTGTGGCTCCGTCTCACTATAAACGACAACCATTTAGACCAACGATTTTCAGCGCCATCTTCAAAACCATCGAGCTGTGGCTCCGTCTCACTATAAACGACAACCATTTAGACCAACGATTTTCAGCGCCATCTTCACAACCGTCGTGCTGTGGCTCCGTCTCACTATAAACGACAACCATGGTCACCAACAATATTCAGCGTCATATTCAAAGCCGTAAAGTTGTGACCCCGTCTCACTATAAACAACAACCATGGTGACCAACAATATTCAGCGCCACCTTCAAAACCATCGAGCTGTGACTCCGTGTCACTATAAACGACAACCATGGTGACCAACGATATTCAGCGCCATCTTCAAAACCATCGAGCTGTGGCTCCGTCTCACTATAAACGACAACCATTTAGACCAACGATTTTCAGCGCCATCTTCACAACCGTCGTGCTGTGGCTCCGTCTCACTATAAACGACAACCATGGTCACCAACAATATTCAGCGTCATATTCAAAGCCGTAAAGTTGTGACCCCGTCTCACTATAAACAACAACCATGGTGACCAACGATATTCAGCGCCATCTTCAAAACCATCGAGCTGTGACTCCGTGTCACTATAAACGACAACCATGGTGACCAACGATATTCAGCGCTATCTTCAAAACCATCGAGCTGTGGCTCCGTCTCACTATAAACGACAACCATTTAGACCAACGATTTTCAGCGCCATCTTCACAACCGTCGTGCTGTGGCTCCGTCTCACTATAAACGACAACCATGGTCACCAACAATATTCAGCGTCATATTCAAAGCCGTAAAGTTGTGACCCCGTCTCACTATAAACAACAACCATGGTGACCAACAATATTCAGCATAATCTTCAAAACCATCGAGCTAAGACTCCGTATCACTATAAACGACAACCATGGTGACCAACGATATTCAGCGTCATCTTCAAAACCATCGAGCTGCGACTCCGTCTCACTATAAACGACAACCATTGTGACCAACTATATTCAGCGCCATCTTCAAAACCATCGAGCTGTGACTCCGTCTCACTGTAGACGACAACCATGGTGACCAACGATATTCAGCGCCATCTTCAAAACCTCCGAGCTGTGACTCCGTCTCACTGTAAACGACAACCATTGTGACCGACGATATTCAGCGTCATCTTCAAAACCATCGAGCTGTGACTTCGTCTCACTATAAACGACAACCATTGTGACCAACTATATTCAGCGCCATCTTCACAACCACCGAGCTGTGACTCAGTTGTTTTATAAAAGCCTCCAAAAACACAAACAAATTAATGTTTTTTGTTTGTCCTTTGTCTCTTATGCGTTCCTATCTCATTCATCCTACTGCGATAAATCTTTGCAATGCAATACAGATTTCCCCTAGGAATATTTCAAGCCATTGATCGATGTCCTAAACCTTAAGACTCTGGACTTTGAAATTATTATTTTTATCCGGTAATGACTTTATTTGGGTTTTAAAAGAAACTGGAATCAAGGAAAACTACTTGAGTGAAGTCGCGGCTACCATAGCAGCTAGTCCTAGTGGTAGATATGTTTAACGAAAGTGTGACTTTGGTTGTTCTACAGAGACCTAAAATATTTACTTCACCATTTGTATGCTAATTGAATACAGTAATATCAAGATGTATATTACAAAACGTTAAACGTGGTTGGAGAAATACAAACATACACGTACAAATCAGTTTGGGGGGTATTGCTAAAATGCATATTTCAACTTTTTTTAAATTATGAACTCAACGAACATCATTACAACCTCACTGATTTAGAACCTAAATTGTGGCTGGCTAGGTGTAATAAAGTGGTAAGGTGAATGTGAAAAGCTAAGAACTTTGAGTTTTAATAGTGACTTCAATGATTAACAGATGAATGATCGGTCTTTATTCCTCCGCCATGGGATAAAAGTGAATACGACGACCATATGTAAAGAGATACTTCGTGGAAAAAACTACAAATAAGGGAGAACAAATTATAAAAGGGAAATTACGACGCCAGAGCGAAATATAAAAACTGTGAAGTCCCATAGGAACGAATGTCCTGCGAAATGCGTCGGCCGCCGGTCTGTTGACTTTATTTTTATGCCAAACAAGCCAAAATATTAGGGTTCTGTGCTTTTACTAGTGCTTTTTACTAATAAAACCCATTTTGTTGGAAAATATAAAGCATAAACCACACATAGTTTGTGAACCAAGAGTAATAAACTAATGAAACATAATGCAAAGTAGAGAAGCAATTGTTTCTAAGAGTATACAGAAGTTTACAAATTTTTATTTCGTTTACAAATCACGAACATCGATTTAACTGTTGGTTAAACGCTTTACTTTTTAAGGAAAAACGGCAGTATAAACCTATGTAAAATAAATGTTAAGAATATATCAAAATCTAATACAGTAAATGCAAACCTATAATGAAGTATAAAGTTATTTCAACTTCTACATCGAACAGTATTATTAAAATCTCGCGAGACTTGATTGCCAAAGTGCGAGTCTCATCGACCAGTTTAGAGCAATATGATGAGCAGAGTTTTGATATCCGGAGACTCTGTACGGCCCTTTGTAGTAATCTTTTTCGTTGGAAGATCGCAAATTATTGGAACGAGATATTCATTTTACCTTGACTGCGATTTTCTAGTAAAGTTGTATAGTTTATTAGTTTTAAAAGGCAGCAGTAACATTCTTTTAGTTGACAATAATGAAATGTTTTATACGAAAAAGAAACTAATTTAGGAACACCATTGGCTCCACTCTCGTCTAAGGTCGCGGTTTTGTAATCGAAACGAAAAATAAAACTATTTCTTCCTCTAAAATCTCGGATAACTATTTAGAACTCAAAGAAGCAGATAGTGATTACGACACAGACAAATAGGAAATTGTTTTCTTAGGACACAATGTCCTTATTTATTATTTATTACTTTAACTTAACTTGTATTGTGTTATTTGTATCAAAATTATAACTGAAATCACATTGCAAATCACAGAAGTAAAAGTAAAGTTGTATAGTTTATTAGTTTTAAAAGGCAGCAGTAAAATTCTTTTAGTTGACAATAATGAAATGTTTTATACGAAAAAGAAACTAATTTAGGAACACCATTGGCTCCACTCTCGTCTAAGGTCGCGGTTTTGTAATCGAAACGAAAAATAAAACTATTTCTTCCTCTAAAATCTCGGATAACTATTTAGAACTCAAAGAAGCAGATAGTGATTACGACACAGACAAATAGGAAATTGTTTTCTTAGGACACAATGTCCTTATTTATTATTTATTACTTTAACTTAACTTGTATTGTGTTATTTGTATCAAAATTATAACTGAAATCACATTGCAAATCACAGAAGTAAAATCATAATATATCGACTTTAACATTCCTTTGGTAATAAAGTTATGAAATAGATTTTTTTTCATACTTATGTCAAACACTAATTTTGAATAAAATTAATTTAATAGTTAATGTGATGTAGCATAATATAATAAAATATTGTGCAACTGCAAAATGTATTACTTTATCGATAACATAAAACCGTGACGTCCGGACGGCTTCCTTTACTTGTCAATTTTAAATTTAGCTTTAGAGTTTTTTTGTTGTTCTCGATATATGTCGAAACCCAAGCCTTCTATTTGGAGTGAGTATCTGACTGCTGTAGAAATAAAATCAACAGCACTACCGCATACAGAGCTACTGGGACCAACACATTTTCCTCTAGTGAAAAACACCATCGCTTTTTACATTTACGTGTCGCGTTACTGGCAGTGGTATTAAACATCATTGTAAATATTTATTTCTAGATACAAGCGGCTTTATCATACTGCGAATAAAAAGGTAAAAAGGTGCACAGGCGTGTGTCGGCTAAATCGTGTGACAGTTGTTTGATAGAATGTATAGATGAAAATACAATCCTAAATTAGTAAGGCAGATTATTTCAAACGCCATTACCACCAGTGGCCCCAGCCTTAGCCTCAAACAGTTTTGAACTGATGGACGTGTTGCGAAGTCGTAATATTAAATAACGGTAAAACGTGAATCCCTTTGTAGGAGACAATTCCTTAATATCTTAAAATAGCATTTACACCTATGGCTGGGATATTACTTAATATTTTAACTGCCTTAATTTATTTATTACCCTTCAGATTTTGTTATCGATTCCTTTAGATTCTTTATCTAAATTGGTTTGGAATATTTTATTCAGCGGGCGAAAACTGTTTATTGAATTTAACATTCTGTCTATCCGTATATCATTAAAACTTACGTTTAATATTTAACGAAGATAATCAATAAATTTATTAAAATTGAAACTAATATTTTAAGTATCAGAGATTAACCCTTGAGGTTTTTAAACTAAGAGAAATGGGGCTGCTAAAATCCATATAAAATGGTGTATGTTTTCTCCAAATTATAATTTGTATTTATAGATAGTATAGGTTGCTAATAAAGACGCATTAAAATGTTATGGTCGTCATTTTGCCCTTCGCATTGGACAACCGTTTACAGGACAATAGTACACAATTAGGACTCCAAATGGCTCAGAACTCTGTAAGTGATGAAGAGACTTATTGTTTGGGATCTTTATTAAAACTTGAGAAACTTTGTCATTTTAATTTCCGCCTCATTGGATCACTTTGTGCAGTCAACCTTCTGTGCTGAGATTGTGTGTTTCTGGATGGCGTTGGTCCGAGCTGCAGCTGCCACTTATGTAAAACCGACTCGAATCTTGAGTTTGATCATCTGAAATATTGTGTAGGTAATCATTGTCTGAGTGTTTATTTAAATATGACAAATATTTAACTATGTTTTGTAGGCCAATGTACTTTTATTCGAGAAAAAAGTCAAGAACGTTTTTTGTGGTAGCGGTTATTATAATCGGATTTTTAATTCTACTAGTTTTTATATTGAATTTATACTAGTATCTTAATAGGCCTACCTTCCCAGTGTACAGGTTCTATTCTGGTACAAAAGTAAATTTGTAATTGTGCTAGTTCCAAGGAGGCATAATCTTCAGACGGATTCCTGCTTCCTTATTCTCTGAGGAAATTTCCTCCCAGTAAACAAATGTTCTATTTCATAACCGACTTTGACGATTGAGGTGTAAAATTAAAGATATTTTATCTTAACACTTAAAGAGATACAATTTTCCCCGACCTCAAGACTCCTCAACGCTTCCTCTTATTCCTACAGAAAACAAATTGAATTGTTTTTTACCTTAATTCGTTTAGTTTTAATAAGCACATTTATATTCCTAACTGTAGTCTGTCACTCTGTGAATTTTAAGTTTGCACTGAATTGCATTTTATGTCTCTTAGATTTCCGTGGGAAGAACGAGAGACTGGCTGGTTGATGTGACTATTTCAATGAATCTAGAAAATCGTCTGAAGTGCAACGGTTAAAGAACGGCTGACTAAATCTAAAGGTTTATCCTTAACTGCAAAATATTATTTTAAATCTTCAAACATAATGAGTCCCAAAATAACACAAAAAACGGATAGTTCCGCCAAAGCAATAACAATGATCAAACCGACAAAAAACTATTATGTACCACAGATACATTGGCAGTAAGGCAGGTTTCAATAGTCTTTCTGGTTTTAGCCTAAAATAATACAAGAATACTGCTGCAGCTGGGAGAAACAATTGCCGTAAAATACAGACAGATGGAGTTGCTCAGAATGCGTGTAATGCAGCGTCGGGGAGAAATAAAAAGAGAACTCAGGAGGCTTGGCCAGGGGGAGATCAGCGGCAGGTGACGTTTGAAACAATCAATCTCTTGTACTGAGGCACGGGATGATCAAGACGCTAACCAAGGGCTCGATAGGTACTGAGGCACGGGATGATCAAAACGATAACCAGGGGCTGGATAGGTAATGAGGCACGGGGTGATCAAGACGCTAACCAAGGGCTAGATAGGTACTGAGGCACGGGATGATCAAAACGATAACCCGGGGCTGGATAGGTACTGAGGCACGGGATGATCAAGACGCTAACCAAGGGCTAGATAGGTACTGAGGCACGGGATGATCAAGACGATAACCAGGGGCTGGATAGGTAATGAGGCACGGGATGATCAAGACGACCACGAGGGGCTGGATAGGTACTGAGGCACGGGATGATCAAGACGCTAACCAGGGGCTGGATAGGTACTGAGGCACGGGATGATCAAGACGACAACCAGGGGCTGGATAGGTACTGAGGCACGGGATGATCAAAACGATAACCCGGGGCTGGATAGGTACTGAGGCACGGGATGATCAAGACGCTAACCAAGGGCTAGATAGGTACTGAGGCACGGGATGATCAAGACGCTAACCGGGGGCTGGATAGGTACTGAGCACGGGATGATCAAGACGCTAACCGGGGGCTGGATAGGTACTGAGGAACGGGTTGATCAAGACGACAACTAAGGGCTGGATAGGTACTGAGGCACGGGATGATCAAGACGACAACCAGGGGCTGGATAGGTACTGAGGCACGGGTTGATCAAGACGACAACTTGGGGCTGTATAGGTACTGAGGCACGGGACGATTAAGACGCTAACCAAGGGCTGTATAGGTACTGAGCACGGGATGATCAAGACGCTAACCGGGGGCTGGATAGGTACTGAGGCACGGGATGATCAAGACGCTAACCAAGGGCTGGATAGGTACTGAGCACGGGATGATCAAGACGCTAACCAAGGGCTGGATAGGTACTGAGCACGGGATGATCAAGACGCTAACCGGGGGATGGATAGGTACTGAGGCACGGGATGATCAAGACGCTAACCGGGGGCTGGATAGGTACTGAGGCACGGGATGATCAAGACGCTAACCGGGGGCTGGATAGGTACTGAGGCACGGGATGATCAAGACGACCACGAGGGGCTGGATAGGTACTGAGGCACGGGATGATCAAGACGACCACGAGGGGCTGGATAGGTACTGAGGCACGGGATGATCAAGACGCTAACCAGGGGCTGGATAGGTACTGAGGCACGGGATGATCAAGACGACAACCAGGGGCTGGATAGGTACTGAGGCACGGGTTGATCAAGACGACAACTTGGGGCTGTATAGGTACTGAGGCACGGGACGATTAAGACGCTAACCAAGGGCTGTATAGGTACTGAGCACGGGATGATCAAGACGCTAACCGGGGGCTGGATAGGTACTGAGGCACGGGATGATCAAGACGCTAACCAAGGGCTGGATAGGTACTGAGCACGGGATGATCAAGACGCTAACCAGGGGCTGGATAGGTACTGAGGCACGGGATGATCAAGACGACAACCAGGGGCTGGATAGGTACTGAGGCACGGGATGATTAAAACGATAACCAGGGGCTGGATAGGTACTGAGCACGGGATGATCAAGACGCTAACCGGGGGCTGGATAGGTACTGAGGCACGGGATGATCAAGACGCTAACCGGGGGCTGGATAGGTACTGAGCACGGGATGATCAAGACGCTAACCGGGGGCTGGATAGGTACTGAGGAACGGGTTGATCAAGACGACAACTAAGGGCTGGATAGGTACTGAGGCACGGGATGATCAAGACGACAACCAGGGGCTGGATAGGTAATGAGGCACGGGATGATCAAGCGATTTTATAATTTAATAATCCCTTTTAAAAATTATTTAGCTACAAAGAGACAGTAAACCTAATAAGTTATTATAACATATTTTCAATTTAAAGAATGTGTTCGAATAATCAATCATTCTTTTCCCTATCGAAATAGCATGATTTTATACTCTTTAATAGATTTTCTCTAAGTAAATATCGGGTAAAACATTCATATAACATGTAATTTCTCCCCTAAAACGGTTTAGAACATATTAAAGAACTAATGAAAAACTCCTGAGACTTCGTGTAAGTCATTAGGTCAAATCAACGATACAACAGTAATCGAGCTGCAGACATTTGACTCCACGGACTAAATTAATATCTGGCGGAGGAGACTTCGAGCAAGAAAAAGTCGTGGTACACAGAAATGGCTCCATTAGTTGAATTAATACAATTACTTCTACCCTGTGACTGCTCTCGACTCCGCGTGGCTCGCTGGTTATATAATATTTCACATTTCCAGCGGTTCTATAAGAAAATGTGTAAACGCTGAAAATTACTAGAATAAAATATATAATCAAATAAATAAGTAATTCCCAGAAGTAATATGACACATGGACCGTATAAAGAACGCTGTTGCTCTTACTAAGAAATATGATTTATCGAAGTAAGAAGCAGTGTCGACTTTTATTAAGTAATACAGTCAGATAAAGATGAAAATATGAGTTAAATATTCCGGGTTCCTGCAAAGGGTACTTTCACCATCCAAATACTTTGTGTGTTTTTAAAATGGAATAGTCTATAAACTTAACTGGAGGAAGAATTGCGGTAACTGAAACCAAATGTTGGCATAGTGGTCAAGGCGACGGGTTCGAATCTTAGACCTGACAAGTAATTTTTTTTGGACTTTGATACACTTTTTGTTAAATAATCGTTAAAAACTTTTCTCGTTTGTCCATTTTTCTATATATTTGTTCAAATTAAATAAATTATAATTGGTTAACAACATATCTTACACATATGTTTTATTGTTCTAGCAATGTTTACATTTTTGTTTAATTCGCCGATATTCCCACTCCGCAAAGCTCTGTTATTTATTGACAGCAACGGATCTTAAGTTCAAATGTTGTATTAATGATGTTTGCATTTAAAAAAGAGATGGACAAGTTTAGACCCTATGGCACGAATCAAGGGTAAACATGCAAATAGTATACATTACATTATTGAAATTAAGTATTATCTCGCTATTTATAGGCAGAAATTAATTCTTTGTCACCTAGAAATAATTAAATTACTTTAGTTAAGTTTTTGTTTCGATAAAACCAACATTCATTCCAATTTCAATTAAGGGCTTGATTTTCTTTGTCGTAATTTTGGTTTAGGCATTATATTATGGTACGATACTCTTTTCACGTAACTCAGTATTTGATTATAAAATAGATAATTAACAATAATTGTTTCTCAAATGTCAGTAAACATATAAAGTTGAAATAATGAGCTTCTTCTTCGATGTTGTTAGCTATAATAAACTCCTATTTTAAAAGAAAGACAATTGCTTTTTATTTAATAATATATTGGAGTAATATTATTTGCATTCGCATAAACCGTCAGTCAATCAGAGATCTCGTATTAAACTTTATAAATGTGGAAACATACAGTGAAACAAGAGAGGGCGAGCAGCAGCGGCGCTAGGGTCTCAAACTGCAGTAACAATTACACTAACCCTGGACCCTGAAATGTTATTTTGGCGTTCTCATTCTTTCGAAACACTTGTGTCTTTTGTTACTTCTATTGAATTTCTTTTCTTAGGAAATATTTTATTTTCATTGTTCGAGAATAGCCACTTCTCACATCGCTCCAGAACTATAGCCTGTAACTGTTCCTTTTTATTAGAAATTCTGGAATAAGGAATCTTAATATAGGGAATTACATTTTTTAAGATTATTTCAGAAGTTATAGTATTTTACTGAGTTAACATTTAACGTCAGAATAACATTAATCAAGAGAACTAAGCTTGACCTGGTCTATACTAAGCTTGACCTAGTCTGAACTAACCTTGACCTGGTCTCAACTAAGCTTGCCCTCGTCTCAACTAAGCTTGACCTGGTCTGAACTAAGCTTGACCTGGTCTCATTTGCCCTGGTCTGAACTAAGCTTGACCTGGTCTAGACTAAGCTTGACCTAGTCTGAACTAACCTTGACCTGGTCTCAACTAAGCTTGCCCTCGTCTCAACTAAGCTTGACCTGGTCTGAACTAAGCTTGACCTGGTCTCATTTGCCCTGGTCTCAACTAAGCTTGACCTGGTCTGAACTAAGCTTGACCTGGTCTGAATTAAGCTTGACCTTGTCTCATTTGCCCTGGTCTGAACTAAGCTTGACCTGGTCTGAACTAAGCTTGACCTGGTCTGACTAAGCTTGACCTGGTCTCAACTAAGCTTGCCCTGGTCTCAACTAAGCTTGACCTGGTCTGAACTAAGCTTGACCTGGTCTCAACTAAGCTTGACCTGGTCTCAACTAGGTAATTTTGAGTATATCTGCGAAGAGGTTTTTATAAAAAAATCCGTAAGTCTATTTAACATTTCCGGCACGAAACTTACTTATAATCTAAACCTTATTAATTTATCCTCACTAGTTTAAAATAAACTATTATAATCCCTGTTTGTATAAATAGGAGATTTTAAATATCTCCTCAGCAGAAAAAATATCAAATATCTCCTCTCTTCGACAACAGTTTAATTGTTTAATGTTTTCAATAAAAGAATTAATATTATTGTATGTAAAAAAACTTAGCTTCCTTATGAAAGAACCTAAAAGATCCCTGCAGAAGCAGTACAATACAGCAGACGCGACAACACAGCAGAAGCAGTACAATACATCAGACGCGACAACACAGCAGAAGCAGTACAATACAGCAGACGCGACAACACAGCAGAAGCAGTACAATACAGCAGACGCGACAACACAGCAGAAGCAGTACAATACAGCAGACGCGACAACACAGCAGAAGAAGTACAATACAGCAGACGCGACAACACAGCAGAAGCAGTACAATACAGCAGACGCGACAACACAGCAGAAGCAGTACAATACAACAGACGCGACAACACAGCAGAAGCAGTACAATACAGCAGATGCGACAACACAGCAGACGCAGTACAATACAGCAGACGCGTCAACACAGCAGACGCAGGCCTCGCTCCGCCGCACCCACCATCAGACCGGGCCCGGTGAGGCAAGCTTATTGGAGTGATGATAATTGTTTGCTATAACCAATAAAGTTCCAAAACAATAAGCAGTTTTATAAAATGTTTAATTGTTACTTCTTTTAAACTCAAAAACTGATAAATAGCTCAATATCTTGAAATACCGTAATCTAAAAATGCGACTACTATGAAGCTGCCAC
Organism: Allygus modestus; assembly: GCA_963675035.1. Classification (NCBI taxonomy): domain Eukaryota; kingdom Metazoa; phylum Arthropoda; class Insecta; order Hemiptera; family Cicadellidae; genus Allygus; species Allygus modestus. Next base: position 945,313 of record OY776111.1, read on the forward strand.
ATTTGTTTAGATTGAATCAAAACACTTGTAATTCTTTCCCAAAGAAATGAGATATTCATTACTAAAACTCATCCTCATTACTTTATTAATTTATTTTATTAGTCGGTAACTATACCATCTTATGAGACAAAGGCCTTACCTTGCCTTATTTCCCAGTAGGATGGACAAAGTCCATCCTAGATTGATGGAGGTGGACAAACACCACATTCAACAGCGTCACAACAGAGACTGACATTCGGTTTAAGTGCCCTGATTATTTTTATATTAGATTTTGTAAACAAATTGTTTAAAGTGTGAAATAAATAATTACATGTAATATATCTGGGTAACGCTGATTTTAATACAAGTAAGGGTCTTGAATCGAACAAAAATATGTCTTGTGGTTTAGTAGATACAGGGTATTCCGTAAATATTCCAGTATTTAAAAAAATCTGTCGCCATTTTAAAACAGATCTATAAGTGAGTTCTGTTTTCACCATAATGTTTGTCTGTTGTAGAGCTATGAAATGGTGTAAAACGTGACTTATGTTTATATTTGAAAGTTCCGAGATTCGAACTAGTGACCCTCGGTTTTTGGAATACCCTGTGATTGTATATCAAATTAACAATATTTCTGCGTTATTCCTTTTGGTGGATTTAGTAAGAAATAATGTATAGTTCATCCCTCCGAGTCAATTTGAGACACTTTAAGAGAGACTCCCTGTATAATAACAAATAATTTAAATTCGCGTATTGTATTAATATCTCACCAAACATTATTTCCACTGGATTAATGATCATTAGGAAAATCGTGGATGTTCAAATTAAGTACTTTCATTTTAATCACTCTTAATAGGATTAGTCAGAATCATTGCAATCGAATGAATCATTGCAATCGAATGAATCTGACCCGAACGATTACATTAACGGTCCAGTGGAACGTGTTCTGAACATCTCTTGGTGTTTATACACGCATATTAAACTATTAATTGAAACTATAATATTTTAATCACTTTGGAAGTTTTGTATGTTTCCTTTTACAATAATGGACAGATAATATTATTCGTTTATAACAGAATGTTTTCAAATTACCTTCAAACAATATTAGCTTAACAATGTTAAGCTTAAGATTTTAAAACTTCATGGGTGAAATAATAATACAAGATTAAACCATGCCGTTGACTACGATTTGTAACAGGCTAATGAAAGCGGCTTCAAATAAATATATTGCATTTTATCGCATTTATATAAGAAAATTTGGATAAAACTACACAAATAATGCAGAAATCAACAGATTCTTGTATCAATTGTATTCGCTAGGTCGAAGCTAAGGACAATCTGTAATTGTTGTGAAGGCTTGATATCCCACTACTATCCATCATCGGTATGGTAATTAATGACAATTACTAGGAACAGGTCGACCTTTAGAACCGTTTCCTTTAAAAAAAGTAAACAATGTGCTTAGCATGTATATTAAGAAGAACCCTTTAATATCTTAGTTTTGTGAAAACAACATCGCACATATTCTCGCCCTTACCGGGGGGAAGTATCCATTAAAGATCCGAGATGTTACTTTCAATTTCCAGGTCCGTTAATAACCAGTCATGTTCCCGGAAGTCCTGCGCCTTGCAACCAATCACCCGTCGTCCCTTCCGGCGCCGATATGTTCCTGCGGTAATGGCATTGCAGATTACCGGCTTCGGTCAAAATATGGATCTCATATCCGTTTTACACTGTTTTCACATACTTATATTTTACGCGGGGAATAGTTTCGTAAGATGTAGATTCAATAAACGGAAAGATTATTTAAGAGATTTATTGTGATTACAGTAAATACTGAGTTCATAAGGCACAAGGCCTAGACGATAAAAACATGTATGGTTTATTTAACTTGTATGTTTATTTCAAATATACAGCCGTATACTGCGTGTCAACGGGCAATGTTATCACTAAATCACATCCAGTAAAAGGCTGTGACCCACTGGGCGCACACAATGTTCCCTAATGCATTCGAATAATTAGTCATTCCATTCAATTTACCTAACAAACCAAATTACACGAAACTCTAAACCATTGTACCTGGGTTAACCGAGTGGTCAAAATCACAAATATAAACTGACTCGTCCTTACAGAACCGCTCTAGATCAGAGCTCCCCAGAGTTTGTGATGGGTACAATATTCATATAATTTTATGTTATACCTTTGTTTCCGTTAATGATAAATGAGAATAAGAAACGATAATACATTGAAACCTAACCCGAAATACACCTATATTTATAATCCTTCTATAAATCATTTCATCTGCCTAGATTAAGGAGTCAGTATGTTGATGATGATTATAGGATATTATAAAAACGGCGATGAAGAGAAAGTTTCGGGAAAAACTAAGAAGGAATGTCGCGCAGTTTCCAACTGCAGTAACAATTACACTCCGGACCTTAAATGTTATTGTGGCGATCCCATTCTACCGAAACACTTCCTTCGCTTCTTTCAGAAGAGGCTTTTCCGTGTAAATCAGTATTTTTCCTTAATTCTAAATGATAGCTAGATATAAATAACATTACTCGAAATAAAGTGAAACAGTACAGATAATATTTGTACCAGATGATTATTTCCCTTAAAACATGTTTAAATCAAAATGTATGATGACAAAATGTATCGGAATATCAAGGGAGACTTTATTGAAAATGTAGTGGTGGCGTTTCTTACATACACTCATATTTAGAGTTTAATGTAGGAACTTATAGTCTGAAAATCTTAGAGCCTTGAAATGGTGGATGACGTGACTTATGTTTATATTTGAAAGTTCCGAGATTCGAACTAGTGACTTTCGGTTTTTGGAACACTCTGGGTTTACGGTACCAAAATACGTAGTTATTTTGTTAATTGCCTCAACATGGCAGTTAAAGAGTAGCAATGCTTATAAAAAGTCTAAAAATACAACAGTTCGGCATCGGAGATGAGGTCTATTCCGGTCAAATACCATCCGAGAATCAGTGAGGCGCAGATGTTGGTTGCATCTCAATGTATAAACTTAGATTAGAATCTTTGTGGAGAGAAAAGTTGTAAAGTGTATTAGTAATGCAAATCAATATGTCCCCTGTAAAAGGCTTGCCAGAAAATAAAATACATTAAAGAAATTGAATTGTGGTGACAGCGAGATGACTTGTCAGTCAGTTATTCACCGCTTACAACTATCCAGTGCGCCTATGTTGATTGTACCGCTGCAACGGCATGGCCTCCTGCTGTCGCAGATCGTCTTGGCGCCATTTTAAATATTTTGTAATTTTTTTTGCTTCGAGTATATTTAAAACCAATTCCTCCTGTACAACAAATAAGTCGCACTGCTTTCTACGATTGCTAATATCAAGTAAAAACCAGTTAAATGCAAATGAGGGGTCAGTAAATTGGTTTAAGCATATTTAAAATGTATTAAAGAATCCACTTGGTTTTCACTGCAATAACTAGAAAAACCTTGCCTTGTTTTGTGCAAGGAAAATTAATTAAAATATGTTATTCCAAATTGCATCAGAACAGCTTACAATCTAATGGTCTACGTGTTGTTTGACAGACACCGGAGTTGCTCACCTCTGACGACGATCACCAAAACACAATCTAGGTCACAGGGGAACGGACTGAACGGCCGCATATAATGTTTCCTAATGCGCTTGTGCGATTGACTACTCAATTCAGTTTCCTATCCGTTCAAATATACTAGTGATCACGTATTAAAAACGTGTCGCTTTCTTTATATGTTCATTTTACTTACTTTCAAATCATTAAATAAAACCTAACACATAATTATTCGGTGTTTCTCTATAATAATTATCAGTCATAATAAAAGTGGTTCGGCAACTCCTATTTTGTAATTAATTCTATTTAAAGACGGAAAGGGATAGGTGGATTGACTTACCAATACAGAAGCCGAGGGAAACCTGTAAAATATGGCATGATTAATGATTGAATATTTTATACATCCTAAAAAAAAAAAAATCTACGATATTTCTATGCAGTGTATTATTGCCATGTTATGACCATAATCCAAACCTGTTTATTACAATTTTTGTTAATAATTTATTAAAATATTTTTCCTAAATTAAATATTTGTTTCGTGTATATTTGATTCCACCTTAGTTTAGTTATCACTACAAGAAACCTTAATAACCACAAGTCAAGTGTTTTGTTGTATAATGTTACACTAATATTATATATTAAACTACTTCTAATCAGTTTACAGTTTAAGTACATATGCTACAAACTAAAAGTAAAGAACCCTTACTCCACATAAAAAGATAAGATGTTTCTTAGCGATGGATTCCATCGCAGATTTATTGGTTTAGCTTCGTTTCTAATAGGATTTGAATCCTTTGCAAAGCTTTCAGACAGTAAGTCTGTTTGTGACTTTAGCTCTCTGAAACCAATTGAGGCTTAAAACTTAAAAATATCTCGAATGTTTTTAAAAAGAAGTATTGTTTATTGCATATTACGACAGAACGAAGGGCGATTTTACTGTAAGTTACGTTATTTCGGATTTGTACTGACTTTGAAAATTTGTATACTTATAAAGAGTCGTTGTTCCCTTTCGTCATTAACTTTGTTTTTGATTTTTAAATATATTTTTATCTTTTTAATTTTACCCAACAAAATATTTTTTCTGAATTAATAAACTCACATACGGTACTCACTAATTAACATGTACTCTACTAAATAATACGTTATGTTCTCCAGAACCTTCCTTAACTTGACATATTTTCCTACAAGTGTTTACTTGAGCTTATTATTTGCAATGGCTCAAGAATATCAAAGTAGAGTTCCGACAGCGATCTCTGAAAAGTTAAATGGAATTTCGAACTATTCTGACTGGAAATTTCAGATCGAAATTAATTTAATGCTTGAAAATTTGTGGGACTGCATTGAATGTGATGAAAATGGAATGTTTTATAATAAATAGTAGATTGGGTCGGATTGCAAAAGCCTACCAAGACAGAGGTTTAAATTCTAAGCTTGATCTTTTACAAGTTTGAATGCACACAAAACTGGATTCATTTCAAAAATCAAAGTCTATAGATATTAACAAGGTGACTATCGCTCATGATCTTGCTGAATATAACTTGTCTTGATCTCCAATTAGAAAATCATCTACATAGTCAATAATAGGGTCACATTCAACCTCTTGTGCAAATAAAGCTCTCACGCTTGAATGGCTGACAACTGGTGAGAAATTCTCTCAATATTCTTTCCAGCTTTTTGATTACATCCTTTGGCTACAAGACAATCTGTAGAACGTTCATGATTCCATTTGCATCTCTTTTTATCTCGTAGACCCACTTGCAAAGTGTTGCCTTTTTACCTTTGGGCAGATCAGCTGATACTAAGAATGATTTTCAAGTAATTACGAGAATTCACTTTCATTGTGTCTTGCCGTTTACTTTTGTTATCATCATTCTTGGTCCCTGCATATTCTGTGAAGAAACCCGTTTATAGGGGACAAATTCTAAACACTCCTTAGTTACCTCTTTCGGGACATCCTTTTCTTTCCTCTTTATTCAATTTTGCTACACAACTTTTTAATTAGCATATTACGTGTTGATATTACTTACGGGATGTAATAAAAGACGTCGTACAACACTTAAGATATATTTACACTTATACTGATTCACATACAGACGGTAAACATATATAAAAGATGGTACTAGGCTATCGATTTCGACCAGTCACACCAGTCATCATTAGGCCAATGAGGGAACTGTGTGATCATCAGGCCTGATGATGACTGGTGTGACTGGTCGAAATCGATAGCCTAGTACCATATTTTATATATTTTTACCGTCTGTATGTGAATCAGTATAAGTGTAAATATATCTTAAGTGTTGTTAAGACATCTTTTATTACATCCCGTAATTCTGCTACCACACATAAATCATATTAACTGGCTTCTAAATTAAATTCTTCAAGGGGAGAATTAATTGTCAGCCTCATTCAAATAACGATAAGACAAATCGTTTTTACTTCTTGTACATTTTTGATTTAGTCCCCTAGCTCCGTTCTTTCGTTTAGGTCGTGAATGGAATCCGATAACACTCATATTCAACGTGTTGTCTAAAAAATATATTTTCATTAAATACACCACATCATTTGAAATTTTGACTCTGAGGTTGGTGGATATACCACAGGATATTTGTTGGTTTCTAACAACAACCAGAGAAAATATACTTCTTTGCTTTATGATCAAGCCTTTTTTCTAAGTTGTTTAGTTATATATGCCTAAAAAACTTAAAAAGAGCGTTCAGTCTTCTCATGATGTTATGTTATGTATAGTTTCTGTTAAGTAAGTAAAGTTGTATTTTATTTATAGCGCTTAGGTATACTTGTTTTTTTTTTCAAAACAACTCAAATCAAATTTAAAAATTGTTTTAAGATTCAATGAAGATTAAATAATACTTACATACCAACATTAAAAAAAATTAGGGGCAATCAAAGCCAGTGATTCTTTTTCACCACCGCTGAAGATGAAGCTGAAGCTGAGTCAAATGTGTACTTTACTCTTTTTTGTTAATTTAAACTACTTCACTAAATGGGATTTAGGCTGCTGCTAGTAATCTTATGTGATTGGAATACATCACTCGAAAATTACAATAAGTTTGGCTGAATTCTATAATTATTTAATATCTGTTAAAGCATTATAAATAAACCCCTAGTGATAGAGTAACAGTTTCATGTAGCAGTCCTTTCAGAGTCCTTAGTAACATTTTGCGTTTAACTCTTTATTCAGCCATCATCCACAGCCGTTCATATCTAGAACAGCAGTGCCCGTTTGTCAGTTTATATTTATCACTTGATTTCCCCCTTTGAATGGGGAATGAACTACATTAATATTTAGATTGTCTTGTCGTTTATCCTCAAAGCGATGGACTTTGATTCAATTTAGTCAAAGGCGTCTCTGAAACTGTTGATTGCTCCTTGTTAAGTTTATTTTGTTATCCAATTTTAGGTAAAATGTATTAAACATATTTCATATTCTTGCTTCGATTGCTTTAGTGACCTTTCTAGCCTGGAGGCCATTGTAAAATTTGTTAACTGATTATTTTATGACTCGGGTATGATATTGTTTTGCTCATCTTAAATGAATATATGCAGTCCTACTCCTCGTAGCCAGGGTCTGCCTCTGCTAATTACAATGATGAACAACCCACAGCTTCTATAATGATCCAAGGATGAACCGGGTTTAAGATAAACACACGCTATCTCAAATGAATCGCATACACGCATTTCAATGCAATACAAATACTATGGATTCCTCGTGAGAATCGTAAATCACATTACTTTTTGATCGTTATTTTATTTTGTAATATTTGATTAGTTGTAGAGAAAGAAGATTCTATCGTACAAACAGTCTGGCAAATGTGATTTTCCCATATACTAACAACGAAGCTAACCCCCATATTTTGTAAATGTATTTTGTTTACCCAAACAATGCCAATGTATCCGATTCGATTTAAGTGAGGAACAGTTTATTGTAAGAAGGCTTTTGCTGAAGCATCGATGTATAGTTGTAAGGGTAACTTGTAAAGAAACATAGCTCAACATGTGTAACAAGTCTTCAACATTTTAATTTCTTCATGAAAAAACGCCGACATAAATGTTTTTATCATATATTATAAACTTTATGATGATTGTTTTGTGTTTACAAATAATAATCATGACGTAAAAACTCTAAAAGAGTCATAAACAATTTGTATACGTGACTCAGCAACAATCGGTTCATATTATAAATAGGTTTTATTATAATTACGACAATGACTGTGAAGAGAAAATCACATAACGTTGACATGAGAGCCAATCCCAACATGCCTCTCAGGTAGAGCGGAATCGAGTATTTGATATTCTGTCCTCAAACAGTCAACGATTGGTTTGCCATTGTTCAATCTAATCAGTGCTGGTAACTTTTTGAAATTACTTTACTTCGAGATCTCGTCGATTTATTAATTTTTTAAATCTTCTTCCAATTATTTGTTGGTATACGTACATACAAACATACACATAATTGTATTCCAAAAAATATATACATTGGTGGGATTACATATTTTTTGTATAATAAGTAAAAGTATATTTGAAGATATTGTAAGTTCATAATAATTATTTTTTATAATTTTGTTAGACCTATTATATACGTAATTTTAAATAAATTTGAAGGTTGGCGCAGGTAAAAGTTGAAACGAGACTACAATATTTGTTTGGGGGGGGAGGGGCTTTGGCACCCTCCATAGGGCACATGCCATATGGCATACGGGACCAGGTGTATCGGAACAGCCAAAGAGACACTACGGACTCTAACGTTATGAAATACAGAACAAATAAGACATATACCAATGGTTATCCGGTCAGTGCTTCATTAGCAAATACAAATTGAATACAAAATTGAAAACTGGAAATAATTTTACGGTGAAATAACCACGTAAAGAACAATAGGGCAGAAACTTGTACACTCGCATTAATGGGAAACCCAAACAGCTGCGAGGTATAGGTATTTTGCTCTTGATTAGAATGAAGTTTTATTTTTCGGTGCTATTTTGAGAGACAGAGCTTCCAAGCTATTTTTAAACCTTACAGCTAACATTAATTGCATTATAACACTGTTATTACCTAAAAAAAACTAAAATAAAACTATGAAGGTCAACCTTTTTTTCTAATTTAGGATTATATTTCTGTGGAACTCCCTTCCTCCATTGACTGGTTGTCCTCCCTCTATTGGCTGTTGTCCTCCCTCCATTGACTGTTGTCCTCCCTCCATTGACTGCTGTCCTCCCTCCATTGACTGGTTGTCCTCCCTCCATTGACTGGTTGTCCTCCTCCTCTCCATTGCTGGTTGTCCTCCCTCCATTGGCTGGTTGTCCTCCCTCCGTTGACTGTTGTCCTCCTTCCATTGACTGGTTGTCCTCCCTCCATTGACTGGTTGTCCTCCCTCCGTTGACTGTTGTCCTCCTTCCATTGACTGGTTGTCCTCCCTCCATTGACTGATGTCCTCCCTCCATTGACTGTTGTCCTCCCGCCATTGACTGGTTGTCCTCTCTCCATTGACTGTTGTCCTCCCTCCATTGACTGTTGTCATCCCTCCATTGACTGGTTGTCCTCTCTCCATTGACTGTTGTCCTCCCTCCATTGACTGTTGTCCTCCCTCCACTGACTGGTTGTCCTCCCTCCATTGACTGGTTGTCCTCCCTCCACTGACTGTCCTCCCTCCATTGACTGTTGTCCTCTCTCCATTGACTGTTGTCCTCCCTCCATTAACTGGTTGTCCTCCCTCCATTGACTGTTGTCCTCTCTCCATTGACTGGTTGTCCTCCCTCCATTGACTGGTTGTCCTCCCTCCATTGACTGTTGTCCTCCCTCCATTGACTGGTTGTCCTCTCTCCATTGACTTTTGTCCTCCCTCCATTAACTGGTTGTCCTCCCTCCATTGACTGTTGTCCTCTCTCCACTGACTGGTTGTCCTCCCTCCATTGACTGTTGTCCTCCCTCCATTGACTGGTTGTCCTCCCTCCATTGACTGTTGTCCTCCCTCCATTGACTGGTTGTCCTCCCTCCATTGACTGGTTGTCCTCCCTCCATTGACTGGTTGTCCTCCCTCCATTGGCTGGTTGTCCTCCCTCTTGTAACTGATTGCGGCAAACAGCAAACTGCAAATCACATAACTCTCAAATGACCATGTTAGAGTACATTTATTACTGTATCAAATAATATATATTTTGAATTTTCCATACGAGTGCTATTAAAATATAGCAAATATTCAGTTATTCTGCATTACTATACGTGTTTCATTTTCCAATTGTTTACTTAAAAAAATACCGTTTGTAGTCTCTCCTGTAACATTTCCTAAATAACGGAATGTTTTCCAAACAAATAAATTTTATGGCAACTATATTTCATCGTAAAAGGTCAAAGTCAAAAATAACTTGTTTTCTTATTGTAACGATAAAACTATTAAAAAATGGGTTAAGTAGATGGTTAAATAACTTGTATTCAAATATTTGATAACTTAAGATTTTATATGGACCGTTTACAATACAGATGCAAAACTGGTAAAATACTATTTACACATTTACAAGACTATAGCACATATTATTTTATAGGTTAGACATTTATTTAAATAAGGCGAAGAAACAGTATAGGATTAAGCGCTGTTACCAAAAACAGCAAAGTGGCAAGGTGACATTTAAACTGAAATGTAGCAGCAATTGCAGCTGGTGACCACTTGAATTATAGAACACATTACCACCTTTGACACTAATGTGACCAGTGTTTAGTTTATACCATGAAAAAGGGTAAAAATATGTTGAAGATTATTTGCATTACAAGTCGGTTGTAGAAACTATTTGGAGATCGAAGTATAATAAAATAGCAAATAAATATATACGTACTAAATTCGTTTAAATCTATAAAAAGTATGTATAAATCCGTCCAACGTTTTTGTCAAATTAGTTCACCGAAATAAACATGTGACTGTATTAAAGTTTATAAAACGTTTCTACTGAGGTTAAACACAAAATGCGTTTATTTGTTTACAACTACGTGGTGTTACGTAATATATTACATCAATCCAAGCGTGAACGTCGTTGGTTGATTGAACACGAGGTATCTATCGGTCTGTATGTTCTATAGAAATATACAATTGTGCTAAACTACATGTTCTTTCGGCTCCATCACAATTATTGATCCCCACCATGTATAACTAATATGGATTGAGTGAAACGGAATTAATTGTAATTAATGTTGAATTCCAGTATTTACAACAGATCTTGTGGGATGATAAAAAATCTTTTTGAGTGAATATGCTAAAAATATTAAGGTTTTTTTTAGTATAAAAATCAAAGTTCTTATTTGAAGTTGTTATTTATTTATAAAAATAATCTAACGGAGAGCAACCCTAATGATAGTCTATTGCATGATTTAAATTGGGGCAAGTAAACTTTTATACCCTCCACCCCACGCTAAATTACTGTATTACAATATCGATTGGACGTAAAAAAATAAGATCTTTGAGAAGAGGCAGCGGTAATATCCTTGACAAATTTGAAAAAATTAAAACGCATTTACGCAATTTAGTTCTGATTTGGTTTATATGGCCACTTCAAACGATGATCAAATACTACACCCGGATATTTATAATCGATCACGCATGCAATGTTTAAGGTTTTATTCATCATGCAATCTATTCCATTATACATGAGTGCAAAAAGTTTCTTTGGCGAGGATATATTTTGTTTCCCAACTATGTTATTACCGTAATGATAGTTTGCCACCTTATAGGTACGTTTCCATTCTGGCAAGTTCCGGGCTCATGTGACGACACGCGTTAAGACACAGGTTTCACGGGGATTTTCAGACCCGTTTCCAATACGACAAACATGACGCGTCACTTGTAACCGGATGTGCCGGGACCGTTTCCAATACCTCGCTGCAACATGTGTCATGTCGCTTTTTGGCGGCCTAGTGATGTATATGTAATACATATTTAAGATTTGACCTTTCTATCTAACATAGGTTTTGATTTTATTTGTGAATGTAATTAATTTAAAAATAAATATCTAAATACATTAAACTGCTTCCATCTAAATGAGGGATTCCATTCGAACAACTCGCAGTAACATGTTACCGTCTCTTGCGAAGGCTCATGTTGCGACGCGTTTCTGTCCGAATGGAAACGGGGCTTATGCAACACTTTATTCACACCGAGTGTTTGTGTGTTATTTCTTTCCTCAGTCACCGTTCCGCCCGGACTACCCTTCCACACACAAGTGACGGAGTCTAAACAACCTGTGAAATACAAATTACTTATTTTTGGAAGTATGTAAGGAAGTTATGGTAGTGAGTTCTTTTAAATTGATTACCACCGTTTAAATGCCATGAATAAAAGAATACATCCCGTCATCACCAAGCTACTGACATGTTCAATCGAATACATCCCGTCATCACCAAGCTACTGACATGTTCAATCGAATACATCCCGTCATCACCAAGCTACTGACATGTTCAATCGAATACATCCCGTCATCACCAAGCTACTGACATGTTCAATCGAATACATCCCGTCATCACCAAGCTACTGACATGTTCAATCGAATACATCCCGTCATCACCAAGCTACTGACATGTTCAATCGAATACATCCCGTCATCACCAAGCTACTCACATGTTCAATCGAATACATCCCGTCATCACCAAGCTACTGACATGTTCAATCGAATCATATCCAAATTACTCGTTTTCATATTATAATCCTTGCTTACCCAGCCAACTATTCAACTTACGTTGGGTCTAGAACTTTCCGTGGTCAAAGTTTCAAACCCCTTTCCTGAAAGTTTCATGAAAGTAACTTATTTGAAATTTAAAGTAAATAGTTTGCTACTGTAAAATATGTAGACTATGATTAACTTGATTTAATTTACGAATTATTTTTCTTTGTCAATTTAAAACAAAAATACCGTAGATTTTTTTTTATTTTTGGACATATCTATACTACTGATTTGATGTTTTTAGTTTTGAAAATTACTTAAATACCAGAAAGAAAGCATCATCAAGAAATGAAAGTACTTGTTTTTGATTTATCATCTGGATGACACTTTTTTTGTAAACAATCTTGTCTTCCAAATAGTCGCGTTTTATTTATTAGGTCATGAACATTTACTGTAGCTAAATATTTCTCACTCATTGTAAAAGGCTCGTGGCAGTTTAACATTTAGCAAATAGGAGATATTAACTTATATAAGATGCTAACTATTGTAAGGGCTTGCTATCAAAAAAAGCTCCAAATTATAAATTATCACTTAAAATGTAACATAAATTAATGACTGGTACTTACCTATTGACACTAGACACCTTGGCTTCATCGTCAATTGAGTCGACAATCTTAATGATGAAAATTCAGAATATATACATTTTTAAGACAACAAACAAAGTAAAAATTATGTAGTACAGTTTTAAATGCACAGTTGTGTTTTGTACAACGCAGACACATGTTCAAAAACTAGATGAATTCTCGTATTTATCTGCTAAAAAAGCTCATCTCCTATATTCAGAAATATTTTTAATAACTTTTAAAAAAGGTTTATTTGGAGAGTCAGTATGGATTCATACCAATTTAAAATGGAGGTTTAGTTTTTCCCCGCATGTTTATGATAGAAACATTGACAACTTATGACTATTTATAAATTATGTTTATAATTATGCCAAATTGCATTTAATTGGAAAGCTGGGCCAACAAGGATGGAGCATATTTAGCGGGACAGGCGTGTTGTGTGTTCAGTTCATGTTTCAAGATGTTGATGGAGCGCCCAGGACGTCGTCGGACTCGTGATTGGTGATCAATGATGCACCCGTCAGAGGTGGCGGTTGGTGGCTCGGTGGTCCGACCTCGCAGCCCTTCTAGGAAATGTCTTCTGCTGGACTTTCAAAGAAAATAATTGGTTGATGCCTCTTATTTTGTTCATTAAATTTCATAAGATCGAAATGCTTGTTATGAAAGAAGTTGTTAAAATATTTCTACTACAGATTTTTCAAAGATATCCTTATACATTTTTAGATAGTCGATTCGATTTTTAATTTAATTTGCAATACTCAGTAAAAATAATCAAATAATTGGGTATTCTTTCATCATTAAAACCTTTCCATGCGCAAAGGTATTTTAAGTATTTAAATACTTTCACAATAAACACTAAAATGAATCAAATAGGAAAAATTCGTTTACAATCATATTTATAAGTTGTTTTATCACTTTAATGAAATGTAAAAATAGTACCAATTAGTAACGCTGTCTTTAAACATCCTTGAGATAAATAAACAGAGCACTTTGTATACATTCCGTATATTTTTCTACCACAGTTTTTTCTTTCCTAAATGCGAAATAAATTACAACTATTGAAAACGTTTTGCTTCAAATTCCGCCCAAGAGTTGACACGACCTCTTGTGCCTGAAGCACTCAGCAACACTCTCTGCGACACTGTCTGTAACACTCTCTGCAACACTGTCTGTAACACTCTATGAAACACTCTCTGCGACACTGTCTGTAACACTCTATGCAACACTCTCTGCGACACTGTCTGTAACACTCTCTGCAACACTCTCTGCAACACTGTCTGTAACACTCTATGCAACACTCTCTGCGACACTGTCTGTAACACTCTCTGCAACACCCTCTACAACATTGTCCGCAAAACACTCTGTAACACTCTTTGCGACACTCTTTGTAAACACTCTGCAACACGCTCTACAATACTGTCTGCAACACCCTCAACAACACTCTCTGTGATACTGTCTGTAACACTCTGCAATACCCTCTACAACACTGTCTGCAACACTCTGCAACTCCCTCTACAACAATCTCTGCGACACTGTCTGCAACTCTTTGCAATACCCTTTACAACACTCTCTGCGACACTGTCTGCAACACTCTGCAACACCCTCTACAACATGGTCTGCAACACTCTGCAACACCCTCAACGACACTGTCTGCGACACTGTCTGTAACACTCTATGCGACACTGTCTGTAACACTCTGCAACACCCTGTACAACACTCTCTGCGACACTGTCTGTAACACTCTGAACACCCTCTACAACACTCTCTGCGACACTGTCTGCAACACTCGGCAACACCCTCTACAACACTCTCTGTAACACTCTGCAACACCCTCTAAAACACTGTCTGCGACACTGTCTGTAACACTCTTCAACACCGTCTACAACACTGTCTGCGACACTGTCTGCAACACTCTGCAACAACCTCTACAACGCTGTCTGTAAAACTCTGCAACACCTTCTAAAACACTCTCTGTGACACTGTCTGCAACACTCTGCAACACCCTCTACAACACGGGCTGTAACACTCTGCAACACCCTCTACAACACTGTCTGCGACACTGTCTGTAACACTCTCTGAGACACTGTTTGTAACACTCTGCAAAAACTTCTACAACACTCTCTGCGACACTGTCTGTAACACTCTGCAAGACCTTCTACAACACTGTCCGCGACACTGTCTGCAACACTCTGCAACACCCTCTACAAAACTCTCTGTAACACTCTGCAACACCCTCTAAAACACTGCCTGCGACGCTGTCTGCAACACTCTGCAACACCCTCTACAACATGGTCTGCAACACTCTGCAACACCCTCAACGACACTGTCTGCGACACTGTCTGTAACACTCTATGCGACACTGTCTGTAACACTCTGCAACACCCTCTACAACACTCTCTGCGACACTGTCTGTAACACTCTGAACACCCTCTACAACACTCTCTGCGACACTGTCTGCAACACTCGGCAACACCCTCTACAACACTCTCTGTAACACTCTGCAACACCCTCTAAAACACTGCCTGCGACACTGTCTGTAACACTCTTCAACACCGTCTACAACACTGTCTGCGACACTGTCTGCAACACTCTGCAACAACCTCTACAACGCTGTCTGTAAAACTCTGCAACACCTTCTAAAACACTCTCTGTGACACTGTCTGCAACACTCTGCAACACCCTCTACAACACGGGCTGTAACACTCTGCAACACCCTCTACAACACTGTCTGCGACACTGTCTGTAACACTCTCTGAGACACTGTTTGTAACACTCTGCAAAAACTTCTACAACACTCTCTGCGACACTGTCTGTAACACTATGCAAGACCTTCTACAACACTGTCCGCGACACTGTCTGCAACACTCTGCAACACCCTCTACAAAACTCTCTGTAACACTCTGCAACACCCTCTAAAACACTGCCTGCGACACTGTCTGCAACACTCTGCAACACCCTCAACAACACTGTCTGTAAAACTCTGCAACACCCTATACAACACTCTCTGTGACACTGTCTGTAACACTCTCTGCGACACTGTCTGTAAAACTCTGCAACACCCTCTACAACACACTCTGCAACACTGTCTGTAACACTCTATGTGACACTGTCTGTAACACTCTGCAACACCCTCTACAACACTGTCTGCGACACTGTCTGTAACACTCTCTGCGACACTGTTTGTAACACTCTGCAAAACCCTCTACAACACTCTCTGCGACACTGTTTGTAACACTCTGCAAAACCCTCTACAACACTCTCTGCGACACTGTCTGTAATACTCTGCAACACCCTCTAAAACACTGTCCGTGACACTGTCTGCAACACTCTGCAACACCCTCTACAAAACTCTCTGTAACACTCTGCAACACCCTCTAAAACACTGTCTGCGACACTGTCTGTAACACTCTGCAACACCCTCTACAGTACTGTCTGCTACACTGTCTGTAACACTCTGCAACACCCTCTACAACACTGCCTGCGACACTGTCTGCAACACTTTGCAACACCCTCTACAACACAGTGTGCGACACTGTCCGTAAAACTCTGCAACACCCTATACAACACTCTTTGTGACACTCTATGCAACACTCTCTGCGACACTGTCTGTAACACTCTATGCAACACTCTCTGCGACACTGTCTGTAACACTCTCTGCAACACTCTCTGCAACACTGTCTGTAACACTCTATGCAACACTCTCTGCGACACTGTCTGTAACACTCTCTGCAACACCCTCTACAACATTGTCCGCAAAACACTCTGTAACACTCTTTGCGACACTCTTTGTAAACACTCTGCAACACGCTCTACAATACTGTCTGCAACACCCTCAACAACACTCTCTGTGATACTGTCTGTAACACTCTGCAATACCCTCTACAACACTGTCTGCAACACTCTGCAACTCCCTCTACAACAATCTCTGCGACACTGTCTGCAACTCTTTGCAATACCCTTTACAACACTCTCTGCGACACTGTCTGCAACACTCTGCAACACCCTCTACAACATGGTCTGCAACACTCTGCAACACCCTCAACGACACTGTCTGCGACACTGTCTGTAACACTCTATGCGACACTGTCTGTAACACTCTGCAACACCCTGTACAACACTCTCTGCGACACTGTCTGTAACACTCTGAACACCCTCTACAACACTCTCTGCGACACTGTCTGCAACACTCGGCAACACCCTCTACAACACTCTCTGTAACACTCTGCAACACCCTCTAAAACACTGTCTGCGACACTGTCTGTAACACTCTTCAACACCGTCTACAACACTGTCTGCGACACTGTCTGCAACACTCTGCAACAACCTCTACAACGCTGTCTGTAAAACTCTGCAACACCTTCTAAAACACTCTCTGTGACACTGTCTGCAACACTCTGCAACACCCTCTACAACACGGGCTGTAACACTCTGCAACACCCTCTACAACACTGTCTGCGACACTGTCTGTAACACTCTCTGAGACACTGTTTGTAACACTCTGCAAAAACTTCTACAACACTCTCTGCGACACTGTCTGTAACACTCTGCAAGACCTTCTACAACACTGTCCGCGACACTGTCTGCAACACTCTGCAACACCCTCTACAAAACTCTCTGTAACACTCTGCAACACCCTCTAAAACACTGCCTGCGACGCTGTCTGCAACACTCTGCAACACCCTCTACAACATGGTCTGCAACACTCTGCAACACCCTCAACGACACTGTCTGCGACACTGTCTGTAACACTCTATGCGACACTGTCTGTAACACTCTGCAACACCCTCTACAACACTCTCTGCGACACTGTCTGTAACACTCTGAACACCCTCTACAACACTCTCTGCGACACTGTCTGCAACACTCGGCAACACCCTCTACAACACTCTCTGTAACACTCTGCAACACCCTCTAAAACACTGTCTGCGACACTGTCTGTAACACTCTTCAACACCGTCTACAACACTGTCTGCGACACTGTCTGCAACACTCTGCAACAACCTCTACAACGCTGTCTGTAAAACTCTGCAACACCTTCTAAAACACTCTCTGTGACACTGTCTGCAACACTCTGCAACACCCTCTACAACACGGGCTGTAACACTCTGCAACACCCTCTACAACACTGTCTGCGACACTGTCTGTAACACTCTCTGAGACACTGTTTGTAACACTCTGCAAAAACTTCTACAACACTCTCTGCGACACTGTCTGTAACACTATGCAAGACCTTCTACAACACTGTCCGCGACACTGTCTGCAACACTCTGCAACACCCTCTACAAAACTCTCTGTAACACTCTGCAACACCCTCTAAAACACTGCCTGCGACACTGTCTGCAACACTCTGCAACACCCTCAACAACACTGTCTGTAAAACTCTGCAACACCCTATACAACACTCTCTGTGACACTGTCTGTAACACTCTCTGCGACACTGTCTGTAACACTCTGCAACACCCTCTACAACACACTCTGCAACACTGTCTGTAACACTCTATGTGACACTGTCTGTAACACTCTGCAACACCCTCTACAACACTGTCTGCGACACTGTCTGTAACACTCTCTGCGACACTGTTTGTAACACTCTGCAAAACCCTCTACAACACTCTCTGCGACACTGTTTGTAACACTCTGCAAAACCCTCTACAACACTCTCTGCGACACTGTCTGTAATACTCTGCAACACCCTCTAAAACACTGTCCGTGACACTGTCTGCAACACTCTGCAACACCCTCTACAAAACTCTCTGTAACACTCTGCAACACCCTCTAAAACACTGTCTGCGACACTGTCTGTAACACTCTGCAACACCCTCTACAGTACTGTCTGCTACACTGTCTGTAACACTCTGCAACACCCTCTACAACACTGCCTGCGACACTGTCTGCAACACTTTGCAACACCCTCTACAACACTGTGTGCGACACTGTCCGTAAAACTCTGCAACACCCTATACAACACTCTTTGTGACACTGTCTGTAACACTCTCTGTGACACTGTCTGTAACACTCTGCAACACCCTCTACAACACTCTCTGCGACACTGTATGCAACACTCTGCTACACCCTCTGCAACACTCACTGTCTGAAACACTCTGCAACACCCTCTACAACACTCTCTGCGACACTGTCTGTAACACTCTCTGCGTCATGTTTTCCTTCATGTCCAGTAGCCGATCTCTGGCCGTCTCATTCCGCCGATGGCGTTCCAAGCCCGGTCAATACTGATGTCGTGAGCTTTTCTTTGGAATCGATACTTTTCGAAAATGAGTATAACTAACGCAATTGAAATAATTATCGTCTTTACTCTACTAGAGGTTGATATGGAATAAATTAGCCTTTCTAAATAAAACCTAATATCAAAAATTTAATTTATATATGTATATGCGATGTCTGTATATCAATCTAACACGAAAATACATAAGCAATTAATAGAAGAGAAAATACAATTAAATTGTATTAGTCTGAGTACTAGCTACTGAACCTGGTTATGTTCCTCGGCTCATGTCGAGGTTCAGTGAACACCCAACAATACAGCTGCACCTTTGCCAACGATATCGCCAGACCACACGCCGGGTTCGCCGGGTCGCACTCTGTTTGCTAATGGATTTGTATGATTGGTCGTTCCATTCAATTTACCCAACCATCCAATGGAAAGCGATCGCGGACTGATTTGTTATTACTAAGCTTTTATTTATCGTTTCGAAATAAATAAGCATTGAATTGGATCTTTAAACTGTGGTGTTATGATAATTTATTGTAGCTATTATGTTATATCCACTGTCCATTTAATGTAATAAAATATTATAGATAATAATTTCATAATTTATAGTACTGTATACTCATTCACATAAATAACCTAAATAACTAAGATTAATTAAAAGAGTTAAAAATTATGCAGTTTTTACTTACTTCACTAACAGCTAAAAAGGTTAAGGGCTCTAAAATCGTATTTAAAAAATATATATTATATCGAGTAAAAAAAGATAGGTTTACCAAAACAGAAGAATAATTGTACAGGTAAAACGAAACACCTAGCGTGGAGTTTTGGTAGTTTTCATTGGATAAACATATTATTTTGGTTACGTTCTCCACTCGATATTTTTACACAATAAACTATGTTTTATAACACAGTGACATGCGTTAAAATTCATATAACGGGTTATACCACAAGCCTTACAAAATATTTGTTCAGCCGTAAGCCTTACAAAAATTGCTGCTCTTAATGTTTTTAAGAATCATATTATACGTATTTATGCAAATAATCCAGCAAGAAACAGAATTGCAAAACACTTCACAAGAAGCGACTTATTCCAAACATAAACATAGGGAAAGACTCAATTTAATATTCTCTTTTGATACACAGAAGTTAGCTTACCGCTATTGCTACATATTAATTATTTTTAAATAATCTAAACAGTAACATTATAACCAAACTGTACATGTATTTCTGTTAATGTAGCTGTAAGCTCAAGGAAATGCAAGTTGAAGCACTGAGAAGGCTCTGAGTGCAACCAAAGTCCGAGAATAATGGCAAAACCAATCGAATCATCAACATTTGCTTCTCCATTCGAAGCCTGCTCGTAGTACGGTTATCTCAATTGTGTACTGCATTTTAATGGCGACACGGTTTCGTACCTAAGGAGCTCGAGAATGTGCAGGTCGAAGCACAGCCTAGACTCTGAGTCTAAACAAAATCTTAGAATAAAGGTAAGTTTGGTTCCTGTATTTTTATACATTAAACGTTTATTTTTATTTTAACTATTTTTAGGTGCCTTATAAACTTACTTCGTTCTCTAATGGCCCTTTGGTAAGAATACTGTCCTCTGCTACGTTACATGACCTGTGCGTTTTAAAGTTTACCCTCCGTGGGAGATTTCTACTAACGGAACTTACCGTTGATAGTTCACGGTATCTGGGTTGTGTTGTGTTCCAGGGATCGGCAGCAAGTACATCTCCCAAATATAGTATATATATTGTACATCTCCCTTTCTTTTTATATATTGAGACTAAGGCCTGGTTCCGTGACAATAACCCCAAGACCCATGGGCTCATCGTCCTGACCTATCCTATCCTAATCTAACATAACCTAACCTAATCATCCACCTCACGATGTCAAATTTCTTCTGGCCCCGTGGCCTCGAAACTAATAACCACGGTCAAAACCTATAATTCTGGTGACTTAAAACGTATAAACGGCCAAAGGCACACTCGCCAAGGCCGTCCGTTGCCACCCTCGGTGCCCTTTTGAACGGCAAGATATACGCTCACGGGGTCGGGTATTCACAACGCAAAAAAGGACCGCGGAGTCTGGTTTAGAGACCAGCATAGTAATTATCGACTTCCGCAGGGTGCACCACTATGTGGGAACAAGGGCCGGATTTACACGTTCATCGGCTGTTAATACACACTCCGTTCCTGAAATTCCCTTTCACAATCCTGAGCTTATACCTAACCTATCCACTTCCGTTGCGGGTCTAACAGAGAGGGTAATAAATCCGAAGGATTTTGTTCACACTTGTACATTCATCGCCAACTATTTATTCACGACAAACACCTTACAAGAGAGGTGAGTAAGGGATGATATTGAGTCTATTAGTTATTTTAGAGTTTGTGTTTTTAAATACCTCTTTACTTAAAGTACCAATTGTTATTTTGTACATAATTATGAAAATATCGCGAATGAAAAAGAATACGAGAGCCAAGACTAAAATAAATCATTGCATGTTTAGATTTATTTATATGTTTACAAATCAGAAACAATTAATTATAACATAGTTATCACTCGCTTTACATCATTTAATGATTATAATTCAAACTAGTCAGGATTAATGTTTTGCCCCCCTCCCCCACCAATCGGTTGGTCTGCTTGGCCGGGTTCATGTTCAACTTGTAGGGAACAAAGTTTCAATATCCTTTATCGAGTCTGCGGAGATGTTCCTTGTATGGAGCAAAGTTTCAGTACCATTTAGCGCGATTCTGAGATGTTTCTTGTAGGGAGAAAAGTTTCAATACCATTTAGCGAGTCTGCGGAAATTTTTCTTGAGGCAGCAAAGTTTCAATACCATTTAGTGAGTGTGGAGATTTTTATTGAGGGAGAAAAGTTTCAATACCATTTAGCGAGTCCGCGGAGATTTTTCTTGCAGGGAGCAAAAACGTTCAATACCATTTAGCGAGTCTGCGGAGATGTTTCTTGAAGGGAGCAAAAACGTTCAATACCAGTTAGCGAGTCTGCGGAGATGTTTCTTGAAGGGAGCAAAAACGTTCAATACCATTTAGCGAGTCTGCGGAGATGTTTCTTGAAGGGAGCAAAAACGTTCAATACCATTTATTTTGTATGCTGGTTGGAAATACGAGTAATCAGTAATAATTATTAATGCAAAAGATGTCCTTGGCGCAAATTGTGAAGTTCCAAGAACATGGCTTGACGATTCTCTTTATCTGCTAGGTTATAAATATACGCAAGTATTTATTATTTTTAAGATTTGTTTCGGTAGCAACGAGCCATTGTGATCGGGTGGTCAGTTAGGTTATACTAACCGATCAATAACGATTGTTTTCGTTTAGAAACGACCGCATCCCAAATTACTTTTTGACCGCTGTCAGAACGAATTTCCAAATTGGAGTAACACCTGATTTGGATTCATCATTGCAATAGTCCTTTAACTATGTGAAATGTAATTTCAAGATTAAGAATCTTAAAATGTATTTTCACTGTTTTCCTAAAACATATGTTCCACTCCGCGGTGGGCCCAAAATGAACACTTTCACACCACTGGCCATAACTCATTTTATAATTCAAGTAGCCACTCCCCGGAATTGCCGCCACATTTCCGCTGATGCAGTACCGCGCCACTTCCCTCCTTTCTGTTGAAAACTGCCTTCTTGACTTATATTTATTTTTATAAGCTACACGATTCGATCGATTAATATAAAATAATAAGATATTTAATTTTTACATAAAAATAAGTATTTTACCTCTGGCTTTACACATTATTAGAAGCAGTAGATCTTCCTCTTATTTTACTGAAGTCTAGAGGATATTACGAAGATAGACGGTATAACTCATGTTTCAAGTATACACCGCAGTCAGCCTTCTGCTATACATCTTCTCGCTTGCTAGCACCTGCGTTTATTATGATTACAGTGTCCCTAGATTTCCGCGAAGAGTTGATATTTAAAATCTCATTCAACGTGTATTTATTAAGTAACTCTTGAATAGGTTTCACAACTTTATTCTATTGTAACTTGAGTTAAGACTCGCTAAACAGTACTCACCACAACATAGCATGCACATTGCACGTGTACTAAACAGTCCGTGTGTTTTACTAAACAGTATACGATTTAATGTTCAAGCTGTAACAATTTTAATCTATTGTAACTTGAGTTAAGACTCGCTAAACAGTACTCACCACAACATTGCATGCACATTGCACGTGTACTAAACAGTCCGTGTGTTTTACTAAACAGTATACGATTTAATGTTCAAGCTGTAACAATTTTAATCTATTGTAACTTGAGTTAAGACTCGCTAAACAGTACTCACCACAACATTGCATGCACATTGCACGTGTACTAAACAGTCCGTGTGTTTTACTAAACAGTATACGATTTAATGTTCAAGCTGTAACAATTTTAATCTATTGTAACTTGAGTTAAGACTCGCTAAACAGTACTCACCACAACATAGCATGCACATTGCACGTGTACTAAACAGTCCGTGTGTTTTACTAAACAGTATACGATTTAATGTTCAAGCTGTAACAATTTTAATCTATTGTAACTTGAGTTAATACTCGCTAAACAGTACTCACCACAACATAGCATGCACATTGCACGTGTACTAAACAGTCCGTGTGTTTTACTAAACAGTATACGATTTAATGTTCAAGCTGAAACAATTTTAATTATACTCGGATGTTTTTATTTTTTTTAAATTGGTCTTAAAGAAATTTTTGTTATCTCATTCTGTTCTTTAAGTTCGCAGATGTTCGCAGATCATAGGGATTGTAAATTAGTAAAGGCAATCTGTAAGGTGAAATAATTTAATCCAGTTATAAAACAAATCCTTTGTGAATCTCATTGTTGCCAACCCACTGCTCGATAAGTGGTTACCTGGATGCTGTGTGCCGATAACATTATGGGCTTTACAGCTAAATAAACGATTTATTTTACAACTTAAATGGAACTGAATACAATGTTTCGATTTATATACAATATATTTGAACGAGGTTTAAACTTATACAGACCGCAATGTAGTATTGTGTTCCTTGATGATATATAAAACAATGGAACAATCAAGGCATTTCGAGTAGAAATTAACAAACAGCACGATATGGTATCGTGATTAAGAGTAAAATGTATTATTTAAAAGGTTTTTCTTACAACTTCGTGCGAACTTAAATGCACACTAAGGTGAACTAGAAACAATTTGAACAGTAATGCAGCTCTGTCTGCGGGGAGCCTTAACAGGGCTCTCATTGATGACTTGACCCTGACCGATGAGAAATGCTCATGTAAAAACTACGTTCAAGCTGTTTTATAATCAGAAATACCAGTACTTCTCATTTCTCTAAAGAAATCCCAGCATATTTGGTAAACAGAGTGATGGAATATTTCCTACTATCTGTAAGAAATAGTTGATTAAAGATGGTGAGGTAGTTTTCAATTTCCAGGTCCGTCAATAACGTCCGGAAGTCCGCCGCCGCTCCTCGCGACCAATCATCGGCGTCTCTTCCGGTGCGACAGTCCCGCCCGCGCGGCAATGGCGCTGCAGATTGGAGGGGTTTCGTCGAAATATGAGTTCTCATTTCCTTATTTAACCCAGTTATCACTTTATCAACTTATATGAAAGGCGAGGATTCGTTTAATGTTATATATATATATATATATTGTATAACGTATATTATTACTAACACTAAATCATCCAGTTATTCACTATTGTTCAGATTAATAGCATGAAATACTTACATCACAGTTGTCTTCATCCTAAGTCTGTAGTAAGTCACAGCTTATGGAATTGTTTGGTGTGCAATTACTGAGAATCACTGGTCAGTTCGTTTAGTTTAGCTGACTAAAGAAATCATCGACGAAATAAACGTTAAATTATAGTTACTTTTCAATTAATTCGAATGATAATCGCACATCTGCAATTCGAATGGTTGAACTTAACATAGTATCGGTTTAATTGAAGTTGATGTATTGAAGTGAAATAATATAACAAAAATATAACAAACCATATATTTTGGGTTTTCTTTAATATCCGTTGTTTAGAGACCACTTTTGAATTTAGTACGATATACAAAGTCAATATGTGACATGCAAAACTTAAAACGATTTCGCAGTACTAAACAATTACGTAATAATAATAACAAATGTCATAACCAAAACAATAACATTCACCCAGTATGATGCAAAATCATTACAAACTTAGGAAAGGAAGCATTGTCAATATAACGATCTGAAACTGCAGTGACAATTAGGGTAAGCGTTTGTCTCTAAACAAATATTTTAGCGTTATCGAAGTCATTGAACATTTACGTACTTTTAATTTCACTATATATTTGTTCTTTGGAGAAAATATATTTTGTAGAAAAACATAGATAACACACTAAATAAAGACATTTATGAAAATATTGTTTCATTGTAATATTATTGAACGTAACTGTAACCAAAGCCCTCTACTATGTTTAACATTGCTTGTATTAATGAAATATCTATATAGATGTAAATTAAACCCAAAAACGGTTTATCTTTGTGTAAGTACAGTTTAAGTTTAAATATAGGTGTCTATAATGTCAGTTCTAAGAATCTTGCGTTGTATTTTATGGGTCGAAATAAGAAAAAGTATTTCTAAAGATTTTAGATTCTAGATAGAGTAAACATAGGTCCTATGTCCTTGGGTTTGCGTCTGTTAGACCGTATATGTTTATGTATAGAATATCAGCTTCATGAATCTATTGAGATTTTGACATGAAAATTGGCACATTTCTTACTATGCAAAGATGATTTTACATCGAATTTGACGTTTCTAACCTATACCAATTCAAAAGAGCGGACAGTTAAGATTGTCTAAGTTAAATATTTTTAAAACGACAAATACAAAAAATATTCAATTATGAATAAGGTTAACCAGCACACACAATGCTTTCCAAATTAATTCATTTACAATCTATTGGCTTTGACACCTCGTATTTTGGGCTCTTTGAAGTTTAATATGTTAGTACTAAATAAACTTACAAAATCGTAGCATTTAATGAATCTATCAAAACAAAAAGCTTTACTTCGGTCACTGTACTATTTTTTAGTGAAAACGTTGTGTTCAGTTCCTTATTTTACATATTTTATCACTAGAGCTACTGTCATGCTTAGGTTATAGAATGACGCTCTGTCTTTAGTCTCATTTCGATCTTTGACACTGAGAGTTTAATTAGATCAAATCGTCTTTGATCACCATCTTGAAACGTTGCCTTTGCAGCCAATCAGATTGCGTTTATTAGAGTTTCACAACTAGCGCTGTAGTTTACATTTTAAACAATTTTCCGTAATAGTCTTTAGTGAAGTCATCATAATTCTTAGGGATACAGTACTCCTATACTGTATTAAAATACAAGAGAGTAAATATGTATAAAAGATGGTAAAAGGTTAAATATGTTTTGAAGTGTTGTGTTACATACCGTAATTATAACAAGTGTGATACTAATAAAGAATTTATTTAAATTTACAACATAACCCTAACGAATTTAAATATAGTTAATTACATTGTTTGTTTGTTTGTTTTTGGGGAATTAGAAGGCCCCGGCATAGCCGGCTAGCCACGTCTGCCTTGGGATTTTGTACAGCCACCGGAAAGAGGGAAAAGAGGGATGGGAAAGGAGGTAGGATGGGGTCAGTCTGCCTCGCTCCAAAAAGGGAGAGAGAGCCTTACCTAGCTCCCGGGCTCTGTGGGTGACAACATCCCCCTCTAACCCGACGTCCCCCTAAGTCCACCAGACAGGGACTGCCATCGCACACAGACTCCAACCTCTCAGGGGTCGGGTGGTCCCAGGACGATTCGTCCCCCAGCCCGGCAGACCGAAGACCGTCGGGAAAGGGCCCTTCCTCCCAGGCACCCGTCCCAGGCTGCAAGGAAGATGCACTACTCCCTGAAAGGACTTGGACTAGACTAGGTATACAGGCTTAACTGGGAGTCAAGCCCCCAAAAGAGACAAGGAGGAACCAAGGAAGAGAAATTGTCACACTGGATAGCCAAAAGACTTACCAATACTATGACAGCTTCATTTTGCTGTACCCAATGTCGACCTCTGTACTAGTATAGACCAGTCAGCGAGCCAGTCAGAGTACTAGTAGTCGAGGGCCAGAAATTAATTACATTGCACCACCCTTTCATACATTGGCAACCTAGCAGTTTACTATGTTTGTTTTAGTTTCCAAAGGATTTCCGTAGAAATACTAAAACCCCACTACATTATTCTCACTCATCATTTGTTGTAGTACTAAATACTAATATAACTAAAATAGCTTAAGAACTACTCTATTTTCTACATTAGGTAAGGTTTAATTAAAACTGTCGCACATCACCTAGGTATAACGTTTGACCAGAAACTTATTTTACCACCTAAAAACAAACATTCTCTCGTGGATGTAGTTTTAGATCATAACGTTTTATGTTATTTAATTAATAACGTGAATCATCAGCAAAACCTGCTGCTCAAAGTTGTAGTTTGCTCAGCCAATTAACAAAGACCATTAATTGGCTGACCTATGTTCAAACACTGACCCACAGGTTCACAAGCTGACATCAGCTGTTCACAAATTTTACCTTCGGTTTGTGATTACTTGGATTTCAAGTAACAATCCAGCTAACTCGATTAAAGCCCTCGAATTAAAAATTGTTTGTAAGTTTAGATATAGTTTTAGAATAGTAGTTTTTCATAAGATTTGCGTTATTATGGACCGATGGACAACATCATGTTAACTGAAACAAACCAACAGATCAATAATGATCGAAGGTGATTGTAACTATGTCTCTTATCAAGAACTGTCGAAGGTGATAGCAACTTTGCCTCTTATCAAGAATGGTCAAAGGTGAGAGCAACTTTGTCTCTTATCAAGAATGGTCAAAGGTGAGAGCAACTTTGTCTCTTATCAAGAATGGTCGAAGGTGATTGCAACTATGCCTCTTTGATTATCCGCTCACAAACCAAATTCGACCAGTTTTCTACTGTTCAGTGTTGGGTAATGATTATGTTAATCAAATTCATTGAACCGATAGACAACGATTGCGCCGCGGACCAGCGAGCTAGCGACATCATCTCGCCGTCTTATATGGGTATTGCAACTTTATTGCTATTTTAAACTGTAAATGTTTTAGGTTTCAGATAAAGAATGTTGGAGTTATTGTTTAAGCTGTTTCACAGGCACATGGGATATACTTATTTATTTATAATTAGTATAAAATCTAAATTATTAATCACATGTTTCATCGAGTTAAACACACAACCCAGTCAAATCACTAGTTTTTCTTTAGTTAGATTTTGGTTTACTTAAGTATTTTACTTACCAGATATGTAAAACGCAGAAACCTGAAAAACGAAAGTCGTATTAGTAATAATCAATATCGGTTGTAATTCTTAATATAAGCATACAATATTTACATTGAATTGTAGATTTTCATGGAAATACATCAGTAAATCTTATTTTTAAAGTTACTATAGTATTTGTTAAAAAGTAATAAATAATGATTTAAAGTATATAAATAATAAGTAAGAAGAAAACGTATAACTGAAAGATGTTGGATGAATGATTAAGTGCCATTATCAGACCAAAGTATGATCGACATTATGACAATAAAGTCGTGAAGGTTTACAAAAAATATTTAAATAAGAAGACTCTCGATGTATTGACCTGGTTAAAACCAAATATAACTCTCCCAAAGTAAATAACGCTTGAAATAGAAGAAGTCACACGGTGTAAAGTGCGGCACAATAAAAGAAGTTTGTAACATTGCTAATTGATCCCAACAGTTTTTAGTTTCATCTTAATAAACATATTGTGGCATTTAGAACTCCGTCAGCAGATCTACGCTTATCAACCAAGACAGTGGACAACCTTTCACTAAACACTGACTGACGAGGCAATAGTCTGCTCCGGTTGAGTCCCAGGACTACCTTCAAACTGGTCTATACCAGTTTTGAGGCGGACATTGGGTACAGCAAATGAAGTTGTCATTACATATGGTAAGTCTTTTGGCTTTCCATTATGACAAACTTCCTTTTCAACTTTGGTCCCTTCATTTTCAGCGGAAGCAGAATCTCCGCACAGAATGCGCATTTACAGAATCTCCGGGTTAGGTCCACAACCTGCCAACCTGAGAGTGATGGACCCTGGCTGTTGTACATGGATACCCTGTCAGTTGAGTTGACCAGTTGGAGGGCAGAATGCGGATCCCCTGTTTGAGAGCCTCACCCCAGCTGTCACAGCGGCACGGTAGTTGGCCCCCTGAAGGGTCGGTTTGGCTGCCGTCCATCCATCCCTTTTCGTTTCCTGCTATATCCTATCCTTCCGGTAACCTGCGCAATATTCCCGCTTGTGGAAGGTGTGCCTAGCAGCTATGCTGGGGTTTTCTAATCCGCAACAATGATGATGATGAAGGCTCCGGTCTACCCCCTCCGCGCAGCGCTAGCAATTGGTTTGCTGGATCCCTCTTTAAAGCTGCTCAATAAACCTTTTAATTGACGTATAATATTAAAGAGAAACATATAATCTACAAATGTGCCTTTTTACTTTTTTAATTTGTTTGATTGAGTTGCATTTACAATCCCTTTCAAATGTTCACAAATGAGCTTTTTCAAACTACAACAACTTAAGACAATCATTTTTCGAAAATCTAAAAACGAGCATGAGTAGAATTAACTTTCTTCTATCAAACCCGGTTATAAAATGACTATAGTTTACAGTATACATTAGTGTATACTGTAGTTTATAGTAGTGTAATACTAGTTTATAGTATAACATAATTATCATAGCCGCAAACAGAGATCCGGCGAACCTCCGCCACGCTCCTTTTCCCTTCTTAACAATGTATTTTCACGGGGCGGCGCAGATGTTTCCGTATAGTTTCCTTAATGGCCGCTCCTGAGGTTTTGGATTTCTTGGTTCAAACAATATTTTACCTGATATCCTAAGACGTGAACTACAACGATAAAGCTTTTTCTCCTTATGTTTAAACATTAAAGTAACTGAATAACCAAACAATTACTTTTAAACATTTAATTACAAACAAACAAGACTTTCACAATTTTCAAATAAGTAAATGTATTATGTATACAATGTATAAAATTAAAATGTATATAAAATAATAAAGGACTATTACAAATATTGTACGTGTTGTTATAGCTACGAAATGTACTAAATCGTCTCACACTTCTGCAGGACTTATAAAGAAGACGGATTTTGTACACATTAAGTGGCCTTTATAATAAAACTAGGTGGCCCGACAGACGTTGTCCTGTTCTAATAATGTCATTGAATTTTTTTAGTCAAATACTCGTTCATTTTTAATATGAGCTCGTTCGTTTCGCTCACTCGCCTATTGAAAATCAAATTTAAAAATTTTAGTCCTATTCTCAGACCAAATATACACACGCAATTTCATAAGAATCGGTCAAGCCGTTTCGGAGGAGTTTTGTTACAAACACTGTGACACGATAATTATATATATTAGATAAGTAAAGCCCTTTCCCAAAATTATGTAATGGTATACACGTATTTACAAGTGCTTACGGACCATTTAATTACACCCCATAAATTATATGAAAACGTCAGGTTTTACTGTACGTCTCAGAGAACTAATTTAATTTACATCATAAACTGTTGAAATATTCTTAGAGTAACAACTGAATACTACTATTTTTTATTACGAAACTAAGAACAAGCCTGATTGCTTCCGTTTGTTTAATTCAACGAACAATTGGTATAATATAGTACTATCTTTGAGCCCTGACATAATAATTGACCTTGAGCCATAAACATACAGCCAGTGCCGTCAGTGCACCGAGGGTAGCGACAGGTCCCAGGCGGGCAGCCGCTAATTTACCTTGAGCCCCGAACATACTGCCAGTGCCGTCAGAGCACCGAGGGTAGCGACAGGTCCCAGGCGGGCAGCCGCTAATTTACCTTGAGCCCCGAACATACTGCCAGTGCCGTCAGAGCACCGAGGGTAGCGACAGGTCCCAGGCGGGCAGCCGCTAATTTACCTTGAGCCATAAACATACAGCCAGTGCCGTCAGAGCACCGAGGGTAGCGACAGGTCCCAGGCGGGCAGCCGCTAATTTACCTTGAGCCATAAAGAAACAGTCAGTGCCGTCAGAGCACCCAGGGTAGTGACAGGTCCCAGGTGGGCAGCCGCTGATTGACCTTGAGCCCCGAACATACAGCCAGTGCCGTCAGAGCACCGAGGGTAGCGATAGGTCCCAGGCGGGCAGCCGCTAATTTACCTTGAGCCATAAACATACAGCCAGTGCCGTCAGAGCACCGAGGGTAGCGACAGGTCCCAGGCGGGCAGCCGCTAATTTACCTTGAGCCATAAAGAAACAGTCAGTGCCGTCAGAGCACCCAGGGTAGTGACAGGTCCCAGGTGGGCAGCCGCTGATTGACCTTGAGCCCCGAACATACAGCCAGTGCCGTCAGAGCACCGAGGGTAGCCACAGGTCCCGGGCGAGTGGCCGCTGATTGACCTTGAGCCCCGAACATACTGCCAGTGCCGTCAGTGCACCGAGGGTAGCGACAGGTCCCAGGCGATTGGCCGCTGATTGACCTTGAGCCCCGAACATACAGCCAGTGCCGTCAGAGCACCGAGGGTAGCCACAGGTCCCGGGCGAGTGGCCGCTGATTGACCTTGAGCCCCGAACATACAGCCAGTGCCGTGAGAGCACCGAGGGTAGCGATAGGTCCCAGGCGGGCAGCCGCTAATTTACCTTGAGCCATAAACATACAGCCAGTGCCGTCAGAGCACCGAGGGTAGCGACAGGCCCCAGGCGGGCAGCCGCTAATTTACCTTGAGCCATAAAGAAACAGTCAGTGCCGTCAGAGCACCCAGGGTAGTGACAGGTCCCAGGTGGGCAGCCGCTGATTGACCTTGAGCCCCGAACATACAGCCAGTGCCGTCAGAGCACCGAGGGTAGCCACAGGTCCCGGGCGAGTGGCCGCTGATTGACCTTGAGCCCCGAACATACAGCCAGTGCCATCAGTGCACCGAGGGTAGCGACAGGTCCCGGGCGAGTAGCCACTGATTGACCTTGAGCCCCGAACATACTGCCAGTGCCGTCAGTGCACCGAGGGTAGCGACAGGTCCCAGGCGATTGGCCGCTGATTGACCTTGAGCCCCGAACATACAGCCAGTGCCGTCAGTGCACCGAGGGTAGCGACAGGTCCCGGGCGAGTGGCCGCTGATTGACCTTTAGCCCCGAACATACTGCTAGTGCCGTCAGTGCACCGAGGGTAGCGACAGGTCCCGGGCGAGTGGCCGCTGATTGACCTTTAGCCCCGAACATACTGCCAGTGCCGTCAGTGCACCGAGGGTAGCGACAGGTCCCAGGCGATTGGCCGCTGATTGACCTTGACTGAGCCCCGAACATACAGCCAGTGCCGTCAGTGCACCGAGGGTAGCGGCATGTCCCAGGCGATTGGCCGCTGATTGACCTTGAGCCCCGAAAATACAGCCAGTGCCGTCAGAGCACCGAGGGTAGCTGCATGTCCCGGGCGGGTGGCCGCTGATCCGCCAAGCTCCGGCTTATCGGCGACCTTCTCGTGTTCGTACTAAGCCTCTAGTTTTCCTGGTGAAGGTTTTGTATCGATATTTCTACAATTTACAAATTGCAGTATACAGTTTATCAATATAAAGATTTACATGTAAAGTAAATTGTGTACTGTAAAAATATTTGTACTTTTATTGTATTACTATTGTACCTGTTGCTTTAAATCGAGCAAAACAAACTTTTATTGCTTATATCAGTTATCAGCTGTTCTTATTGTTTACCTGTATTTTACTGTATCATTGTCTGTTTTAATGCAACTAAATTCAAACGACTCTCCATGTTATACCTACAGGAAAATATACTTCGAGGGTGTCCTGTGCCCTTCAGCAAAACAGTATTGGAAATTGAAAAACACTTTGCACAGCTAAAAATCCGGCCCATTTTTTTACCTTAATCGTCAAAATCGGTCCAGGAATAACAGGGGAGTTCTGTTTACAAAAACCGCCTTAGCGTATTGTAGATATAGAAGATTGCGATTGGGCAAACACGTATTGATACGAATAATTTATAGATTATTAAAACATAGCGAGGATTAATGATTGACACATAAGTCAAATAAATTTAAATTATGTTAGAAGCTTGTTACACGAAGCATTAATATACTCAATTAGGTACGATCCATTTTGCCCAGCAAAGATTATGATTATATGTGAATCAGTGTTCGGGTGACGATGATATGACTTGAGCGAGAGCTTCTTAGCTCCTGCGGTTTGTGACTTTTTCTTTGAGCCCGGACTCAAAGGCAAGAATGATTTTTTATTTTCCCAAAAGTAGATAGGATATTGTATATCTAAGTAAACTTGAAAATACCTAGAGTACAAACCGTGAAGTCTTTCACATTTGATCCCTTGCAGTGGTGGAGAAAAATCCTCTAGATTTAATTATATAAGAGTAGAAAGATATGTAATGAATTAATGCGCAATATCCATTAATAGCCTAGAATTATAAATCTATTTTATTACTACATGTTATGATGGTCATTTTGGCGTGTAATAAGGCATATCTAAACGTTCTTTCGATCTCATTTCTCGTAAGTAGTAGATTTGCTCCGATCCTGTAGAAAAATATAAAATAAATGTAAGATTGACTTATTTATAATTATAGCCATCTAACTTTTCTACGTTATTAGATGTATTATTAAATTTACGGTTTATCAATTTTGAATTATATTTTAAATTAAGGATTAAGGGATTTTGTATTACAGCAAAAAGGGTTCCAAGAAATATAACCACACATTATATCTACTTACATCACGCTTCGTAACTCTTAAGTGAATAGCATTTCATGGAACTGCAATATTAAATTATTAACTTCCGACGATTACATTTGTGTTCCATAGTTTCGTCAGTTTGTGGATTAATTCTTGAACGTTTCATCTGTAGCAAAATTATTGACATGACATTGCAGGTTACACAAACCTGCTGCTTAAATATATACAACAATCACAATTATAATGGTGTATCCTATGTAGGGTTAGTTGTCTCACGTTGTAACATCAACCGCGGTATGCTAACAATGTTTCCTGTGAAATGTGGCTTTGGGCGCCAAATATAAAGTAACAGTTATGTAGGAGCAATTTGAATTCGAACAATACCGGTAACTTGAATTAAAACAAACGCTAATAATGAGGGGAAATGTACGGTATGGTTTACATTTACCATTAACAAATTGTTGGGATGTTGTAGGAATTCACAATAGACATTGCAGACAAAACACAACCACGGAACAGTTCACAACATTGTGGAGCTAATTCACAACATGTCCCTCAGTGAAAGCAGACCGGAGTATTTCAGATATAATATAAACAACCAAAGTAAACGAATGGGATGTTGATGGTCGGGACTCGATTCTCACAACCACCGCTGTTTTCATATTATAATTGCATTTATTTAAGCTACGTAACAAAATAATACATTTATTTATTTTATGTTTCTTCTACAATAAAGGCATATTTTACAGAATTGCTTGTAAAGCCTCCTAGCAATAGGTTAAATGTTAGCATATGCTGTAAAACATACATAGATTTTTTATTTATTTGGTTAATCGTACCCAAATATTACGACAAATATGTTATGGTTGGGACTCAAAGTTGTTACCGGTATTAGGTTTTAACAATTAACTTCCTCATTTATTATTATGAACGATACAAATAACGCTATTAATTATTGAAACACATATTTCCCCGATAATGACCAGTTATGTTTAATATATTGACTTAAAACGAAAACCTACAAATTTGATTACTCTGCTGTAAACAAATTGTTTGTACAGGAAGGGATAAGGGGCTTTGGGTTCTTCATCCACATACCAAAGCTTGAGAATATGGTTAAGGAAGGAACGAGTGTGGCCTGTAAGGTCGGCCATACCTCCTTGTCGGACGAAGCCACCGACCCTTGTGTATGTGTGTTTCTGTACCTATGGTGTGATCCTATGGGGTAATCCGATGGGGTGTTCCTATGGGGTAGGCTGCACTGGAACTCCCGGCTCGTCAGTCTGGAATCCGACGGGAACACCGTTACAACTTACGAAATAAGTGTTAAAATAGTTTGTTTGCAAAGAGTAGTCATCTATGAAGATTGATTCGAAAATATCGACCGTACACAAAACAAACAACACAACGTGAAAGTCGGAAAAAAATGACTATCGTTCTAGGATCACCGGGAATTGACTGTATAAGAGTTTGCGGAAAACCTTTACTAATATAGAATAGTGGTTGCATTTCATTGAGTTACATATTTGATTTATTTCGCTTTTTTGTACTGACGTCCTTCGCATAGGTTACCAGTTAATTGCAAATCGCATAGTTTGAGATGTTGGAATACAAATTAATCGTATTAGATTAAGATCAAAATATGAGGTAATAATAACACTCTTGTATTTGATAACAGGGTTCTTTAACCGTTTATAGTGTCGAAATACTAAAAATATTGACTGCAACATCTTGAATTAATAATCTAACAAACACATTTATTTACTAACGAAATTCTTAATTTTACTGCATTAAATATGCACAATTCCTAGGGAAGGGAGTATTACTTGTTTAAGATAAAATAAATGTTAACACATAAAACAGAAACCAGGGCCTAATGTTGTTAACAGGGAGTAAAGAAAGCAGCGGGCAGTAAATCATCTAAACTGTACACCAACTGCCGCTGGTGACCACTACCTGTTAAATTATAACATGTTTTCCTTTGATACTTGTTTATTTTATCCCAAAATGCAAAGACTTAGAAGGTTACAACTCTTCTCACGAAGTCTAAAAATTACTAATAAAACATGGGAACACTGTAAATAGTAAATAGGCCTTATGTTTGTATTTTTTTCGATAAACCAACTTTCATTTTGAATTGTTTTACAGTTCTCTGTTTTAGCTTGTTATATATTTATTCCAGATTTACCTGGATGGTGTCACTAATATGTCGCGTAATTTTGTTACGTTTTGTTTTTTCTCACCTGAAGACGGGATCTGATTCCAGATCCCAAAACGTCGGGAAATTTGTTTTTACTTTACAGTGTGGAAAATATCCGCAATAATTTCTTAAATAACATAAACTTACCATCACCAGCAAAGAATTTTAACAAATAACATATTAACTTATCTTTCATAATTTATTTTGTCATAAGATTAAGACTAATTACATTGTTTTTCGTTAATTAAGGACATGACAATCAATCCTTTCAAATTAAAGTTTTGATATTTCGAATGTGATGAAACATATATTCAGGAGATTTCAAGGTGGTGGAATACATTAATTTATTCCGTTGTATCGTTAGACATGTAATATTCATTTTGTTGAGTCAACCGTGAGGCTTTACTCCAATAACGAGACAATACCGATCGCAACACGCGCTCCAGCCGCGGCGTCGGTGTCCTGTGAGAAGATATTACATATTTATCTCCGCTGTAACAATCGCAGGTTTGTTATTGTGCTGTCAGATATAACATTTGCATGCCTTAAATGCATTTTTAATTAACTGATTTTTTTTACTCTTAACATTCCATAAAATTATGAACTGAAAAATGTGAAACTTACAATGCAACGCCATGGTTTGCTTAGGACTAACCTGTAGGATTACTCCGGGTGCTGATTATAAACCGAGTAAGTTCTTGATTCGGAATTTACGATCGATTTTTTTGGAATATCTTCCTTCAAGATAAGTGATATTTTTTGCCGATTTAATACCAGTGTTTGTAAGTACAAGTTTTAGTAAGGAAAATTCAAATGTTCTAAGGTAGAGAATTTTTACCTTTAAACTCATTCTTGGAGCACCTATGTGACCTTTTATAATAAACTATAACGTTGACCTAGTAATAGTCGTAAAATAAAACACTTATTTAATCCTAAGCAATATTTAAACAGATAATCGATGTAGTAAAACTATATGTTATAAGATTGTTATACTACAAAGAGTATTATCGTAAGTAATGCCGATATCTGTTAGGATGGACGGAGACGTCTCTTAAGAGATTTGCAGTTCTTTCACAAGGTGGGGTTTTCTTTGTGGGGAAGGGTATTATAGACAGACCTTTGGAAGACTGAATGTTTTCTTTCTCTCGCTTTAAAATGTTGACTGTAGGCGTTATTTGTAACAAGCACTATTTATAAAAATGCTAGAAAACTAGCAACCATTTTTCATACGGTGGAAACGCAATATCCCCCCCCAAAAAAAAAAAAAAATTACCATTCAAATAGCAATTTTGGTGAGGACTGTTTCATTAATGTATATTTATTCGAAAACTAAAATAACTCAGACGTTGAAATGCAAAAGTAAGCGTTACGGTTATTCTAATTCAAAATTAATTAAATATGCAACTATCACGAAAGAAATGATTCAATGAGAAACTTACTTCACAATGTCCCGTGTTTCCGAGCCGCTGGTGCGAGAAATGATGCTCAATTGAACGTCGTCGATGGCTGTATTAGCTGGTTTCCAATAATAATATTTCGATTGAGTACAGAACTTTAGCAAATAATTTTGGAATAAGTCATATTTTGATGGGGTTATGTAAATATCACATTTCTGAGTGGTGGGACTTAAATTTAAAGAAAATTGTTGTCTGTTTTAATACCTAAAACCTGCCTGTTTGTGCTATCTACTAACAAAACATGATGGTACCACGTTAAAACCCGTGTGCAAAAGAGAATCAGAAACGTGGTGGTAGGTAAGCTCTGGTAAAATAACAGAATATTCAAAGAAGACACATTTACCATCTAATATACCAACTCCGCTGTGTAGAAAAAAATGCAGCCTGTACCCACACAACACCTTGCAAAATTGAATCCACTACATTAACAGACAGGGAAAGGATTTAAACTCGTGTTGTATTACCCTTTCAGTAGTCAGCAACAATATTAACAGTTGTCATAACCGGGATCGGTGATCCAGTGTGAACACGAACCACCGGATATTAAAAACCTTATCACGCATTTCACTAACTAAAGGACCACTTAGTGTCTCAGTTGTATGTTGGAACTAGTATTTTCATCGCCCAAAGAGTAACAAGCATTAGATAAACCATTTAAAAATATTATACAGCAAATAAGTTTTAATTTTATATCAATTTAAAATGTAAAGAATGACTACCGACTATTAGAAAGAAAGAAAGAATTTGTGGAATTTATTTGATATACATTTATTATCTTGATGAATGTATTATAAGGGGTGTGGATAGCAGCAGACGAGAGCGCGTCCCTCGCAGCCTCGCTTTGTTATAACGCCTCAGTTTTAACCCGCCCTTTGTAATGCATTGCCGAGTACCGGGCTGCGCCGTCAGTTGCAAATCTCACAGAGTCAAGTCAGATCTAATGAATTACCGAAATAATTAGATAAATAGAAAACTTAACGGAGTGTAACAAACCTTGAAAATAGAATTTTGGGTTGTTATATAAACAGGTTCGTTCTGGAAATGCAAATAAAAGAAAAAATATTTATAGCATAATTACAATCGTCTTATCTATTTATTCTAAATGATCACATTTTATACTGGAATTGGTTGTTTCTCCTTAGATAATCGTTAAACCGATATAATATGTTTTTGGATGAGAATAGTGACATAATGTTTAAAATGTTATCGTAACTAATAAGAGAGGTATCTGCAAATTGGGAATTTTTCTAGCTACCTGAACTTTTTTTGTATAAATTCCTTTTGATTTAACCCCTATTCGCTTTCTGATGTATTATATTCAGTATTAGGTTTCAGATTTCCACAGACGTAATCTGGACTTTTATTTCTGTCTTGTAAATAGGCTCGGTACATGGACACAAGCATTGCTTTGCAGAGTTATATTTCATAGTTATTCAAATACATGTATATTTTTTATAATATGTGTGATTTGAATTTGGATGTGATGATAACTCCTAACGCTTTTGTTTAAGATGAGTTCATTTCCACGATTAAGTAGATTCAAAATACATACATCTCATTTATTAAATATAATAGACATATATGATATTTATACTATTTTCTTGAATTGACCTAATCATCGAATATGTTTTCTTAGAGTTTCGAAAACAGTAGTCGCATTGTTAAAATATTATTCGGAATGTTTGTAATCTGCAGCAGTTATAATTCCGGGGTTATTGTGTAAATCATTTCTCTTACCATACAAAAGTCGCATTCTATAATTTGTAAGAATCAAAGTTCAAATAGAACCACCGAAAGAGATCTCTTATAAAGAATCATATTACTGAAAACTAATAAAATTAATAAATATAGATGTTTGTTCTGGAGAGATCTTTGAATGGGCCATGAAGGTTTGCCTGCACAAGTTAGAGATACCCGACCCAACTCGGCCAACTGTCCGCACTGCGAAGCGGCTGCTAGTAAAACTAGCTGAAGCCAATGTGTAATATAGTTATACCTTAATCTTACTTTAACAAGTCGGCTGATTTCATAATAGTTCCCTCAGATTTGATTTGAGAGTGGAAATTACTAATTGTATCCGTATGTCGTACTGCCTATACTTGTACATGATAATTACATACCACTACTACACACATGTCCGAAGCGAAAATTATGCTATCACACTGAGATCACAAGGAAGATGCTACCACATAGAGAACTGCAAGGAGGATACTACTACCACACAGAAATCACAAGGAAGTTACTACTACACACAGAACCGCCAGGAAAATATTACAACCACACAGAAATCACAAGGAAGACACTACTACCCAGAGAACCACCAAAAAGATTCTACTAACATAGAAGATACTGCTACACAGAGAGCCACCAGGAAAATACTACAACCACTCAGAAATCACAAGGAAGAAACTACTACCCAGAGAAACGCCAGGAAAATACTACAACCACACAGAAATCACAAGGAGGATACAACTACCCAGAGAACCGCCAAGAAGATTCTACTACCACACAAAAATCACAAGGAAGGTACAAATACCCAGAGAACCGCCAGCAAAATCCTACAACCATGCAGAAATCACAAGGAAGATACTACTACCCAGATAACCGCCAGAAAAATACTACTACCACAAAGAAATCACAAGGAAGATACAACTACCCAAAGAACCACCAGGAAGATTCTACTACCACATAGAAATCAAAAGGAAGATACTACTATACAGAGAACCGCCAGGAAGATACTACCCCTACCACAAATAAATCACCAGGAAGATACTACTACCCAGAGAACCGCCAAGAAGATACTACCACCACATAAATCATAAGGAAGATACTACTACACAGAAAACCGCCGGGAAAATAATACTACCACATATAAATTACAAGGAAGATATCCACTACACATAGAACCGCCAGAATGATACTACCCCTACCACAAATAAATCACCAGGAAGATACTACTACCCAGAGAACCACCAAGAAGAGACTACTACCACATAAATCACAAGGAAGATACTACTACAAAGAGAACCGCCAGGCAAATACTACTACCACATATAAATCACAAGGAAGATACTACTACACAAAGAACCGCCAGAAAGATTCTACTACCACACAAAAATCACAAGGAAGATACAAATACCTAGAGAACCGCCAGGAAAATCCTACAACCACAGAGAAATCACAAGGAAGATACAACTACCCAAAGAACAGCCAGGAAGATTCTACTACCACACAGAAATCACAAGGAGGATACAACTACCCAGAGAACCGCCAAGAAGATTCTACTACCACACAAAAATCACAAGGAAGGTACAAATACCCAGAGAACCACCAGCAAAATCCTACAACCATGCAGAAATCACAAGGAAGATACTACTACCCAGATAACCGCCAGGAAAATACTACTACCACAAGGAAATCACAAGGAAGATACAACTACCCAAAGAACCACCAGGAAGATTCTACTACCACATAGAAATCACAAGGAAGATACTACTATACAGAGAACCGCCAGGAAGATACTACCCCTACCACAAATAAATCACCAGGAAGATACTACTACCCAGAGAACCGCCAAGAAGATACTACTACCACATAAATCATAAGGAAGATACTACTACACAGAGAACCGCCGGGAAAATAATACTACTACATATAAATTACAAGGAAGATACCACTACACATAGAACCGCCAGGAAGATACTACCCCTACCACAAATAAATCACCAGGAAGATACTACTACCCAGAGAACCACCAAGAAGAGACTACTACCACATAAATCACAAGGAAGATACTACTACACATAGAACCGCCAGAAAGATTCTACTACCACACAAAAATCACAAGGAAGATACAAATACCTAGAGAACCGCCAGGAAAATCCTACAACCACACAGAAATCACAAGGAAGATACAACTACCCAAAGAACAGCCAGGAAGATTCTACTACCACACAGAAATCACAAGGAAGATACTACTACACAGAGAACCGCCAGGAAGATACTACCCCTACCACAAATAAATCACCAGGAAGATACTACTACCCAGAGAACCGCCAAGAAGATACTACTACCACATAAATCATAAGGAAGATACTACTACACAGAGAACTGCCAGAAAAATAATACTACCACATATAAATCACAAGGAAGATACCACTACACATAGAACTGCCAGGAAGAAACTACCCCTACCACAAATAAATCACCAGGAAGATACTACGACCCAGAGAACCACCAAGAAGATACTACTACCACATAAATCACAAAAAAGATACTACTACACAGAGAACCACCAGGAAAATACTACTACCACATATAAATCACAAGGAAGATACTACTATACATAGAACCGCCAGGAAGATTCTACTACCACACAAAAATCACAAGGAAGATACAAATACCTAGAGAACCGCCAGGAAAATCCTACAACCACACAGAAATCACAAGGAAGATACAACTACCCAATGAACCGCCAGGAAGATTCTACTACCACACAGAAATCACAAGGAAGATACTACTACACAGAGAACCGCCAGGAAGATACTACCCCTACCACAAATAAATCACCAGGAAGATACTACTACCCAGAGAACTGCCAAGAAGATACTACTACCACATAAGTCATAAGGAAGATACTACTACACAGAGAACCGCCAGGAAAATAATACTACCACATATAAATCACAAGGAAGATACCACTACACATAGAACTGCCAGGAAGATACTACCCCTACGACAAATAAATCACCAGGAAGATACTACTACCCAGAGAACCACCAAGAAGATACTACTACCACATAAATCACATGAAAGATACTACTACACAGAGAACCGCCAGGAAAATACTACTACCACATATAAATCACAAGGAAGATACTACTACACATAGAACCGCCAGGAAGATTCTACTACCACACAAAAATCACAAGGAAGATACAAATACCTAGAGAACCGCCAGGAAAATCCTACAACAACACAGAAATCACAAGGAAGATACAACTACCCAAAGAACCGCCAGGAATATTCTACTACCACACAGAAATCACAAGGAAGATACTACTACACAGAGAACCGCCAGGAAGATACTACTACCAAAAAATCACAAGGAAGATACTACTACACAGAGAATCGCCAGGAAGATACTACCCCTTCCAAAAATAAATCACCAGGAAGATACTACTACCCAGAGAACCGCCAAGAAGATACTACTACCACATAAATCACAAGAAAGATACTACTACACAGAGAACCGCCAGGAAAATACTACTACCACATATAAATCTCAAGGAAGATACTACTACACATAGAACCGCCAGGAAGATACTACCCCTACCACAAATAAATCATCAGGAAGATACTACTACCCAGAGAACCTCCAAGAAGATACTACTACCACATAAATCACAAGGAAGATACTACTACACAGAGAACTGCCAGGAAAATACTTCAACCACACAGAAATCGCAAGGAAGATACTACTACCCAGATAACCGCCAGGAAGATACTACTACCAAAAAATCACAAGGAAGATACTACTACACAGAGAATCGCCAGGAAGATACTACCCCTTCCAAAAATAAATCACCAGGAAGATACTACTACCCAGAGAACCGCCAAGAAGATACTACTACCACATAAATCACAAGAAAGATACTACTACCCAGAGAACCGCCAAGAAGATACTACTACCAAATAAATCACCAGGAAGATACTACTACCCAGAGAACCGCCAAGAAGATACTACTACCACATAAATCACAAGAAAGATACTACTACACAGAGAACCGCCAGGAAAATACTAATACCACATATAAATCTCAAGGAAGATACTACTACACATAGAACCGCCAGGAAGATACTACCCCTACCACAAATAAATCATCAGGAAGATACTACTACCCAGAGAACCTCCAAGAAGATACTACTACCACATAAATCACAAGGAAGATACTACTACTTAGAGAACTGCCAGGAAAATACTACAACCACACAGAAATCGCAAGGAAGACACTACTACCCAGATAACCGCCAGGAAAATACTACTACCACACAGAAATCACAAGGAAGATACAACTACCCAAAAAACCGCCAGGAAGATTCTACTACCACACAGAAATCACAAGGAAGATACTACTACACAGAGATCCACCAGGAAGATACTACTCCTACCACAAATAAATCACCAGGAAGATACTACTACTCAGAGAACCGCCAAGAAGTTACTACTACCACATAAATCACAAGGAAGATACTACTACACAGAGAACTGCCAGGAAGATACTACTACCACATAAATCACAAGGAAGATACTACTACACATAGAACCGCCAGGAAGATTCTATTACCACACAGAAATCACAAGGAAGATACTACTACACAGAGAACTGCCAGGAAGATACTACTACCACATAAATCACAAGGAAGATACTACCACACAGATAACCGCCAGGAAAATACTACCACCACATATAAATCACAAGGAAGATACTACTACATAGAGAACCTCCAGAAAAATACTACTACCACACAAAAATCACAAAGAAGATACTACTACACAGAGAACCGCCAGCAAGATATTACTGCCCCACAAAAATCACAAGGAAGATATTACTACACAGAGAACCGCCAGGAAAATACTACTACCACACAAAAATCACAAGGAAGATACTACTAACTAGAGAACCGCCAGGAAGATACTACTACCACACAGAAATCACAAGGAAGATACTACTACCCAGAGAACTGTCAGTTAAATACTACTACTACACAAAAATCACAAGGAAGATACTACTACCCAGAGAACTGTCAGTTAAATACTACTACTACACAAAAATCACAAGGAAGATACTACTACACAGAGAACCGCCAGGAAAATACTACTACCACACAAAAATCACAAGGAAGAGATTACTACACAGATACCGCCAGGAAGATACTACTACCACACACAAATCACAAGGAAGATACTACTACACAGAGAACCGCCAGGAAGATACTACTACACGGAGAACCGCCAGAAAGATACTACTACCACACAGAAATCTCGAGGAAGATACTACTACAAGAGAACCGCCAGGAAGATTCTACTACCACACAGAAATCCCAAGCAAGATAATACTACCCAGATAACCTCCAGGAAGATACTACTACCCAGAGAACCGCCAGGAAGGTACTAGTACCACACAGAAATCACAAGGAAGCTACAACTACCCAGAGAACCACCAGGAAGATACTACTACAACACAGAGGACCGCAAGGAAGAGACGTAAATGAATGTGACGTGTTGAAACCATATTTTGATTAAATGTAAATAAATACCTGGAGAGGCAGTAGAACAATCAACAAATCAATGACGTGTAAACTTTTATGAGTACAAAAGGTTAAATTATGTGCACGTAATTATTCCTATTTCCACTAGTACAGTTACCGGAAATACAAATTGCACTAATGTAAACAGAAAATAAACA
The DNA here is from genome assembly GCA_963675035.1 of Allygus modestus. Classification (NCBI taxonomy): domain Eukaryota; kingdom Metazoa; phylum Arthropoda; class Insecta; order Hemiptera; family Cicadellidae; genus Allygus; species Allygus modestus. The sequence goes on from OY776111.1 coordinate 990,307, forward strand.
ACTTCGTAGATAATAAATTTATAAACTTTTATAAAGAAAATTATTGCAAACTTATATCCAAAATGTTGGTCTTGACAGCGACAACTTCGCCATCGGGTCGGTCTGGGGGGAGATCTTTATAATGAAGTTTACCCGCACAAAGAGAAGGGGTTGTCAAAGACTCGACTCTCTGAAGGGACGCCCTGGTCTTTTCTTATAGGTTTATAGATTATTTAAGACGTTTTTCTACGCCAACGCAAAACTGCCTTAAGCATGAAACAAAATTATTAAAATTATCTTTTCTTACTGAAATCGTGAGTAATAATACAAATGATATGAAATTTAAAATTTGTACCACACGTTATTTCGCAAATGTTGAAAAAGCAAAACGCCTAATATAAGGTTTTGCGTTTTAACTAAAATTATTCTGATGTATTTTGGTAGTTTTTTATTTATATCGGGGCCGCACATTTTACGTTTCTTTTACATTAATTTCATAGGAGGAACATTTTGAACTATATAAATCATTGCCAAAGGATTTATAACACTCACCCAATGCAAGGATTATTTTTTTAAAGATTTTTCAGTTCTATTTGTATGTACAACTCACCACTTAGAGTTAATTTGATTAAATAATAAAGTATTAGTTAGGACTTAATCAGATATTGCGTGAGGGAGGGAGTGGATTTTAATAAACTCTGAAGTCGCCTTTTAACATAAGAGCTCTGCAGTATTTTATCTCTCTTCCTGTTCCACAATACCAAGCAACTGGACGCTTTCAAACTTAGATAATTCCTTTTACTTCATTGATCAAACATGTATCGTCTTTGTGTTTGACTTATTAGTCCATGACCTTTTACATGGGGAAGATACAAACAATGACAAATCAAAATAATGGGACAATCGTAAAAGTACCAATCACCTTGTGCGTGTTCATGATCACGGAAATCAAAGCGATGTTTAATAGTGTTTACTAAGAGAAATGTGTTCAAATTAATTTACATAGGAAGAAATGCTAGATTTTAAAACTGTGACTAAGCTATAAAACTTCCACAAGTTCAACCTAAATAGATATTATATCTGCGGTTAGGGTTGTAATCTGAACTCCCGGCGGCCAAACTTAGGCACTCCCACTTCAGTTGTTCCACGCTAATAGTTATATAACCCTATAGTTTTTAACATCGATCAAATATAACAACATTTTCCTTTTTATTATCAGTATTTTAGTTTAAGTAATAAATAGTGTTATTTTTATATTTGTAATTATGTTGTGTGAGTAGACTGGGAACGTTATTTAAGTTGTTTTACTGAAGACTATGGCTCCAGCTGGCTGGTTGACGGTAGTTTATGGGTCAGCTTGCTACGTTACGATAGTCAACTTATTTTAATGAGTGCTAGTAAATTTACTGTAATTTATCTATTGACTATCCGGAGAATTAGTTTCAATGCAGAGCATGTCTTGTTTATTTATCGAACTCCTATCTCGTGAGGGTGAGCGGATTTAAACCCCTTGGCCAGAGGTAAGTCTCGTCCAATCAAGCCATCCCATCGACTCTAGGTCTTCCGCAATTTTATTTATATAAATGAATATTACACAATTTAAATGGAACTCAGTGTACCCTTGAAGTTACGTTTTTGCCTTAAATAAAAAAGAAAATTAAACATTAAAAGTCCCTACTACAAAATAAAGTTAAATTTAAAGTTGTAAAGGTCTCGAGGATCTGAAGATAATGACGAACTTGTTGCAAGCGTTCGAGATAAAGTAAGTGTTTTAAGAATCCGCAGCTAATGACGAACTTGTTACAAGCGTTCGAGATGAAGTGTTTCAAGAATTCACGGGTAATGACGAACATGTTACAAGCGTTCGAAATAAAGTGTTTTAAGAATCCGCAGCTAATGACGAACATGTTACAAGCGTTCGAGATGAAGTGTTTCAAGAATTCACAGGTAATGACGAACATGTTACAAGCGTTCGAGATGAAGTGTTTCGAGAATTCACAGGTAATGACGAACATGTTACAAGCGTTCGAGATGAAGTGTTTCGAGAATTCACAGCTAATGACGAACTTGTTACAAGCGTTCGAGATGAAGTGTTTCAAGAATCCGCAGCTAATGACGAACTTGCTACAAGCGTTCGAAATAAAGTGTTTTAAGAATCCGCAGCTAATGACGAACATGTTACAAGCGTTCGAGATGAAGTGTTTCAAGAATTCACAGGTAATGACGAACATGTTACAAGCGTTCGAGATGAAGTGTTTCGAGAATTCACAGGTAATGACGAACATGTTACAAGCGTTCGAGATGAAGTGTTTCGAGAATTCACAGCTAATGACGAACTTGTTACAAGCGTTCGAGATGAAGTGTTTCAAGAATCCGCAGCTAATGACGAACTTGTTACAAGCGTTCGAGATGAAGTGTTTCGAGAATTCACAGCTAATGACGAACATTTTACAAGCGTTCGAGATGAAGTGTTTCAAGAATCCGCAGCTAATGACGAACATGTTACAAGCGTTCGAGATGAAGTGTTTCAAGAATTCACAGGTAATGACGAACATGTTACAAGCGTTCGAGATGAAGTGTTTCAAGAATTCACAGCTAATGACGAACTTGTTACAAGCGTTCGAGATGAAGTGTTTCAAGAATCCGCAGCTAATGACGGAAATGTTACAAGCGTTCGAGATGAAGTGTTTCAAGAACTCACAGGTAATGACGAACATGTTACAAGCGTTCGAGATGAAGTGTTTCGAGAATTCACAGCTAATGACGAACTTGTTACAAGCGTTCGAGATGAAGTGTTTCAAGAATCCGCAGCTAATGACGAACTTGTTACAAGCGTTCGAGATGAAGTGTTTCGAGAATTCACAGCTAATGACGAACTTGTTACAAGCGTTCGAGATGAAGTGTTTCAAGAATCCGCAGCTAATGACGAACTTGTTACAAGCGTTCGAGATGAAGTGTTTCAAGAATCCGCAGCTAATGACGAACTTGTTACAAGCGTTCGAGATGAAGTGTTTCGAGAATTCACAGCTAATGACGAACTTGTTACAAGCGTTCGAGATGAAGTGTTTCAAGAATCCGCAGCTAATGACGAACTTGTTACAAGCGTTCGAGATGAAGTGTTTCGAGGATTCACAGCTAATGACGAACTTGTTACAAGCGTTCGAGATGAAGTGTTTCAAGAATCCGCAGCTGATGACGAACTTGTTACAAGCGTTCGAGATGAAGTGTTTCGAGAATTCACAGCTAATGACGAACTTGTTACAAGCGTTCGTGATGAAGTTGTTCGATAAATCGCAGCTAATGACGAACATGTTACAAGCATTCGAGATGAAGTGTTTCGTATCGAGGAGCGAGGGTTCAAACAAAACATAGATCGGTTTATTTATGATAAGGGTTTTCAATACCTGAGCGTGTGTCCGTGATTCACGACAAAAGGCTACACAATCCGAGTATTTGGTAAGTCAGTTTGCTATTCCAAAGTTTAACTGCAAACACACATCGCTACATACACACTGACAAACTGAGATCACAGCCGTGGAAATGTATTTAATAATAATGCTTCATTAATAAGCGCTTTGTTGTGTTTAATTTGCTTTAAGCAGTAAATAAAATAAAATATATTGTTACCAAGTTTATTTTGTAATACATTTGTTATCCAAACTTATGTTAGTAAAAACCCCACTTGCATAGTGGGTAAATCACGTACTTTTAACTAAGTTTAACTAATGCTATGCAGCTAAAGTTATGAAAATATAATCTAGATTTAAATAAAGAACGTGATGTAAAAATATGTAATATAGTGTTGAGAACTTTATTTATATTTATATGTACAATATTTTTAAAATCTTTATATTTTTTATTTACAGCTGATTGTTATGTCCAAATTAAAGTGGTATTTATGATTTTGATTTGTCCTTAAGATGGTATCAGTAATACTAGAAGGCCTAGTCAATTAAAATGGTATTTATGATGTTGATTTGACCTGACGATGGTATCTGTGATTCTAGAAGGCCTAGTCAAATCCCAGGACTACCTTAAAATGGTCTATACCGGTTTTGAGGCTGACATTGGGTACAGAAATTGGAGTTGTTATTACATATGGTAAGTCTTTTGGCTGTCCATTATGATAAACTTCCCTTTCACCTTTGGTCCCTCCATTTTCAGCGGCTAAGGACAGAATCTCCGGGTTTGGTCCCCAACCTGCCAACCTGAGAATGGATGGTACCTGGTTGTTGTGCATGGATACCTGTCAGTTGAACTGACCAGTTAGAGGGCAGAATGCGGGTCCCCTGTTTGAGAGCCTCGCCCCAGCTGTCACAGGGGCACGGGAGTTGGCCCTCTGAAGGGTCGATTTGGCTGCCGTCCCTTCCCACCCTTCCTTTCCTGCTGTATCCTATCCTTCCGGTAACCTGTGCAGTATTCCCACTTGTGGAAGATGCGCCTAGCAGCTATGCTGGGGTTTCCTAATCCGCAACAATGATGATGATGATGAAGGCCTAGTCAAGTATAATGGTATTTATGATGTTGATTCGACCTTACGATGGTATATGTGATACTAGAAGGCCTAGTAAATTAAAATTGAATTTGTATATTGATGTTAAATTTAATTTCATAGTTAGAAATTTTTGAACACAATTTTGTTTCACGATTATCATAAATAAACAAAGTAGTTTATACAAGCTTATTAGGATTTGAAAGATACTTTAACGAACTGTGGGCCTGAGTAGTAAAGCTCACCCATTGATGAGATCCCTGTGGGCCTGAGTAATAAAGCTCACCCATTGATGAGATCCCTGTGGGCCTGAGTAGTAAAGCTCACCCCATTGATGAGATCCCTGTGGGCCTGAGTAGTAAAGCTCACCCATTGATGAGATCCCTGTGGGCCTGAGTAATAAAGCTCACCCCATTGATGAGATCCCAGTGGGCCTGAGTAGTAAAGCTCACCCATTGATGAGATCCCTGTGGGCCTGAGTAGTAAAGCTCACCCATTGATGAGATCCCTGTGGGCCTGAGTAATAAAGCTCACCCCATTGATGAGATCCCAGTGGGCCTGAGTAGTAAAGCTCACCCATTGATGAGATCCCTGTGGGCCTGAGTAGTAAAGCTCACCCATTGATGAGATCCCTGTAGGTCTGGGTAGTAAAGCTCACCCATTGATGAGATCCCTGTGGGCCTGAGTAGTAAAGCTCACCCATTGATGAGATCCCTGTGGGCCTGAGTAATAAAGCTCACCCATTGATGAGATCCCTGTGGGCCTGAGTAGTAAAGCTCACCCATTGATGAGATCCCTGTGGGCCTGAGTAATAAAGCTCACCCCATTGATGAGATCCCAGTGAGCCTGAGTAGTAAAGCTCACCCATTGATGAGATCCCTGTGGGCCTGAGTAGTAAAGCTCACCCATTGATGAGATCCCTGTGGGCCTGAGTAATAAAGCTCACCCCATTGATGAGATCCCAGTGGGCCTGAGTAGTAAAGCTCACCCATTGATGAGATCCCTGTGGGCCTGAGTAGTAAAGCTCACCCATTGATGAGATCCCTGTGGGCCTGAGTAATAAAGCTCACCCCATTGATGAGATCCCAGTGGGCCTGAGTAGTAAAGCTCACCCATTGATGAGATCCCTGTGGGCCTGAGTAGTAAAGCTCACCCATTGATGAGATCCCTGTAGGTCTGGGTAGTAAAGCTCACCCATTGATGAGATCCCTGTAGGCCTGAGTAGTAAGGCTCACCCATTGATGAGATCCCTGTGGGCCTGAGTAGTAAAGCTCACCCATTCATGAGATCCCTGTAGGCCTGAGTAGTAAAGCTCACCCATTGATGAGATCCCTATTTCCCTACTGGACCTTACATCTTTTTTTTATTTTGTTTTAATTCACTTTCCATTTCTCATTAGTAATTTAACTCAGTACGAGTTAGAACCTTTGTAAATGGTTATAATCATATTACTTTTTGAACAATATCTACAGTAGAAATAACAAAGAATTAAAACATGTTTATGAAAATTACAGTGCGATTATTTATCTCTTACAGTTCTCTAACTTTCTCTGATTGGTTCTGTTAATGACCGGTGTAACTGGTTGAAGTCGGTCACCTTATACCATCTTTTTTATATTTACTGTCTTATATGTACGTAATGTATAAGTGTAAATATTCGTTGTAGTGTTGTGAGACATAGTTTATCTATACTGCATCTAATAGTTTAAAAATATAAGATTTCCGTAATATAAAATAATACACTATCATTAAATTTTTTGGACAGTACGTAATTTTAAATCGGGAAAAGGAAACACATAAATCAGAAAACCTTATGAATGAGTAAATGTATGAAGACGTTCATCGATGTTCGAAATGTTTTTTTTTATGTCGAGGGTTTTTGTAAGTTTTACTTACTTTACTATTTTATGTAAATATGTATGTCATATTTTTATTTTACTTTGCAAATAAATTGGCTTCTTAAAATTACAATAAGTGACAACAATTTAATATAAGAACTTTTTTCAAAAATAAATTAATATGACCAAATCAAACCTTCCTATAGTTGTGGTTTTACAAGCGCATATAATTGATAACAGAAATAGATTCATGCGACAAACGAATTCAGGTAGTTCACCAGATAAACATTGACTTTTTTAATTCGTGTGGTAACGTTAGTTTTAACTTTTTAATAACGTATGTTATACCGTGGCACAAATTAGGCTAGCGATGATTGAAAACCATGTAAAAATATGCAAACGAATTTGATGGATTGGTGTTTTTGTCCTCTAGGGGCCAGTATCACAAAATGATGACCAAAGTGAACGCCACTGCGCCAGCAACCTCTCATCGTGAGGTTTTCGAGGTATCGCTTATAGTTATAAACAAATGTTTTCCCTTTCACAGTGTTAGTCTCATGAGAATTAATAGGGCTTTATAGTATATGAGATTCATTTACTAATCCGAATCCGTGATCGACGAGCTTCAATGCTTGAGCTGGTAATCGGACTGTCGATGCCGCTGTGATATTGGATCGTCGACGGTGCTTGGTATTACCTGCATATGCGCAGCTTCAGTACGGAACTGAACTCATCAAAAAAGTACCAGGAATTTCTTGAGTAGTTTTCCAACTTGTTCAGAAATGTGAAATTTGGAGATCTGCAAATTCAGTTTCTTAGAATTTGGTTTTGCAATAATACCTATCTTGGAATTCATGTTACGTATTACAACAACAGCAACATCAACAGCAGCAGCAGTAACTACAACAATAGCGTAAAAGCTGATTTGGCGTCTAGGAAAATATGGTGGCGACTTTGTTATCTAACACCTATACCGGATATTGGAATATTAGTAAAATATACAAATGTATAACAAACTATTAAGATATATATAAGTTGTTCGTTACCTGTAGATAAGTAGCGTATATCAAGTTGGCGTTGCAGACGACAAGCTCTGTATTTTAAGTCTTGTTAGCCGGTCTGAGTCTTATAACTGCCTTCCGATCAACATGTCAAATCCCCGTAGAAATTGCGGGGATCATGGTTTATCATCAATATAGGGGTTTCTATCGGAAATCGGAATGGCAGACATGATAGTCATAAAGTAAGATCGACTCATATATATAGTTTTTAAGATGAGCTTGATTCAGTTGTAATATTATAAAAAGGAAATGTTTAATTTGATTTTAAAGACAATCCCAGGTGGGGTAAATAAATTTCATATTACAAGCTTCGTCCATGTATTCATTTCACTGCCTGTTGGTCAAAGGTTTTAGACGTACTAGGTCAAATAGCTTTTCTAAATTAAATATTATGATACCCATAATTGGCACAAATAAAAAAGGGTATACACCATATATATTAAATGTACAGATGTATGTGTAAATAGCTTTCATTAAATAAACATACAATCGTATTTACTAAAGGTATTATTTTTCCCTTTATTTATTTCAATCCCACTTTATTTCATCCATACCAATAATCTCCGTTTCCTCCATTCTAGAGGGTGGAGCCCTTGCCTTATCCATGGTCATTCTCAGGTTAAAATTTATATAATTATTACTAACTTTCTAACTTTGTTTGATTTTATTGGCAGGTTCCTGAAATTGCATTGAGCTAAAACAATGATCCTATAAGAAACATTTATACGTGTGTAACCTTTTAAGGTATTATATTATATATGCAATACGTATTTAAATTGTTTAAACATCTGAATTCGGTAGCTATTCCCCCCTAAACATTTTCATTAGCAACACCAGAAACCATTATTGCCATACTAATTTCAAGTATTAATTAAAGCAACCTTAATTAAAATCTTAGAAAATACTTATTAGCCGATGTGATCTAAAAATAATAATTACCGACAGTGGAACACGTTTATCAACTAACCTAGCACTCATCGTATTGATTAACAGATACAATGATTGGAAATGTGTGAGCGAGTATAACCTTGCAAAACCTCTTTATCACTCACTACCAATAAACGAGCTATAAACGTAACTGGCACATATTGCAATGACTGTTACACAGATTCAGTATACCACCCCTCACCATTGATCACCATCTAGTCATATCGTAATTTAAGTCCTATTATAATTATTATAGAATACTCATTCAATTACATGTGTATATATGGAGTTTTGAAGAATTTTAATCTATGCATTACTGAATTTTAATTTTAAACTGTGCCAGTTGTTCTGGAAGAGAACATAAATTGTGAGTTTTGTATCAATATGTTCTCATTTTAAACTCGAAACCTGCAATTAGGCCGGGCCAATGGTCGAAAACCGGCAACCAATGTGAATGGCGGATGTTACACTGAAGGTTGTTCCACCTGCAGTGAGGTCGGGGCAATGGTCGAACACCAGCAATCAGTGTGAGTGGCTGTGGTGTCACTGAAGGTTGTTCCACCTGCAGTGAGGTCGGGCCAACGGTCGAACACCAGCAATCAGTGTGAGTGGCTGTGGTGTCACTGAAGGTTGCTGGATGCGACGACGGATTCTACATAATGATGTTGATTTTCTGCGAAAATATTTTGCTGGCGAAGATTTAAAAGAACGCACCGGAAGTCATTTTTTAAATTCTTGGAAAATATATTCCCTGTTAACTGACTTTGATTGTCTGGCTTTTATCACTGAACACAAGTATGAGAATTCAATATGCAGTTAAAATCACCAATTTCAAGTGAAGCCTATGACCACAGTGAACCTAAAGTGAAACCACGGTGAAGCCTACGTTTGCTTGATAAATATTGTTTTTATTGGACTTTTACAATAATATTCTAAATAGCTTGGATAGTTTACCCTTCTAATATAGTGATTTCATTTCTTGAGACGTTTGTTAACCTTTTGGGACCTTTGCAATACATGGACGAGATACGTTGGGCTTGGGAGGAAGTGAAACATTCCAGATCTGCTTTTCCCAGGAAATATAATTAAACTACGCGCAGGATTCTTATCATATTATCAGACACTAAGAAAATGCAATAAAAATAAATCGGGTTTCCAGTAGTTGAATTTCTATCGTATCGTTGTATTCGTGCCTAAAGTATAAGATTATCCCGAAATCAAACAAGAAGGACAACATGATTCGAGGATTGAATAAAGGCATTGGACCTATTACAGAAGATACGTTGAATACGTTGAAGGAAGAAACAATTTCTGTAGTCCTCTATCCCTTTGACCGGAAATACTTCTTTCAACAGAGATATAAATTCGTTAAGCGCCCTCGCTGAAAGTTATGCAGTCTTTTGCCTTCTTTCTTTGAAGTATAAACTTTGTCGAAGGGTCTAAAGGTACAGTCAAAAATAAGGCTGCGTTATGTATGGGTCAATAAAACATGTGGCCCTAGGACTGTCACATGACCTACGTACACTACCCTTGTTATGAAATACCTTTTGAAATAACATATTCATGTTATAAGTTTATGGGACGAAGAACAATAACACAATTATAGAACATTTATATCTGCACGCAGGAACTAAGAGTTTTTAATTTCATCCTCTTAAGATCATCTAGAAATATATTAGAGATTTTAATCTTCACTGCATTTATCTCAATAGTAGCTGTCAACTCATTACTCAGTGATTACATCGAACATTAATTATAAATACATTTCGGACGAGACCTCTTGCCTTATTCGTTCCCGACGATCATAAATAATATTAACCTTAAATAAAACTGTACAGATTGTATGTATTGTCAGTTAGAGATCATGTCAGGACTATTTAACAACAGTTTCAGAGGTGTGGACCGCTTTACATTAAAAGTGTTTATAATAGACTTTACAAAAATGCCGTTGTCGCTGAAAAAAGGCATATGAACATTTCAATCTCAGTACAATTTACAACGTTTAAATCTAAAACAAATTCCTTTTGAAACAAATAATGCAATTTATAAAATAATAGTTGTATCATATTTTTCTAATTGATATTGGATGATTATTAAAAGAATTCCACATTTATTTTTTATTTGAAAATGGTAACAAAAATTCAAAAGGGGCAAGTGTTAATTGCTGTATACAACCAATCGTCTCTCAGTAATTTACTGTATAAGACCCTGAACTGAATGCCAAGACTAGTTCATCATCGTTTCGGGTTGTACAAAACGAGAGATTCCATCCCAAAGGAAATAATAACTCGTTTTATAATTCAAGTGACCATTTGCTGAAATTGCCGCCACATTTCTGTTGATATATCACACCCTTATTTCGCTTTCTTTCTCTAGTTAGCGGGACGATTTCAAAATGTGCTACTCTAGGTTTAGTAAATATAGAAATCCTATTCTGTCACTAACATAATAAATAGTGATATGTAACATGTGTTTTATTGTGAATTATTATCAAATGTTATTTGATTATTGTTTTCTTCAAATCTTTGTTTCCAGTTAGACGTATTTTTTAATAGAATAAAATATTATGTTTTTGTAAACTGTTTTATTTCAGATAGGCAAATACTAAGTACTTTCAATATACTTGCACCAGATCCCTTGCTTAATTACCACAGGGATTCCTCACTCCTCTTAAAATATATAGTTACCGTATACGAAATTGAATAATACGCTGATTTCAATGTCATTGAAAGGTTAAAAATGGCATGATATTTAAAGATTCGTACAAGATTGGTTGAAGTGGCATTGTATACGAAGAATAGTTTTCCACTAAAAATTATTCTATCATTTTCTCATTGGGCCTAATGACGGTGGGTGTGACATTTTTGAACATTGTTCCATCTTGATGGTGAGTTCAGTGCAATGTAAATACACTTTAATGATACATGAAAGAGACAAACCATTATTTTGCATATCATATCCATCTGTTGATTACCAATGGTTTGAACAATTATTGTAGTAATAGATAACAAACAATAGTTAGTGAGAGGGGGGGAGGTGGTAAGGAATCTCACTGTCGGTTATTCCATTTTTACACGTATCATTTAGTGTGTATTATATTAACTCAGTTTAAACAGACTTCAAAGATAGGTTGAAGTATGGACGAGGATTTCTTAACAGCTGAGGAGGAGTACTGCTTGGATAACAGTAATTATTGTTAAGTAACATCTTTTTGTAATCAATAAACCATTATTTTTGGCCATTAGATTATAAAATTTGTCCTTTGTAACTAATACAAATTGTTTGCAACCTATAATTTACTTTAATGGGCTTGGATATATTATTCAGAGTATACAGAATTACAATTACGTTTTCCCACGATTAGTTGAGTTTCAAATGCTGCACGAATGTGTAAAGGTTCACATCGAGAGTCAGTCGATGGTGTTGTTGGATTTGCCTTCGTCAGTCAACAATTTCAAATTAACCTCACTCCGACTGTTTGCACTTCTTTACTCCGCGTACTTCCATGTGTTCGGCTATAAATTCCTTTATAATACCTGCCGAATCTGTTAATTTACTTAAACCGTTTTTTTCAACTGTGATTTGCGGTAAGTCAGTCCAATTCCACTTAGTGTGACTAATAACATAAGTCAGCCGACAGAGGTACTCGTATTTGGTTAAGCAACTTAAAGTTGTGTTTAAATAATCTGTATATTATTTTATCACACGTCTCACAAGTCAGATGGTTTGATAGTTTTAGTCGAGCGACTTAATGTACAACATGACTGAAAGAATGTACTACAAATGCAATTGATTTAAAAATACCTCTCCATAAACTCTTATACTATGACAAATGTATATGACATATATATGATAAAAATAATTTATATGACATAATGAAAATTAAAATGTGATGATTACGTAACATTCTTATAGAAACACGTGTTTTTAAACTAAGAAACTGGATTAGTAACACGTGGTTTAATTTAATTTAAAAGTATTTTAAATCATTCTGTATAAAATGTTAAAGCTACAACCAAGTAGTGTTATATTTGAGGAAAAGCGGTAAACCTATTGGAGTGGTCAGTAATTTATTTCATCGCGTTAATTCAAAGGGTGTAATTTCATCTAAATACTTTGCATGGATATCGCATGGTTAAAGTTGTGTGGCGACGCGAAGGCAGGTTTCCATATCCGCAGCACTGCAGCCAGATATTTATATCAGTTGAGGTCCGTCTTCTATACAACTAATCCGACTCCCCTTCAATATGAAATGGCATTCTCAACATTTTATTTATTTATTTTTGTAATAGAGAGATTTAGCTAATTTTTAAAGCCAATAAACAATTCTATAATTTAGTTTGCATTCTCAGATTTTTCTGCTGCTATTTCACTTTGTTTATTTACACCAGAGGCATGTTGTATCAATCGTAATATACTCAGGGGAACGTCCAATCGAAAATGCTGTAGATATACCGGTGGTCGGTCCCGCAATCCCTAGGCGGCAGTCGTTCTGATACTAGATATACCGGTGGTCGGTCCCGCGATCCCTAGGTGGCAGTCGTTCTGCTACTAGATATACCGGTGGTCGGTCCCGCGATCCCTAGGCGGCAGTCGTTCTGCTACTAGATATACCGGTGGTCGGTCACGCGATCCCTAGGTGGCAGTCGTTCTGCTACTAGATATACCGGTGGTCGATCCCGCGATCCCTAGGTGGCAGTCGTTCTGCTACTAGATATACCGGTGGTCGGTCCCGCGATCCCTAGGCGGCAGTCGTTCTGCTACTAGATATACCGGTGGTCGGTCCCGCGATCCCTAGGTGGCAGTCGTTCTGCTACTAGATATACCGGTGGTCGGTCACGCGATCCCTGGGTGGCAGTCGTTCTGATACTAGATATACCGGTGGTCGGACTCGCGATCCCTAGGTGGCAGTCGTTCTCCTACTAGATATACCGGTGGTCGGTCACGCGATCCCTAGGTGGCAGTCGTTCTGCTACTAGATATACCGGTGGTCGGTCCCGCGATCCCTAGGTGGCAGTCGTTCTGCTACTAGATATACCGGTGGTCGGTCACGCGATCCCTAGGTGGCAGTCGTTCTGCTACTAGATATACCGGTGGTCGGTCCCGCGATCCCTAGGCGGCAGTCGTTCTGCTACTAGATATACCGGTGGTCGGTCCCGCGATCCCTAGGTGGCAGTCGTTCTGCTACTAGATATACCGGTGGTCGGTCACGCGATCCCTGGGTGGCAGTCGTTCTGCTACTAGATATACCGGTGGTCGGTCACGCGATCCCTGGGTGGCAGTCGTTCTGCTACTAGATATACCGGTGGTCGGTCACGCGATCCCTGGGTGGCAGTCGTTCTGCTACTAGATATACCGGTGGTCGGTCCCGCGATCCCTAGGTGGCAGTCGTTCTGCTACTAGATATACCGGTGGTCGGTCTCGCGATCCCTAGGTGGCAGTCGTTCTGCTACTAGATATACCGGTGGTCGGTCCCGCGATCCCTAGGTGGCAGTCGTTCTGATACTAGATATACCGGTGGTCGGTCTCGCGATCCCTAGGTGGCAGTCGTTCTGCTACTAGATATACCGGTGGTCGGTCCCGCGATCCCTAGGTGGCAGTCGTTCTGATACTAGATATACCGGTGGTCGGTCCCGCGATCCCTAGGTGGCAGTCGTTCTGCTACTAGATATACCGGTGGTCGGTCCCGCGATCCCTAGGTGGCAGTCGTTCTGCTACTAGATATACCGGTGGTCGGTCCCGCGATCCCTAGGTGGCAGTCGTTCTGCTACTAGATATACCGGTGGTCGGTTCCGCGATCCCTAGGTGGCAGTCGTTCTGATACTAGATATACCGGTGGTCGGTCCCGCGATCCCTAGGTGGCAGTCGTTCTGCTACTAGATATACCGGTGGTCGGTCCCGCGATCCCTAGGCGGCAGTCGTTCTGATACTAGATATACCGGTGGTCGGTCCCGCGATCCCTAGGCGGCAGTCGTTCTGCTACTAGATATACCGGTGGTCGGTCCCGCGATCCCTAGGCGGCAGTCGTTCTGATACTAGATATACCGGTGGTCGGTCCCGCGATCCCTAGGTGGCAGTCGTTCTGATACTAGATATACCGGTGGTCGGTCCCGCGATCCCTAGGCGGCAGTCGTTCTGATACTAGATATACCGGTGGTCGGTCACGCGATCCCTAGGTGGCAGTCGTTCTGCTACTAGATATACCGGTGGTCGGTCCCGCGATCCCTAGGCGGCAGTCGTTCTGATACTAGATATACCGGTGGTCGGTCCCGCGATCCCTAGGCGGCAGTCGTTCTGATACTAGATATACCGGTGGTCGGTCCCGCGATCCCTAGGCGGCAGTCGTTCTGATACTAGATATACCGGTGGTCGGTCCCGCGATCCCTAGGCGGCAGTCGTTTTGATACTAGATATACCGGTGGTCGGTCCCGCGATCCCTAGGCGGCAGTCGTTCTGATACTAGATATACCGGTGGTCGGTCCCACGATCCCTAGGTGGCAGTCGTTCTGCTACTAGATATACCGGTGGTCGGTCCCGCGATCCCTAGGCGGCAGTCGTTCTGATACTAGATATACCGGTGGTCGGTCCCGCGATCCCTAGGCGGCAGTCGTTCTGATACTAGATATACCGGTGCACGGTCCCGCGATCCCTAGGCGGCAGTCGTTCTGATACTAGATATACCGGTGGTCGGTCCCGCGATCCCTAGGCGGCAGTCGTTCTGATACTAGATATACCGGTGGTCGGTCCCGCGATCCCTAGGTGGCAGTCGTTCTGCTACTAGATATACCGGTGGTCGGTCACACGATCCCTAGGTGGCAGTCGTTCTGCTACTAGATATACCGGTGGTCGGTCCCGCGATCCCTAGGTGGCAGTCGTTCTGATACTAGATATACCGGTGGTCGGTCCCGCGATCCCTAGGTGGCAGTCGTTCTGCTACTAGATATACCGGTGGTCGGTCCCGCGATCCCTAGGTGGCAGTCGTTCTGCTACTAGATATACCGGTGGTCGGTCCCGCGATCCCTAGGTGGCAGTCGTTCTGCTACTAGATATACCGGTGGTCAGTCACACGATCCCTAGGTGGCAGTCGTTCTGCTACTAGATATACCGGTGGTCGGTCACACGATCCCTAGGCGGCAGTCGTTCTGATACTAGATATACCGGTGGTCGGTCCCGCGATCCCTAGGCGGCAGTCGTTCTGATACTAGATATACCGGTGGTCGGTCCCGCGATCCCTAGGCGGCAGTCGTTCTGCTACTAGATATACCGGTGGTCGGTCCCGCGATCCCTAGGCGGCAGTCGTTCTGTTACTAGATATACCGGTGGTCGGTCCCGCGATCCCTAGGCGGCAGTCGTTCTGATACTAGATATACCGGTGGTCGGTCCCGCGATCCCTAGGCGGCAGTCGTTCTGCTACTAGATATACCGGTGGTCGGTCCCGCGATCCCTAGGCGGCAGTCGTTCTGCTACTATATATACCGGTGGTCGGTCCCGCGATCCCTATGTGGTAGTCGTTCTGCTACTAGATATACCGGTGGTCGGTAGCACGATCCCTAGGCGGCAGTCGTTCTGATACTAGATATACCGGTGGTCGGTCCCGCGATCCCTAGGCGGCAGTCGTTCTGCTACTAGATATACCGGTGGTCGGTCCCGCGATCCCTAGGCGGCAGTCGTTCTGCTACTAGATATACCGGTGGTCGGTCCCGCGATCCCTAGGCGGCAGTCGTTCTGCTACTATATATACCGGTGGTCGGTCCCGCGATCCCTAGGTGGCAGTCGTTCTGCTACTAGATATACCGGTGGTCGGTAGCGCGATCCCTAGGCGGCAGTCGTTCTGCTACTATATATACCGGTGGTCGGTCCCGCGATCCCTAGGCGGCAGTCGTTCTGCTACTAGATATACCGGTGGTCGGTCCCGCGATCCCTAGGCGGCAGTCGTTCTGCTACTAGATATACCGGTGGTCGGTCCCGCGATCCCTAGACGGCAGTCGTTCTGCTACTAGATATACCGGTGGTCGGTAGCGCGATCCCTAGGCGGCAGTCGTTCTGATACTAGATATACCGGTGGTCGGTCCCGCGATCCCTAGGCGGCAGTCGTTCTGATACTAGATATACCGGTGGTCGGTAGCGCGATCCCTAGGCGGCAGTCGTTCTGATACTAGATATACCGGTGGTCGGTCCCGCGATCCCTAGGCGGCAGTCGTTCTGATACTATATATACCGGTGGTCGGTCCCGCGATCCCTAGGTGGCAGTCGTTCTGCTACTAGATATACCGGTGGTCGGTCCCGCGATCCCTAGGCGGCAGTCGTTCTGATACTAGATATACCGGTGGTCGGTCCCGCGATCCCTAGGCGGCAGTCGTTCTGATACTATATATACCGGTGGTCGGTCCCGCGATCCCTAGGTGGCAGTCGTTCTGCTACTAGATATACCGGTGGTCGGTAGCGCGATCCCTAGGCGGCAGTCGTTCTGATACTCGATATACCGGTGGTCGGTCCCGCGATCCCTAGGCGGCAGTCGTTCTGATACTAGATATACCGGTGGTCGGTCCCGCGATCCCTAGGCGGCAGTCGTTCTGATACTAGATATACCGGTGGTCGGTCACACGATCCCTAGGCGGCAGTCGTTCTGCTACTAGATATACCGGTGGTCGGTCCCGCAATCCCTAGACGGCAGTCGTTCTGTTACTAGATATACCGGTGGTCGGTCCCGCGATCCCTAGCTGGCAGTCGTTCTGATACTAGATATACCGGTGGTCGGTCCCGCGATCCCTAGGCGGCAGTCGTTCTGATACTAGATATATCGGTGGTCGGTCCCGCGATCCCTAGGTGGCAGTCGTTCTGCTACTAGATATACCGGTGGTCGGTCCCGCGATCCCTAGGCGGCTGTCGTTCTGATACTAGATATACCGGTGGTCGGTCCCGCGATCCCTAGGTGGCAGTCGTTCTGATACTAGATATACCGGTGGTCGGTCCCGCGATCCCTAGGTGGCTGTCGTTCTGATACTAGATATACCGGTGGTCGGTCCCGCGATCCCTAGGTGGCAGTCGTTCTGATACTAGATATACCGGTGGTCGGTCCCGCGATCCCAAGGTGGCAGTCGTTCTGCTACTAGATATACCGGTGGTCGCTCCCGCGATCCCTAGGCGGCAGTCGTTCTGCTACTAGATATACCGGTGGTCGGTAGCGCGATCCCTAGGCGGCAGTCGTTCTGATACTAGATATACCGGTGGTCGGTCACACGATCCCTAGGCGGCAGTCGTTCTGCTACTAGATATACCGGTGGTCGGTCCCGCGATCCCTAGGTGGCAGTCGTTCTGCTACTAGATATACCGGTGGTCGGTCCCGCGATCCCTAGGCGGCAGTCGTTCTGATACTAGATATACCGGTGGTCGGTCACACGATCCCTAGGCGGCAGTCGTTCTGCTACTAGATATACCGGTGGTCGGTCCCGCGATCCCTAGGTGGCAGTCGTTCTGCTACTAGATATACCGGTGGTCGGTCCCGCGATCCCTAGGTGGCAGTCGTTCTGATACTAGATATACCGGTGGTCGGTCCCGCGATCCCTAGGCGGCAGTCGTTCTGATACTAGATATACCGGTGGTCGGTCCCGCGATCCCTAGGCGGCAGTCGTTCTGATACTAGATATACCGGTGGTCGGTCCCGCGATCCCTAGGCGGCAGTCGTTCTGATACTAGATATACCGGTGGTCGGTCCCGCGATCCCTAGGTGGCAGTCGTTCTGCTACTAGATATACCGGTGGTTGGTCCCGCGATCCCTAGGTGGCAGTCGTTCTGATACTAGATATACCGGTGGTCGGTCCCGCGATCCCTAGGCGGCAGTCGTTCTGCTACTAGATATACCGGTGGTCGGTCCCGCGATCCCTAGGCGGCAGTCGTTCTGCTACTAGATATACTGGTGGTCGGTCCCGCGATCCCTAGGCGGCAGTCGTTCTGCTACTAGATATACTGGTGGTCGGTCCCGCGATCCCTAGGCGGCAGTCGTTCTGCTACTAGATATACTGGTGGTCGGTCCCGCGATCCCTAGGCGGCAGTCGTTCTGCTACTAGATCTACTGGTGGTCGGTCCCGCGATCCCTAGGCGGCAGTCGTTCTGCTACTAGATATACTGGTGGTCGGTCCCGCGATCCCTAGGCGGCAGTCGTTCTGCTAACTCCTAAAACTGTGCTGATACATTACGACTTAATTATCGTTTACATTATTTTTGTTTTGTTGTTCCAAATAGTGTTTAAAACTAAAATCATCGAAATTCTGTTGTAATGATATGTTTCTTAATAAATGTATTTTACTTCCTCTTTATATTTATTTTTTAAATTGTTCGGGACTAAAGTCCAAGTTAAATGATTACCAAGACGTGTTAGTGTCTAAGACAGCGCTAAATATCACCGGCACTAGCTCGCCGTATAGCGGCGTGGTTGTTATCCATTATACTCTGAGATCATGATCATTAAAAGCGAGTGTAAGACAATAATAGACGGATAAAATATTGTAGGGCAATAGTGTTCTAGATAATTGTTACATCATACGGGCATAAACTAACACCTGTGTTACTCTAACTGAGTATTGAATGCTCAAATAACAAATATCTCTTCTTGTTGGAATCAATATCAGTATAAGATCAACACTGGCATTGTAAAACTAACAACAATGCCCAGCGAACTGTGCGGTAAACAAACCTGTGATTTTATCTGAATACGAAATAATAGCTTACAATGTTGTAAATCATATATGTTCACTAGTAAAGGATTGAAATGTGACATCATACGGCCCACTCTTGTTTGAAAAGCCAAAATTTCAATATTTTAATTATATTTTAATCGCAATTTATATAATATTATTGTTTACCAATAAATGCATAAAAATGAAATGTTATGCAAAACACAATTAATTTTACTATATAGTTATATAAAAGACCAATGGAAGAAAACCCTTTGCTAAAATAGTTATTCTTAAGCGAATTATGAACCGAAATTACAATTTTGTACTACAAAAAATGCTAATTTTACTACAACTCATAGTGTTAGTGACTGAGGGCCACTGGTTCACTGCCGCTACTGGTAGCGCTAGCGACTGAGGGCCACTGGTTCACTGCCGCAACTCGTATTGTTAGCGACTGAGGGCCACTGGTTCACTGCCGCAACTCGTAGTGCTAGCGACTGAGGGCCACTGGTTCACTGCCGCAACTCGTAATGTTAGCGACTGAGGGCCACTGGTACACTGCCGCGACTGGTAGTGCTAGCGACTGAGGGCCACTGGTTCACTGCCGCAACTCGTAATGTACAGAGAAACTGTACACTGAACAAACACTGAGAGGTTTGGAGTGCAAGGCGACCACTTGAGATGAACTAGGTCACTGCGCGGATGCTGTGAAGATGTCTTTATGCTGAAAAGTTTTGCAAAAAGGGATATTAGAAAGTAATGATACTGTTGCGTTTTGGTAGCAAGCAATGGACTCTATATGTTTTTGTTATTGAGTAAATTAATACTTAATGATCGTATTTATATTTTAAACCATACTTAAAACAATGCATTAACACATTAAACATCATGATTAACAAAATAAAACATTACATCTATGGCAAATACTTGTTATAGTTAAACAAAAACAGATTTTATGATTTCAGTTTTAATGTATCAAACGTTTAATTAACTATAATTAAGATACTCGATTTTAACCTTTGTCTTATACTTTATAATTGTATTTTATTCTGGAATTACTGAACGAGTATCCATTCGTAAATAATAAGAAAAAAAAGAAACATTGAGTATTTTTGAAGCAATAAGAAAATTAAGATACTTCCAAGTGAAAAGGAGACGTATTGTTTATTTGGTGAGGAAATTCAAACACGCGATATTTCGTAGCGTCACATTTGTCTTTGTTATATTGGATATGTTCATTTATGCTTTAAAAAATACATGAATTTAAAGATAACAACATTGCACTGAATGGTGCATATTATATAAAATTGATAATATTGCTTGTTAAAATATTCATAAAATAGCGAGTAAAGTCTTTTAACGAGATGAGGCAAGTCATGCAGTGTCCAACGCCATTCCCTTTATAACACAATAACTAGTCCTTCATTGTCAACGCTATTTCCTACATAACACAATGATCCGTCATTATACGCTATTTCCATTATAACAAACGACCGCTATTCAGTGTCAAACATTTAAACATTCAAACATTCAGTGTCGAACGCTATTCCTGTTATTTTTCTAGAAAAATCGACCCACCTTTTTGAACCCGTTTCTAAAATATATTTAATACTTTCTTGAGCAGCAAAATGCGTCGTTACAATTAACAGGATAAATATACTACGTCTCACAACACTACAGAATATATTTACACTTATACTGTATCTACATACGAGTACTTTAGTCTTGTCTGTAAGTACACTATAAGCGTAAATATATACAAGGTGACTCACGGGAACCGGACGTTTTTTAAACAGCTGTTGCATTGTTGTTGCTCGTGGTAGGAAGATTGAGGTTATGTCATTACCTTCAGTAAGGCTTGCCATTTTTGTTGCAATGGATCAGTGGGCCTTAGGCCATCGCGTTTTCGCATACGAGTCTTTTGTCAAAAATGGTGAATCCGTCGTCAAAACCCAGCGGGAATTTCGACGACATTTTAATATTGAACGCCATGGAACTGTTCCAAGCCGAAATACGCTGTTAAGATGGGTTTCAGGGTTCCGAACAACAGGGAATATAACAAGAAAGAAACCACCAGGCCCTGTTAGAACTGCAAAAACACCCGAAAACATCGCCAGAGTGAGAGCAGCATTGATAAGGAGTCCAAGCAGGTCTGCACGAAAACATGCTCAAGAGTTGAACATGACCCGCGAATCAGTAAGGAGAGTTCTTCAGAAAGATCTTAAGTTTCATCCTTATAAAATACAGGTAGTCCAGGAACTTAAAGTGACTGACTATAATAAACGAGTGAACTTTGCATCGCGAATGCAAAGATTGTTTAACCACGAGCCGAACGTGATATTGTTAATGAGTGACGAAGCCCACTTCCACCTCAATGGCTCGGTAAACAAACAAAACTTTCGTTACTGGGCCAGTGAGAATCCCCGCAATATTCACGAAAAACCTCTCCACTCTCCCAAGGTTACGGTTTGGTGTGCGGTATATCATTCGGGTGTTATTGGGCCGTACTTTTTCGAGGAAAATGGTGTAACAGTGACAGTGAACTCCCAACGCTATGTTCACATGTTGAACACATTTCTCCGTCCAGAACTTCGCAGACTTAGAATAAACCGGGAAAGGGTTTATTTTCAACAGGACGGTGCTACAGCCCACACCGCAGACCAATCAATGAGAGTCTTGAGGCAAATGTTTCCTAATAACGTGATTTCTCGCTTTGGTGACATACCGTGGCCGGCAAGGTCACCTGACTTGTCCAGCTGTGATTACTTCCTTTGGGGGTTTCTAAAGGAGCGTGTCTATGCTCACAAACCACGCACTCTAGAAGATTTGAAGTTGGCAATCACAGAAGAGATCAATGGCATTGGACAAGACCTCCTGACTAGAGTTTCAGCTGATTTTCTGACCAGAATGAACATTTTTAGAGAAGTACATGGCAACCATATGCGTGACGTCATTTTCAAAAAATGACTGTTTGGTAACAAATGGCAAATGTTTACCTCACTATGTACAGTATTAAAACCATTTTATTCATTATAACTACTGTGTACTACTTATTTAAAAAACGTCCGGTTCCCATGAGTCACCTTGTATTTTGTAATGTCGTGAGACGTAGTTTAAATTTTATTATGTTAAAAATATAATAACCAATAAAAAATATTCCAACCCATGATTGTTTTGTCCCACTAATGTTTTTCGTAAACTAATAAGTAACTGATAAGCGACAGTGGCAGTAAGGTGCAACTCACAGGGCAGGTAGCAGGTGGCAGCTGGTAGGTGGCAGGTGACAGATGGCAGGTAACAGGTGGCAGGTGGCAGGTAGCAGGTGGTAGGTGGCAGGTGGTAGGTGGCAGGTGACAGGTGGCAGGTGGCAGGTAGCAGGTCGTCATCAGTGTAACTAAACTTCACTTCCGTCGTCTGCTGTCAACGGCGTCGTTCTGTAGTATCACCATATGTATCATAATGGGATTATCATAATTTAAATTCCTTGAGGTTTTCTTAGCATATAATAAGTGTGTCTTCTTTCGAGCACCAATCAATTTTTTGTGGAAAAATACTAAATGTCAGGTAATTGGCAAACTATACAATGTTTAGAACGCTTATTGAAATTATCGTAATTAGATTCAATCAAGAGATAAATGTGACAGACAATAATTTAGAAATAGTATTCTACCAACCAATCGACAGCAATGACAATCGTAGTATAGTTATTTTTATTGTTTTGATTATTTTTTTTAGTAGATTAATCTTACTATCATTATAATTTTTCTATTATCAAAATAACAATATTTGTTCTTATTTTCGGAAAATAACTTTGGGTAGATCATTTGTGAGAGGAAACAAACACAGGTAGAACTAAGTTTGAAACAACTTTGGGTAGTTGATATGTGAGAGGAAACAAACGCTGATAGAACTAAGTTTAAAATAACCTTGGGTAATTGATATGTGAGAGGAAACAAACGCTGATAGAACTAAGTTTGAAATAACTTAGGGTAATTGATATGTGAGAGGAAACAAACGGTGATAAAACTAAGTTTGAAATAACTTTGGGTAGTTGATATGTGAGAGGAAACAAACGCTGGTAGAACTAAGTTTGAAATAACTTTGGGTGGTTGATATGTGAGAGGAAACAAACGCTGATAGAACTAAGTTTGGAATAACTTTGGGTGGTTGATATGTGAGAGGAAACAAACGCTGATAGAACTAAGTTTGGAATAACTTTGGGTAGTTGATATGTGAGAGGAAACAAACGCTGGTAGAACTAAGTTTGAAATAACTTTGGGTAGTTGATATGTGAGTGGAAACAAACGCTGATAGAACTAAGTTTGGAATAACTTTGGGTAGTTGATATGTGAGAGGAAACAAACGCTGGTAGAACTAAGTTTGAAATAACTTTGGGTATTTGATATGTGAGAGGAAACAAACGCTGGTAGAACTAAGTTTGGAATAACTTTGGGTAGTTGATATGTGAGAGGAAACAAACGCTGATAGAACTAAGTTTGGAATAACTTTGGGTAGTTGATATGTGAGAGGAAACAAACGCTGGTAGAACTAAGTTTGAAATAACTTTGGATAGTTGATATGTGAGAGGAAACAAACGCTGGTAGAACTAAGTTTGAAATAATTTTGGGTAGTTGATATGTGAGAGGAAACAAACGCTGATAGAACTAAGTTTGAAATAACTTTGGGTGGTTGATATGTGAGAGGAAACAAACACTGATAGAACTAAGTTTGAAATAACTTTGGGTAGTTGATATGTGAGAGGAAACAAACGCTGATAGAACTAAGTTTGAAATAACTAAGGTTCCGAAGTATGTAAAATACACAGTTAAAAGAAAAATGCTGAACGAATTTAAAGGTGTCTTTATAAAAAAAACCATTTAGGTGTTGTGCTATTATAAAACCATATCACAGAGAATCAATGTTTTTAACGGTGCGGGTTTGATAACATTAAATTTAGCAATATGCATGCGGTTTTTTACTGCCTATCTATTAATCGGTTTCATTATAGTGAAAAAATTAACCACACTTATTTCATTGTTAAGTAATATGATCTCACTCAGGCTCAGAAATGAAATAACGATATTCTCAAGTGACAGGGAGGTCTTGTTGTGTTTGGCGGGGAATGACACGCACGCGACGCGACGGTTCGTTACCCAGGCCGGGGCTGTCTCGGGACTGGTGGCGAGGTCGAGTGGCAGCTGATACCCCAGTATCAGAACACATTATACGTGGACAAACATTTATTGGATAATTACTATTTAGAAAACCGCTTTATCAATAGAATTTAGTTTGGTATTTATTTATGATCGGTGAGATGAATGCTTTCAACAAAGCAAACAAATATGTAACCGGATTGCAACCGAGCTGATAGTTACATAATCCTCTTTACAAATTAAATTGCTGCAGAATTTAGTTTTGCGTTTCACTTTGATAACCTTCTACATGTATGATAGGTTAACTGTACTATCGATTGTAATAAACAGGACTGAAAATTATCGTTTAGATTTTTGTATCATATTTGTAATATTTGTTAATATAGATTAGTATAGACTCGAGATGGATTAACATTGAGCATGAACTACATATGAAATAAAACTCTCATGTTTCTGTCGAAAAATACATGTATTTGTCATGATTACCGGAGACGTCCGCGTATCCTACCAAGTCCACGTGCTTCTCCTCTCTGGGGTATAACGTTACCAAGGGGAGGGGGAGGACCTTGCTACCCCTCCGCCCCCAATGCGTAGGGTGACAATATTATACAATTACAAACATAACAGAATTATATACAGTCTTATCTTAGACTAGTACTACACAGTAATTTTCATTGCAAAAATAATAAAAAAATAGTTACAGTTTTTTACAAATCATATTTCAAATTCAAAATAAAATACACGAGAAGCATATAACAACACTTTTACATATGCAAGTCAATATTGTTATAGGCTTGGTTCCTACTTTACTATTCAGAGACTGACGTCTACTCGGACGGGATACTCGAGGACTGGCGTGGTCTAGAGGCGCTTTGACCTGGCTCTAGGTCTTAGCATGAGGTTGTGTCAGAGACTGACGTCTACTCGGACGGGATACTCGAGGACTGGTGTGGTCTAGAGGCGCTTAGACCTGGCTTTAGGTCTTAGCATGAGGTTGTGTCAGAGACTGACGTCTACTCGGACGGGATACTCGAGAACTGGTGTGGTCTAGAGGCGCATTGACCTGGCTCTAGGTCTTAGCATGAGGTTGTATTGGACGCTATGCATGAGCTGCTCGTTGTAATATAAACATGTTTTTAAGACATGAGCTTTGTATATACAAGTATAGAACAATACAAAATAATAAAAAGTCTATAGTGTTATAAAGAACAAATTTGCATAATTGAGTATAACAAATACATGAACTACACATATGTGTTATTGCTTTGAACAAGATTTTTAATATTGAAATAAGAAAAATAAAATAGTTTGATTTTAAATTGAGGTAACATAAAGAAGTAATAAGATAATAAGTAAATAGTAATAGTAGTAATTGACACTGTTCTATGTAATCCTTATTCAGTTAATTTCCATGTGTAAGTACCACACATGAACCATGAGAGTTTGGTCAATCACGAAGAGTATACGTGACACACGAAAATGCATCAAAGCAGAAATAAACACCATTGAAATCCCATTGGCTTTGATCTTCTCAGAGAATTTATTAGAAAAACCTCGCATCTATTAGAGTGGCAATTTGTGTAAACCCGATGTTTGTGTAGGAAAACTCTGTTTTCCCCGGGACTATGCATGAAAGACATGAATATACGCATGAATGAGTGCTTGCTTAAAACAGAAAAACAGAATTGTGTCAAATATGCAAAACTCCGCAGCGTCATAGGGTCGAGTTTCCTGAAGGGTTCTCTGAACGACTGTGTGTAAATTAATTGGGCGATGATGAGAACAGATTTATTTTGAAGCACAAATCTATTCAAAGCCGCTCTAGCACAGTTTCCCCATAGCACGGATAGAGATGTGTTCTAGCACTGTTAAAGATGTGGGGAAATATAACCATAACAGGCCACTTTTAGTAATGGTAGAACACGTTGTTCATGGCAAAAGCATTTGATAAAACTACATTTGTAAAGGTTCCTAAAATGCTCCTTTGTTTTTTTGTTTACTTTTGAAAAATATGTGTAAGAATTGGAACTCATTTTGTTGACCTCCTCATTGGCATGCGAATTGCAATACATTCACACAATTGGCTTGTTTTTTAATATAACTCGGCCTAGAAAGAATTTCATTATTTGGAGTTAGATTGTTGATATAATCAGATTTAAATTTAAGATTGGCATTTAATAGTTATGCTGTTTGTACAACTATGCTGTCCTGATCTCTTGGACAGAAAAACAGAACTTAACTGCAGTCAAATATCTGGAGACACAAGCTATTATTCTAGAACCCTTGTCAACTACAAGTTAAAGATAATCATATTACCTAAGTTATTATATGAACGTTCACCAAAAATTAACACGGAAAAATCGTATAACGAACGGCAGATATCTGTGCGTGTTCAACAGTATCCAGAACACTGAGCTACAGCCAACTTTTGATGATAGACAGACGTTAATATCCACACTCTATGTTACTATATAACTGTGCAATGGGAGCTGTCATAATTCCTAAAATAAAAATGATCGGAACTCATTTGGGCATGGTATTAGATTAAATAATTAATGTTCCACACATGCAGAGGGGATCACGTGTGTAGGATGTTTGGTATGATTACAGGTTGGAAATATAAATTATTCGTACCAGTTTTAAAAGCACAAATTTGTAGTCACAAAAGTTGAAATGGACAGCAATCTAATTGTTTAACATCACATTTAAACAACAATTATTTATGTATATTGTAGTTTACCATCTGATCATTTTATTATGACGAGAGTTCAAAACGCTGATGACATTTAATGTGAAGGGCATAGGCCTACCTCAAAGGTAGTTTTTGCTATTAACATAACAGCTTACTACCCGATCATAATAAAACTCATAACTTGTTTATTGTTCGCCGAAACTATATGTGATTCAAACAGTAATGCATTGATTATTGGCCAACAACAATCCTTAGAGTAGTGGTTGTGGTTTTGTTATTGGCAACTGAGGAATGACTCAAAATATAATTATTTAATACGAACATCAACGAGACCTCATTTTCTTGAAAGTGAATAATAATAATAATAAGGAACACGAGGGTTACTCGTGAATGGTCTGGGGGCTTGCAGCCAATATAACCTTTTGTCAAGGCAGCGTAATAAGGAACACAAGAGGGTTACTCGTGAATGGTCTGGGGGCTTGCAGCCAATATAACCTTTTGTCAAGGCAGCGTAATAAGGAACACAAGAGGGTTACTCGTGAATGGTCTGGGGGCTTGCAGCCAATATAACCTTTTGTCAAGGCAGCGTAATAAGGAACACAAGAGGGCTACTCGTGAATGGTCTGGGGGCTTGCAGCCAATATAACCTTTTGTCAAGGCAGCGTAATAAGGAACATAAGAGGGTTACTCGTGAATGGTCTGGGGGCTTGCAGCCAATATAACCTTTTGTCAAGGCGGAGTAATAAGGAACACAAGAGGGTTACTTGTGAATGGTCTGGGGGCTTGCAGCCAATATAACCTTTTGTCAAGGCAGCGTAATAAGGAACACAAGAGGGCTACTCGTGAATGGTCTGGGGGCTTGCAGCCAATATAACCTTTTGGCAAGGCAGCGTAATAAGGAACATAAGAGGGTTACTCGTGAATGGTCTGGGGGCTTGCAGCCAATATAACCTTTTGGCAAGGCAGCGTAATAAGGAACACAAGAGGGCTACTCGTGAATGGTCTGGGGGCTTGCAGCCAATATAACCTTTTGTCAAGGCAGCGTAATAAGGAACATAAGAGGGTTACTCCTGAATGGTCTGGGGGCTTGCAGCCAATATAACCTTTTGTCAAGTCAGCGTAATAAGGAACACAAGAGGTCTACTCGTGAATGGTCTGGGGGCTTGCAGCCAATATAACCTTTTGTCAAGGCAGCGTAATTTTTCCACGAAAAATATTTATAGGGTCTTTATGCATTAAACTCTCTCCAGAATACCGTACAGTGTTTGAAAAGGGGTTCTCCACTAACTAAATTGACTTTAAATGACATATTAATTCAAGCAACGTGAAATTTACTGACTTTTTCATTTACGATTGTCTATTCCGTTAAAAGTACGCACTATGTAGTACGCACTAAATAGTGTTGGCTAGGTAAGGGCGATGCGTAGTTATACAAGAAAAGCATTGCAAACCTGTTAAATTAACTTGAGAATGTATTGTTAGGATAATTATTTCCAGGTTTTTTTTTAGAATACACAAACGTTGAATAATATGTTTAGATGTCAGCAGGACCAGACAGTACGCGTGCTGTTTAAAACCAATTGAGTGTCAAACATGCTATTGTTTAAATTTTGTATTGAACCAAAACCATTAAAAACAACTAAAGACATAGATATAGGATACTTCATTCTGAATAAAAACATACAGATGTATATCTCAGACGTCATTACAGCAAAACTTAAAAGAAACAACTAATGTTAAAATAATGAAGACATAATGGTAAAATAGTATTGTAACATAGTATAGAATCAAGCTAAAACCCTAAACTCTACATTGAGTATAAAAAAACCAAATCCTACATGTAACATGCAAGCTTTAGAGCCCCTATCAATAAGGATCGACGTGGTAAAAGAAAACAATTATAATTATTTAGGAAATTGTTTGTCTACGCCAGAGAAATTTTGTACTTAACGTTCTCAGAGGTCATTCAAATTCAATTCAATTTAATTCAAAATTCTTTATTTGCATATGACAATTTATTAAAATTGTATTACAAACGTCAAAAATGTGTCTATATATATATATATATATATATATATATATATATATATATATATATATATATATATACATACAATATTAATTTGTTTAGTTTTTTGCATTTATACAGTACACCATTTTCACTTAAAATAAATTAATCAAACATAAATATAAGCAATAGATCAAATTTTAATTCAATCAGCCAAAAAATCACCAACAAAGTAAACTGCTCTATCTGCAAGATAGTCTTTTAACCAAATTTTGAAATTTTTGGGGATATTTTGCGATTTTATTTGCTGAGGGAGTTGGTTAAATAGTTTAGGCTCAATGTTTTGCGGGAGAGATGCCGCTAGTTCCAATCTGTGGGAGGTCTGTCTGTGATGTTGCCGTTGTCTGGTGTTACATGCATGAACGTCTGCTCCGGTTTTGAATTTAGCGTATTTAAATTTATAAAAAATTACCATTTCATAGATATAATGAGATGGCAAAGTTAAAATATTTAATGATTTATCGGTCCGAAGCTCCCAAAGCCAGGTGGACGGTGCAGGAATCGACCCTGTGACCTTTCACACGATAATCCAAGATGCCGCCGTTAGGCTAGCGAGGTGATCAGCTGTTATCATTGTTCCAATACAGTAATGAATTATGACTAATATCTTCAGCCTGCGCGCAACGGATGGACGGACGCCACGCCGCTGCTATTGGTTAGGAAGTCGGCCGGATCATTAATTTGTGGGCCTTTATTAAAACGAGTTTTTAGAACTGTTACACATTTAAAAACTAGTAAAGAACTTATCTGAAACATTAACAAAATATTGTATTGTGATGTTTCCGCTTAGAGCAAGCGGCTGCCGGGGTTGACATACTCCAAGAACAGACGCGTACTTACCGACGTTTACAGGGAGAAAAATAAATATCGATTGTATAAGATAACGGCTAAAAAACACCTACAACATGGTAAAAAATAATTAATCAAACGTGCAAAGAAAACTCACACAGAATTTTTAATTCCAGGAAATACGTAAAACTGAATAATTTATAAAACACTGAGAGTACAAGCAAATTGAAAAGATCTTTTTGAATATTAAATTAAGACTTCTGTGAAACAATGAAAACCCTGAGAGGATAGGGAAGATTCTTACAGTCTCCGTCCTTTGACTTTCCCTCCGCCTTGATACACAATAGACTCTGTTATGAAGAGCCGAGTCACAATCGAAGGCCTACAGTAGTCGCTCGTCCCTCCGCCTTGATACACAATAGACTCTGTTATGAAGAGCCGAGTCACAATCGAAGGCCTACAGTAGTCACTCGTCCCTCCGCCTTGATACACAATAGACTCTGTTATGAAGAGCCGAGTCACAATCGAAGGCCTACAGTAGTCACTCGTCCCTCCGCCTTGATACACAATAGACTCTGTTATGAAGAGTCGAGTCACAATCGAAGGCCTACAGTAGGTGCTCGTCCCTCCGCCTTGATACACAATAGACTCTGTTATGAAGAGTCGAGTCACAATCGAAGGCCTACAGTAGTCGCTCGTCCCTCCGCCATGATACACAATAGACTCTGTTATAAGGAGCCGACGCGCAACGAGTCACAATCGAAGGCCTACAGTAGTCGCTCGTCCCTCCGAGTGCTAAAGCCCCACACAACTACAATAAATCTAGAAATTCTTTATTTTAAATTTGTTAAATTTCAAATTCCTTTTAACATGGATAAGTATCTAAATTAAACTTTGGAAGCAGCTTTAAAGTAGTAAATTCAGTATATAATGAGCCATAACTTTATATTTTTATAAGAGTAGGTCTAAATTGGACAGGGAGACTCACCTTGTTGACTTTAAAGCAGAATATTTAGCATAGGATAGATGCATTTTGGATTTTAAAATTATAAGTATTTTAAAATGTAAATCATAGAAATCGTGTAAATGTAAATCTTTGTTGCTCTTAAACATTAAACTAAATACTGTTACAGCTACTCAGAAATGCAAATAGTCATAATCATCAGGCTGGATTGAAAACTCGCTTATGAATTTCAAAGATGGTGACAATATTAGTTTTTAATGTACATTTCAGTTTATTTTTATACGTTTTTTAAGGGACGGATTCAGAGAACCAAAGATTCAGAAATCCTCACACGTCAACGTCTTTATTGTGTGTCCCTAGTACGTTAGTTGAGAAAACCAATACCCGTACCCTTCACGAGATCCATCAGGGGGTTTCTCCCAATACTAACTTCTCGTCATCAACAGAACAGAGCCCTTCTCCTTGCCCGAGTCTCTCGCAATACAGTACGATGTGATTGGCAGTCTCTCCAGACTGATTGCAGTCTACACCCTGTAAGTCCAAGAGTGTGGAGGTGTGGATACATTCCAGTAGTTGTGCTGCAGCTTTAGTCATAACGAAACTTATTACTCAGAGGAGGTCAGGCGGTCGTCTAGGGAATACGATTGGGTTTTATTAACAAGGTTTTGCCTATTGTTTGTCATCACCCCATGCATATTCTGTAAGGCTTTATAAATCTGAAATATTTAATATCTGCGAAAGGTTTTAGAAAATATTAGATTTTACTATACTCTAGGCCTACACCATAAGAAATCTGTTTATTAAAACTAATGTAACAGCGAAACCATCTTATATGAGATTCACTGCTCACTATTGTAAATATCTTGACAAAATTAAACCATCAGTCTGTGCGTAATATAGCTCTTTTTAATATTAGCTTTTTAGTGATGTATTTTGCCGGTTCGATCCCAAGAAAAATCCTGAGAAAATGTTGTAAAGGTTCAATACTGGATCAAACTGCCATTGGTTATTGGGCTGTTAATTTATGATCCTGGCTAACGAATCAGTCGGTCTTAGTCAGTAACAAGGCTTCACAAGGCATATCACCCATTCTACACTCATCATTAAATCATATTCGCTTTAAAATACGCCCAGGTTGCTTCGGTGTCTTAAAAAAAGATAAAGATAAAGAGATTTAAAATGTTTGAAATGACGTGGAACGATTTACTATTTACAAGATTTGTCCGACGAACCTTTTCATTAATTTAGCATTCAGGCAAAAGTCTGAGCCGCCAGTAAGATCCAAAATGTTGAAATGCATCGGAAGGAAATATGCTATTTACATATTGTAGGAAAATAATGATATACTTTTATATCTATAACACGCTTGGACGGGATTTGTTTACACATTTACAGATTATGGACCTAATTCGATGATTGAGGTATACGAAATTGTCTTCATTTATAGTTAAAGTGATTTTAAACTTGCAATAGCTCCATTCTGAAGGCAAAGGCCATCATCAAAGTTAGTTTTTCCCTTAAGATGTTTACTAAAATCCCTTCTAAAACAGCTACTTACACAACTCAACGCAGTTCTACCTCATTATCAAATGTTATGAGATGACTCAACTACGCAGTTGAAACACATAAACACGTTGAATGACATGATATTTCACTATCTGAATGGTGATTATGAGCTACTCTAACTAATTAGATGAAACAAAGCTGCACAAGCTCGTGTGACAAGTCAACGTGTTAAACAGTTATATAGCATCTCCGTAGTTTAACATTTAAAATTATCATAGTAGTCAATTAGAAATATAATTTAATTGGAATTTTGGTGTTTTACTTTCATAGTTCAAAATTTAAATTATTTATAATAACTAGCTCCTAGTACAGTATGGATTATCATCGTAGGTTGATTCATTCAATAACATCGACCTGTGTAGTATAACTCTTTTGAAGAACAATAAAATACTCGTAGTTACATCATAAGATTACCCGCTCTGAAACAACTCCCTTAGTAACAATTAGTTAAGATTCGCCAATAAAATAAAATCTGAGAAAATTACTCCACGAGTGTTCAGAAATAACGATGTCTCAAGTGACAGAGAGGTCTTGTTTTGTTTGGCGGGGAATGACAAGCACGCGACGCGACGGTTCGTTACCCAGGACTGGATGGCGAGGAAAACACAGACAATAATGACGGATCCACCGTAACAATAATAATCCATTTAAAAGGTTATTGTCATCGTAATTTTATATATATATATTTGTAATTAGACTATCATATATTTGTAACAATATTATCTGTAGGAAAGAGCCTTTAATTGAATATTTCACTGTTTCTATACTATTCAAAAGTGCTATAACTTTGTGATCCAAGGGTAAAAACTGTTATAACTTCAAATTAAGGCTGCCTTAGAAACAATTTCTAGTGACCAATCACTGAAACTACATACAAAATTAATCACACACCAAAAGGAAAAAGAAATCTGCAAATATTTCAAACACAGACTTTCATGAAATGTATACAAAAAGTGTTATATTATAATGGACCAAGGTCAACAATAATGAACTGGAGCACAATCAGCGCTATCCTAATATTAGAACTTAATGGGTGCTTGATCCAGCACGATCAGCGCTATCCTAATATTAGAACTTAATGGGTGCGCGATCCAGCACGATCAGCGCTATCCTAATATTAGAACTTAATGGGTGCGCGATCCAGCACGATCAGCGCTATCCTAATATTAGAACTTAATGGGTGCGCGATCAAGCACGATCAGCGCTATCCTAATATTAGAACTTAATGGGTGTGCGATCCAGCACGAACAGCGCTATCCTAATATTAGAACTTAATGGGTGCGTGATCCAGCACGATCAGCGCTATCCTAATATTAGAACTTAATGGGTGCGTGATCCAGCACGATCAGCGCTATCCTAATATTAGAACTTAATGGGTGCGTGATCCAGCACGATCAGCGCTATCCTAATATTAGAACTTAATGGGTGCGTGGTCCAGCACGATCAGCGCTATCCTAATATTAGAACTTAATGGGTGCGTGATCCAGCACGATCAGCGCTATCCTAATATTAGAACTTAATGGGTGCGTGATCCAGCACTATCAGCGCTATCCTAATATTAGAACTTAATGGGTGCGTGATCCAGCACGATCAGCGCTATCCTAATATTAGAACTTAATGGGTGCGTGATCCAGCACGATCTGCGCTATCCTAATATTACAACTTAATGGGTGCGTGATCCAGCACGATCAGCGCTATCCTAATATTAGAACTTAATGGGTGCGTGATCCAGAAATAAAATGATATTTTTCAAAATAATCTCTTAGGGTAACAAATTATTTAAATAATAATATGATTACATAATATTATATTTTTCTTAGTTTGCGAAGAAAGGGCTCCGCAACCTAGAAAAGCTATACAGACACTAGTCGGACTACGCTTCCACATCACCCCCGGACCCCTAGTCCACATTCTATACTTCGACCCTGGACCTTAGTCCACATCAACCCCGGATTCCTAGTCCACATTCCTATTCGACCCTTGACCTTAGTCCACATCAACGCCGGATTCC
Organism: Allygus modestus; assembly: GCA_963675035.1. Taxonomy (NCBI): domain Eukaryota; kingdom Metazoa; phylum Arthropoda; class Insecta; order Hemiptera; family Cicadellidae; genus Allygus; species Allygus modestus. Next base: position 1,024,523 of record OY776111.1, read on the forward strand.
TAGTCCACATTCTCTATTCGACCCTTGACCTTAGTCCACATCAACCCCGGATCCCTAGTCCACATTCTGTATTCGACCTTTGACCTTAGTCCACTTCAACCCCGGATCCCTAGTCCACATTCTCTACTCCGACCCTTGACCTTAGTCCGAACACCCCCGGAACCAACCCTCATTTTATATTAGTTCTTTATTAGAGAGGTGTCACATAGCTCTTTCGATTTATTTTTAAGGTCAGCTCAATTTATTATGATTAATTGTCATTGAATTAGAGCATGCAAGCCTTTTTTATTTCAATTTGTTTATGAGAAACTCTTTAAATCTGTTTTATATTTAGTCGCATAACCTATAAAAATCACTAGGAATATTTGGCAACTAACAAGCATACGTAATTTAACTTCTTTGATTTGAACCCTTCACCACAACAACATTAACCGAGCTCTTAAAGTTGTCAATTTTATAACTTCTGACATTGCACACTTTTACAGCTAATCACACTACAATACATACCAAAAAATACCAAATCTGCCCAAAATTGCATTTTTAAATACTTCTGGTTTTTTAATGTGAAATAATTTGATACTGAAAAACTGAGTAATGTTAAATATGAAATGTAAGACTTTGCAATTATATTACTTCGCTCTTCAAATGTAAATTCCATTTTTATTCTTGTCTAACAGGAAAAGTATATTTTAATATTGGGACTGGTTTTCGTATTTATAGGGAACGGTCCAAACCCTGGTCTTGTTTTTATTTAAGATCGATCTCCATTACAGCAATTACAGCCCCATGAGAAATGGAATTTGTACCCTGTATGGTATTTTTCTTATTTTACAAAAAACAATCCGTTGAACCCAGCTAGTTATGCCAATATTAATGTCAGCATTGATGACATTGTTGTCTAAACGACGACCGCTAAGGACCAGGTAGTGGCCGGTCATTAGCACGGAGACAGGTCATTTCTCACAGGCTGTTAGTAACACCCTGCTGCAATGTTGTCGAGTAACGACGACCGCTAAGGACCAGGTAGTGGCCGGTCATTAGCACGGAGACAGGTCATTTCTCACAGGCTGTTAGTAACACCCTGCTGCAATGTTGTCGAGTAACGACGACCGCTAAGGACCAGGTAGTGGCCGGTCATTAGCACGGAGACAGGTCATTTCTCACAGGCTGTTAGTAACACCCTGCTGCAATGTTGTCGAGTAACGACGACCGCTAAGGACCAGGTAGTGACCGGTCATTAGCACGGAGACAGGTCATTTCTCACAGGCTGTTAGTAACACCCTGCTGCAATGTTGTCGAGTAACGACGACCGCTAAGGACCAGGTAGTGGCCGGTCATTAGCACGGAGACAGGTCATTTCTCACAGGCTGTTAGTAACACCCTGCTGCAATGTTGTCGAGTAACGACGACCGCTAAGGACCAGGTAGTGGCCGGTCATTAGCACGGAGACAGGTCATTTCTCAAAGGCTGTTAGTAACACCCTGCTGCAATGTTGTCGAGTAACGACGTCCGCTAAGGACCAGGTAGTGGCCGGTCATTAGCACGGAGACAGGTCATTTCTCACAGGCTGTTAGTAACACCCTGCTGCAATGTTGTCGAGTAACGACGACCGCTGAGGACCAGGTAGTGGCCGGTCATTAGCACGGAGACAGGTCATTTCTCACAGGCTGTTAGTAACACCCTGCTGCAATGTTGGTCATTAGTACAGATAGTTCTTAAATCTGTTTACGTTCCTTCTCTTTACTTCAAATTATTGAACCTTGACATATTTTTATTACAAACATAAAAAGTCCATGTTAAGTCATGTACAACCAATACTGTTACATTTAATTATTCCTTTTAGCGAATTTCCCCTATAGGGAAGAAGCTATTACCGTAGGTCTCATGGTAAGACTTAAGCCCGAGACCATGATAATTTTTTGTTTTGAGGTCCCCAGATGACAAAAACACTATTCGTTCAAATTTATATATATATTTATATATATATATATGTCCGTGAATGCGATAACTTGAGTAAAAAACGTCCGATTTCGATGAAATTTGGCTCAAATGTGTAAAATGTCATTCATGACTTTTAAGTTCGAAAACCAGAAAAATCGGACCATGGGAAGGGGGGTTTATGGGGGTTTTAAATTGTCCAAAAATCAGTTTTTTGCATTTTTCACCCTACAATTTTTTAAAAACTTAATTTTGGTTTTGACAATGTTATAGAGCTTAAAAAACAAATAATATAGTATTTTGAATTATTAACCTAGGTTAAGTGGTTGCGGAGAAAATCCAAAAAAACCTACTCATAAAATCTCCCATGTTAATCTTATGGGAAAAAGGTTTTTGGCATTTCCTCAGCTTATTTTAATTTAATCTTCACATTTGCTTTTAGAAATATGTTCAGTTCCACAAAACAATCATTTTGGTGTTTAAATTGTGATTCTACACCCAACCGTTGCTGAGATATTCAAAGTGCTAAACACAGTACGTTGTCCAATGTTATCCTTATGGAGAATAAATAAAATTTGATATCTCGATTATTTATGAATGTATGTTGATGAAACTTGGTATGTGGCTTCAAATAGTACTAGTATATTGATATTTGCACAGAAAATTGATTTTTTGTTGGTTATTCCTGTAGCAGCATACCTGCGTACTCAGCCCCCATGTTATTCTTATGGAGAATAACTAAAATGTTATATAGCGCTTATTTATGATTGAATATTGATGAAACTTGGTATGTGGCTTCGCCTAGTTAAATTATATTTATATTAGCATAAACAACAATCGTTTGTGTTCCTTGTTTCAGCAAACCTACGTACTCATTACCAATGTTATTCTCATGGAGAATAATTAAAATCGCTTATATGTGAATATATTTTTATGAAACTTGGTACGCGGCTTTATGTGGAATTCAGACAAATATTATGCATTGGAAATTCGCTGAGTACGCAGGTTTGCTGCGACGGGGGTATTTAACTATGCTGTGATAATTAGATATGTTATTTTGTAATTATTTATGTATTTTATAATTATCTTGTCACAGATTTTTTTCAAAGGGAGTTTAGATATAAAATATATTAATGATTACAAGTGATTATTTTTAATGGTTTTATTTCAAAGGAATGTGTGATAGCGGGTCGCTTGAACGGTTTTAGGGGAAACGGTCCATACCTATACTAACAAGAACATACCTGCAATTGAACCCGTAACCGCTTAAATCGAAGTCAAAGACGCTAATAGTTTGGTTAGCAAGATTGTCAGTCGTAATTAATCTACAGTAGTGAGTAATTGAGGTCATTAGTCGAAGTTACAAGGCGTCATAAATTAAATATTGAAGTACACCGATTAGTAGAATAAGGAGATATAAAATGATAAATGTATACAAACGAGAACAAAAAAGAGTATTGATGAATTTGGAAGTGCTATATTACTCCCTAAGGGAGTATTTTATATTATGAGCATGAAGATGGTATATTGAGACCGAGACCGCGCCTTCCAGTTGGGTAATAGCTACTAGACTGAATACAGGTAAAACAAGTGGCATTTATATACAATCAGTGGTCTGGATGCTAATCACCAACAAAAAGTGAAAGGTTACGGTGGTTTGGGCATGAAAGAGAATGGAGGAAAAATGTGGATAAAATCAGACTTGAAAGAGAAATTGAGGGTAAAAGAAGATTGGATGGCCCACGGAAGAAATTGTAGGATTTTATAATAAAAAATATCATATGTAGGAATTGAAAGAGAAATAATTATGCTTCGACTGACAGAGGAGGATCGACAGCTCGCCGGGGAGGCCAGATGACGATTGTCACTGGCCAACATTGCAACCTTTTGTTCTTTTATTGTGGATGCCTCAGCTGATTCCCGAAGAACGTGGTTACAATATTACATTTGAATACAATTTACATTTATGTAGCTTGTGTGGAAAACATCAAAGCTTTAAATTAATTAGGAAGTACATTAAACAGATTATATTAAACACTAGTTATTTCGAAAAAATCATTGACGATATTTTTAAGTAGTGATGCCATCTAATAATATAACAAATCTGTGTACAAATTCGTATTAAAAATAAGTTATGACCAAAAAACTACGATGCTAAGTTGATTATAATTTATTAAAAAATTGTTCAAGATTGTGTTGTCTCAAAATGAAACTTATCAAAAAGATGCCCAGTGTACTCGTTGAACGTGCAGCCGATTATCACCAGAACATAGCTTTAGACACACCAGCTTTAGACACACCAGATTTAGACTTGAAACAACTTTTACTGGTAGTCTTTAACAAACTTGCACTTTTTCACGACTTATAATATAATTATAGTTTACCAGCTACTCGCCCTGCCAGTATGCGCGTACCACGATGACCGATGTATGTGGTTGAACTATCGCCTTGTACCATCTTTTGTGTATATTTACCGTCTTGTATGTAAGTACAGTACAAGTGTAAATATACTTGTAGTATTGTAAGACATATTTTTATTTATCCTGTTCAGAATTATAAATCTTCAATTTAAATTGACTTACCTGAAAGTCTTCCGAGTCACAAATCCTCGTACAGGTGTTGCTGACCACTGAACACCCTCGACATAAAAGGAAGATTCAGTATTCTGCTGGTGGAAACAGATAGTTAGTTTTATAGTCACTGAGTTAAATTCCAAGACGACACAAAATGTAATATTTTCTTCACGTGAACTTGGTGCGTCCAGCTCTGACGTATGTCATTGGAAGTACCGGTATTCCCACGTGGATGCGATATCTCGAACCCACCAACGATGACGGGGAGAGCACCAGACAAACGTCTGTAACGCGCCGACTGTCGCGGGGGACTGAATCCACCACCGCCCCCACCGCCACCCCCACAGCCCCCACCCCCGCCGAACACTCTGATTCTCGCTTGCCCGATGTAACAAGCTAACACGACAGCAGCTGATGTTTGAGATTTGTCAAGACAGTTTCTTCCAAGATAAATTGCTGTTATGTTCGGTACGGTAGCTTGTAGACTCCGCGCTGTGGATGATGGATGGTAAAGAACGAGTAATGCTTTTTGTAATAATAATCATTCACGAACTGTCGCCAGTATTGTATCCGGTTATGTATTAGAATAGTTACTGAACGTACTGAATTCCTTTATCGGTTTCGTTGAATGCTATGCGCATAAACTTCCAACAACGTTTATCGTTTATTTATCGTTTAGAGCTACTGTATTAATTTTAAAAAACACGTTTCATTTTCAGTAAACCTTACAGGTGTTTTCTCTGAAGGTGAAAGAATTAATTATAGTCACCTTAGTAGGAATAACGATTGAATAAATTGATCACTTGATATTTAAATAACCTCCTTATTTTATATCAAAAAGCTTTAGTTTGCTACACTAATCTTCCGAGGAAAACAATTAAAATTAATCAAAATACACTACAGTAGCGAGGTAGTAGCATATCAATAATAATCCACCACAGTAAATTGTTCCATTGATCAATTTCAGAGGCACTTTGTTATTTATATATTAATATAGTACTATTTCGAGAGTAATAACAGGGAAAGTCCTTTACAATATACATAAGTGTTATTTTTAAAGTATCATAGTATAGTTAGCTAAATATACCGGGTGTCTCAGCTAAATTGAACCAATAGCCAACTTTTTAATTATAAATGTGAAGTTCTTATGGGGGCTCCCCTTGATTTTTTACGATGTTTTTCGAGATGGTTTTGAATTTATAAAATATGGCCACCATTTTCCAATATGGCGGACAACTTTAATATTTCTTATAGAACACCTTATATTACATTACCTTATATATATAATATTATATTACCTTATATACCTTATATTACGCTGTTAGTGAGGCAACAATAACACTTGCACAACGAGCAAACAGAGAAATATTGGAAATATGCATAGATTAACACGGAAATGTTTTTTAGCTTTTGTTGTTAACAGTTCTTGTTGCTTGAGGTATCAAAGCACAATGTTCTGTAAGTGTGACAATGTATTTGATTAACATTGTTACATTTGTTAAATACATATTTATTTGTCTTTTTAAATTATGTCATTTTCTTGAAGCATTGCAACACTAGTCATTTTTGCGAAATGACCTGTGACCTACAGCTGACCTGTTTCGTGCACAAGGAACCAATATGCAGAGAAGGAGAGATGCTGCATCATCGGTATGCTATCACCACTGTATTACGCCCAGCACAGCCCGACGTGGTTCCTGTCCCAGTGTGGTGGCTAGAGCTGACCTGTGTCAAGCACAAGGCACCAATATGCGGAGAAGGAGAGATGCTGCATCATCGGTATGCTCTCACCACTGTATTACGCCCAGCACAGCCCGACGTGGTTCCTGTCCCAGTGTGGTGGCTAGAGCTGACCTGTGTCAAGCACAAGGAACCAATATGCGGAAAAGGAGAGATGCTACATCATCGGTATGCTATCACCACTGTAATACGCCCAGCACAGCCCGACGCGGTTCCTGTCCCGGTGTGGTGGCTAGAGCTGACCTGTGTCAAGCACAAGGAACCAATATGCGGAAAAGGAGAGATGCTACATCATCGGTATGCTATCACCACTGTAATACGCCCAGCACAGCCCGACGCGGTTCCTGTCCTGGTGTGGTGGCTAGAGCTGACCTGTGTCGTGCACAAGGAACCAATATGCAGAGAAGGAGAGATGCTGCATCATCGGTATGCTATCACCACTGTATTACGCCCAGCACAGCCCGACGTGGTTCCTGTCCCAGTGTGGTGGCTAGAGCTGACCTGTGTCAAGCACAAGGAACCAATATGCGGAGAAGGAGAGATGCTGCATCATCGGTATGCTCTCACCACTGTATTACGCCCAGCACAGCCCGACGTGGTTCCTGTCCCAGTGTGGTGGCTAGAGCTGACCTGTGTCAAGCACAAGGAACCAATATGCGGAAAAGGAGAGATGCTACATCATCGGTATGCTATCACCACTGTAATACGCCCAGCACAGCCCGACGCGGTTCCTGTCCCGGTGTGGTGGCTAGAGCTGACCTGTGTCAAGCACAAGGAACCAATATGCGGAAAAGGAGAGATGCTACATCATCGGTATGCTATCACCACTGTAATACGCCCAGCACAGCCCGACGCGGTTCCTGTCCTGGTGTGGTGGCTAGAGCTGACCTGTGTCGTGCACAAGGAACCAATATGCAGAGAAGGAGAGATGCTACATCATCGGTATGCTATCACCACTGTATTACGCCCAGCACAGCCCGACGTGGTTCCTGTCCCACTGTGGTGGCTAGAGCTGACCTGTGTCGTGCACAAGGAACCAATATGCAGAGAAGGAGAGATGCTGCATCATCGGTATGCTATCACCACTATATTACGCCCAGCACAGCCCAACGTGGTTCCTGTCCCAGTGTGGTGGCTAGAGCTGACCTGTGTCGTGCACAAGGAACCAATATGCAGAGAAGGAGAGATGCTACATCATCGGTATGCTATCACCACTGTATTACGCCCAGCACAGCCCGAAGTGGTTCCTGTCCCAGTGTGGTGGCTAGAGCTGACCTGTTTCGTGCACAAGGAACCAATATGCGGAGAAGGAGAGATGCTGCATCATCGGTATGCTCTCACCACTGTATTCCGACCAGCACAGCCCGACGTGGTTCTTGTCCCAGTGTGGTGGCTAGAGCTGACCTGTGTCGTGCACAAGGAACCAATATGCGGAGAAGGAGAGATGCTACATCATCGGTATGCTCTCACTACTGTATTACGCCCAGCACAGCCCGACGTGGTTCCTGACCCAGTGTGGTGGCTGGAGCTGACCTGTTTCGTGCACAAGGAACCAATATGCAGAGAAGGAGAGATGCTGCATCATCGGTATGCTATCACCACTGTATTACGCCCAGCACAGCCCGACGTGGTTCCTGTCCCCGTGTGGTGGCTAGAGCTGACCTGTGTCGTGCACAAGGAACCAATAAGCAGAGAAGGAGAGATGCTACATCATTGGTATGCTATCATCACTGTATTACGCCCAGCACAGCCCGACGTGGTTCCTGTCCCAGTTTGGTGGCTAGAGCTGACCTGTTTCGTGCACAAGGAACCAATATGCGGAGAAGGAGAGATACTGCATCATCGGTATGCTCTCACCACTGTATTACGACCAGCACAGCCCGACGTGGTTCCTGTCCCAGTGTGGTGGCTAGAGCTTACCTGTGTCGTGCACAAGGAACCAATATGCGGAGAAGGAGAGATGCTACATCATCGGTATGCTCTCACTACTGTATTACGCCCAGCACAGCCCGACGTGGTTCCTGACCCAGTGTGGTGGCTAGAGCTGACCTGTTTCGTGCACAAGGAACCAATATGCGGAGAAGGAGAGATGCTACATCATCGGTATGCTATCACCACTGTATTACGCCCAGCACAGCCCGACGTGGTTCCTGTCCCAGTGTGGTGGCTAGAGCTGACCTGTGTCGTGCACAAGAAACCAATTTGCGGAGAAGGAGAGATGCTACATCATCGGTATGCTATCACCACTGTATTACGCCCAGCACAGCCCGACGCGGTTCCTGTCCCAGTGTGGTGGCTAGAGCTGACCTGTTTCAAGCACAAGGAACCAATATGTGGAAAAGGAGAGATGCTACGTCATCGGTATGCTATCACCACTGTAATACGCACAGCACAGCCCGACGCGGTTCCTGTCCCAGTGTGGTGGCTAGAGCTGACCTGTGTCAAGCACAAGGAACCAATATGAGGAAAAGGAGAGATGCTACATCATCAATATGCTCTCACCACTGTATTACGCCCAGCACAGCCCGACGTGGTTCCTGTCCCAGTGTGGTGGCTAGAGCTGACCTGTGTCGTGCACAAGGAACCAATATGCGGAGAAGGAGAGATGCTACATCATCGGTATGCTCTCACGACTGTATTACGCCCAGCACAGCCCGACGCGGTTCCTGTCCCAGTGTGGTGGCTAGAGCTGACCAGTGTCGTACACAAGGAACCAATATGCGGAGAAGGAGAGATGCTGCATCATCGGTATGCTATCACCACTGTATTACGCCCAGCACAGCCCGACGTGGTTCCTGTCCCAGTGTGGTGGCTAGAGCTGACCTGTGTCGTGCACAAGGAACCAATATGCAGAGAAGGAGAGATGCTACATCATCGGTATGCTATCGCCACTGTATTACGCCCAGCACAGCCCGACGTGGTTCCTGTCCCAGTGTGGTGGCTAGAGCTGACCTGTGTCGTGCACGAGGAACCAATATGCAGAGAAGGAGAGATGCTACATCATCGGTATGCTATCACCACTGTATTACGCCCAGCACAGCCCGACGTGGTTCCTGTCCCAGTGTTGTGGCTAGAGCTGACCTGTGTCGTGCACAAGGAACCAATATGCAGAGAAGGAGTGATGCTGCATCATCGGTATGCTATCACCACTGTATTACGCCCAGCACAGCCCGACGTGGTTCCTGTCCCAGTGTGGTGGCTAGAGCTGACCTGTGTCGTGCACAAGGAACCAATATGCAGAGAAGGAGAGATGCTACATCATCGGTATGCTATCACCACTGTATTACGCCCAGCACAGCCCGACGTGGTTCCTGTCCGAGTGTGGTGGCTAGAGCTGACCTGTGTCGTGCACAAGGAACCAATATGCAGAGAAGGAGAGATGCTGCATCATCGGTATGCTATCACCACTGTATTACGCCCAGCACATCCCGACGTGGTTCCTGTCCCAGTGTGGTGGGTAGAGCTGACCTGTGTCGTGCACAAGGAACAAATATGCAGAGAAGGAGAGATGCTACATCATCGGTATGCTATCACCACTGTATTACGCCCAGCACAGCCCGACGTGGTTCCTGTCCCAATGTGGTGGCTAGAGCTGACCTGTGTCGTGCACAAGGAACCAATATGCAGAGAAGGAGAGATGCTGCATCATCGGTATGCTATCACCACTGTATTACGCCCAGCACATCCCGACGTGGTTCCTGTCCCAGTGTGGTGGGTAGAGCTGACCTGTGTCGTGCACAAGGAACAAATATGCAGAGAAGGAGAGATGCTACATCATCGGTATGCTATCACCACTGTATTACGCCCAGCACAGCCCGACGTGGTTCCTGTCCCAATGTGGTGGCTAGAGCTGACCTGTTTCGTGCACAAGGAACCAATATGCGGAGAAGGAGAGATGCTGCATCATCGGTATAATCTCACCACTGTATTACGACCAGCACAGCCCGACGTGGTTCCTGTCCCAATGTGGTGGCTAGAGCTGACCTGTGTCGTGCACAAGGAACCAATATGCGGAGAAGGAGAGATGCTACATCATCGGTATGCTATCACCACTGTATTACGCCCAGCACAGCCCGACATGGTTCCTGTCCCAGTGTGGTGGCTAGAGCTGACCTGTTTCGTGCACAAGGAACCAATATGCGGAGAAGGAGAGATGCTACATCATCGGTATGCTATCACCACTGTATTACGCCCAGCACATCCCGACGCGGTTCCTGTCCCAGTGTGGTGGCTAGAGCTGACCTGTGTCAAGCACAAGGAACCAATATGCGGAGAAGGAGAGATGCTGCATCATCGGTATGCTCTCACCACTGTATTACGCCCAGCACAGCCCGACGTGGTTCCTGTCCCAGTGTGGTGGCTAGAGCTGACCTGTGTCGTGCACAAGGAACCAATATGCGGAGAAGGAGAGATTTTTCATCATCTGTATGCTATCACCACTGTATTACGCCCAGCACAGCCCGACGTGGTTCCTGTCCCAGTGTGGTGGCTAGAGCTGACCTGTTTCGTGCACAAGGAACCAATATGCGGAGAAGGAGAGATGCTGCATCATCGGTATGCTCTCACCACTGTATTACGACCAGCACAGCCCGACGTGGTTCCTGTCCCAGTGTGGTGGCTAGAGCTGACCTGTGTCGTGCACAAGGAACCAATATGCGGAGAAGGAGAGGTGCTACATTATCGGTATGCTATCACCACTGTATTACGCCCACCACAGCCCGACGTGGTTCCTGTCCCAGTGTGGTGGCTAGAGCTGACCTGTTTCGTGCACAAGGAACCAATATGCGGAGAAGGAGAGATGCTACATCATCGGTATGCTATCACCGCTGTATTACGACCAGCACATCCCGACGCGCTTCCTGTCCCAGTGTGGTGGCTAGAGCTGACCTGTGTCAAGCACAAGGAACCAATATGCGGAGAAGGAGAGATGCTGCATCATCGGTATGCTCTCACCACTGTATTACGCCCTGCACAGCCCGACGTGGTTCCTGTCCCAGTGTGGTGGCTAGAGCTGACCTGTGTCGTGCACAAGGAACCAATATGCGGAGAAGGAGAGATGCTACATCATCTGTATGCTCTCACCACTGTATTACGCCCAGCACAGCCCGACGCGGTTCCTGTCCCAGTGTGGTGGCTAGAGCTGACCAGTGTCGTGCACAAGGAACCAATATGCGGAGAAGGAGAGATGCTACATCATCGATATGCTCTCACCACTGTATTACGCCCAGCACAGCCCGACGTGGTTCCTGTCCCAGTGTGGTGGCTAGAGCTGACCTGTGTCAAGCACAAGGAACCAATATGCGAAGAAGGAGAGATGCTACATCATCGGTATTCTATCACCACTGTATTACCCCCAGCACAGCCCGACGTGGTTCCTGTCCCAGTGTGGTGGCTAGAGCTGACCTGTTTCGTGCACTAGGAACCAATATGCGGAGAAGGAGAGATGCTGCATCATCGGTATGCTCTCACCACTGTATTACGCACAGCACAGCCCGACGTGGTTCCTGTCCCAGTGTGGTGGCTAGAGCTGACCTGTTTCGTGCTCAAGGAACCAATATGCGGAGAAGGAGAGATGCTACATCATCGGTATGCTATCACTACTGTATTACGCCCAGCACATCCCGACGCAGTTCCTGTCCCAGTGTGGTAGCTAGAGCTGACCTGTGTCAAGCACAAGGAACCAATAACCGGAGAAGGAGAGATGCTGCATCATCGGTATGCTCTCACCACTGTATTACGCCCAGCACAGCCCGACGTGGTTCCAGTCCCAGTGTGGTGGCTAGAGCTGACCTGTGTCGTGCACAAGGAACCAATATGCGGAGAAGGAGAGATGCTACATCATCGGTATGCTCTCACCGCTATATTACGCCCAGCACAGCCCGACGCGGTTCCAGTCCCAGTGTGGTGGCTAGAGCTGACCTGTGTCGTGCACATGTAACTCACCCACTGTATTACGCCCAGCACAGCCCGACGCGGTTCCTATCCCAGTGTGGTGGCTAGAGCTGACCTGTGTCATGCACAAGGAACCAATATGCGGAGAAGGAGAGATGCTGCATCATCGGTATGCTTTCACCAGTGTATTACGCCCAGCACAACTCGACGCGGTTCCTGTCCCAGTGTGGTGGCTAGAGCTGACCTGTGTCGTGCACATGTAACTCGCCCACTGTATTACGCCCAGCACATCCCGACGCGGTTCCTGTTCCAGTGTGGTGGCTAGAGCTGACCTGTGTCAAGCACAAGGAACCAATATGCGGAGAAGGAGAGATGCTACATCATTGGTATGCTCTCACCACTGTATTACGCCTAGCACAGCCCGACGCGGTTCCTGTCCCAGTGTGGTGGCTAGGGCAGACCTGTGTCGTGCACAAGGAACCAATATGCGGAGAAGGAGAGATGCTACATCATCGGTATGCTCTCACTACTGTATTACGCCCAGCACAGCCCGACGTGGTTGCTGACCCAGTGTGGTGGCTGGAGCTGACCTGTTTCGTGTACAAGGAACCAATATGCAGAGAAGGAGAGATGCTGCATCATCGGTATGCTATCACCACTGTATTACGCCCAGCACAGCCCGACGTGGTTCCTGTCCCCGTGTGGTGGCTAGAGCTGACCTGTGTCGTGCACAAGGAGCCAATATGCAGAGAAGGAGAGATGCTACATCATCGGTATGCTATCATCACTGTATTACGCCCAGCACAGCCCGACGTGGTTCCTGTCCCAGTGTGGTGGCTAGAGCTGACCTGTTTCGTGCACAAGGAACCAATATGCGGAGAAGGAGAGATACTGCATCATCGGTATGCTCTCACCACTGTATTACGCCCAGCACAGCCCGACGTGGTTCCTGACCCAGTGTGGTGGCTAGAGCTGACCTGTTTCGTGCACAAGGAACCAATATGCGGAGAAGGAGAGATGCTACATCATCGGTATGCTATCACCACTGTATTACGCCCAGCACAGCCCGACGTGGTTCCTGTCCCAGTGTGGTGGCTAGAGCTGACCTGTGTCGTGCACAAGAAACCAATTTGCGGAGAAGGAGAGAAGCTACATCATCTGTATGCTATCACCACTGTATTACGCCCAGCACAGCCCGACGCGGTTCCTGTCCCAGTGTGGTGGCTAGAGCTGACCTGTGTCAAGCACAAGGAACCAATATGTGGAAAAGGAGAGATGCTACATCATCGGTATGCTATCACCACTGTAATACGCACAGCACAGCCCGACGCGGTTCCTGTCCCAGTGTGGTGGCTAGAGCTGACCTGTGTCAAGCACAAGGAACCAATATGAGGAAAAGGAGAGATGCTACATCATCAATATGCTCTCACCACTGTATTACGCCCAGCACAGCCCGACGTGGTTCCTGTCCCAGTGTGGTGGCTAGAGCTGACCTGTGTCGTGCACAAGGAACCAATATGCGGAGAAGGAGAGATGCTACATCATCGGTATGCTCTCACGACTGTATTACGCCCAGCACAGCCCGACGCGGTTCCTGTCCCAGTGTGGTGGCTAGAGCTGACCTGTGTCAAGCACAAGGAACCAATATGCGGAAAAGGAGAGATGCTACATCATCGGTATGCTATCACCACTGTAATACGCCCAGCACAGCCCGACGCGGTTCCTGTCCTGGTGTGGTGGCTAGAGCTGACCTGTGTCGTGCACAAGGAACCAATATGCAGAGAAGGAGAGATGCTACATCATCGGTATGCTATCACCACTGTATTACGCCCAGCACAGCCCGACGTGGTTCCTGTCCCACTGTGGTGGCTAGAGCTGACCTGTGTCGTGCACAAGGAACCAATATGCAGAGAAGGAGAGATGCTGCATCATCGGTATGCTATCACCACTATATTACGCCCAGCACAGCCCAACGTGGTTCCTGTCCCAGTGTGGTGGCTAGAGCTGACCTGTGTCGTGCACAAGGAACCAATATGCAGAGAAGGAGAGATGCTACATCATCGGTATGCTATCACCACTGTATTACGCCCAGCACAGCCCGAAGTGGTTCCTGTCCCAGTGTGGTGGCTAGAGCTGACCTGTTTCGTGCACAAGGAACCAATATGCGGAGAAGGAGAGATGCTGCATCATCGGTATGCTCTCACCACTGTATTCCGACCAGCACAGCCCGACGTGGTTCTTGTCCCAGTGTGGTGGCTAGAGCTGACCTGTGTCGTGCACAAGGAACCAATATGCGGAGAAGGAGAGATGCTACATCATCGGTATGCTCTCACTACTGTATTACGCCCAGCACAGCCCGACGTGGTTCCTGACCCAGTGTGGTGGCTGGAGCTGACCTGTTTCGTGCACAAGGAACCAATATGCAGAGAAGGAGAGATGCTGCATCATCGGTATGCTATCACCACTGTATTACGCCCAGCACAGCCCGACGTGGTTCCTGTCCCCGTGTGGTGGCTAGAGCTGACCTGTGTCGTGCACAAGGAACCAATAAGCAGAGAAGGAGAGATGCTACATCATTGGTATGCTATCATCACTGTATTACGCCCAGCACAGCCCGACGTGGTTCCTGTCCCAGTGTGGTGGCTAGAGCTGACCTGTTTCGTGCACAAGGAACCAATATGCGGAGAAGGAGAGATACTGCATCATCGGTATGCTCTCACCACTGTATTACGACCAGCACAGCCCGACGTGGTTCCTGTCCCAGTGTGGTGGCTAGAGCTTACCTGTGTCGTGCACAAGGAACCAATATGCGGAGAAGGAGAGATGCTACATCATCGGTATGCTCTCACTACTGTATTACGCCCAGCACAGCCCGACGTGGTTCCTGACCCAGTGTGGTGGCTAGAGCTGACCTGTTTCGTGCACAAGGAACCAATATGCGGAGAAGGAGAGATGCTACATCATCGGTATGCTATCACCACTGTATTACGCCCAGCACAGCCCGACGTGGTTCCTGTCCCAGTGTGGTGGCTAGAGCTGACCTGTGTCGTGCACAAGAAACCAATTTGCGGAGAAGGAGAGATGCTACATCATCGGTATGCTATCACCACTGTATTACGCCCAGCACAGCCCGACGCGGTTCCTGTCCCAGTGTGGTGGCTAGAGCTGACCTGTTTCAAGCACAAGGAACCAATATGTGGAAAAGGAGAGATGCTACGTCATCGGTATGCTATCACCACTGTAATACGCACAGCACAGCCCGACGCGGTTCCTGTCCCAGTGTGGTGGCTAGAGCTGACCTGTGTCAAGCACAAGGAACCAATATGAGGAAAAGGAGAGATGCTACATCATCAATATGCTCTCACCACTGTATTACGCCCAGCACAGCCCGACGTGGTTCCTGTCCCAGTGTGGTGGCTAGAGCTGACCTGTGTCGTGCACAAGGAACCAATATGCGGAGAAGGAGAGATGCTACATCATCGGTATGCTCTCACGACTGTATTACGCCCAGCACAGCCCGACGCGGTTCCTGTCCCAGTGTGGTGGCTAGAGCTGACCAGTGTCGTACACAAGGAACCAATATGCGGAGAAGGAGAGATGCTGCATCATCGGTATGCTATCACCACTGTATTACGCCCAGCACAGCCCGACGTGGTTCCTGTCCCAGTGTGGTGGCTAGAGCTGACCTGTGTCGTGCACAAGGAACCAATATGCAGAGAAGGAGAGATGCTACATCATCGGTATGCTATCGCCACTGTATTACGCCCAGCACAGCCCGACGTGGTTCCTGTCCCAGTGTGGTGGCTAGAGCTGACCTGTGTCGTGCACGAGGAACCAATATGCAGAGAAGGAGAGATGCTACATCATCGGTATGCTATCACCACTGTATTACGCCCAGCACAGCCCGACGTGGTTCCTGTCCCAGTGTTGTGGCTAGAGCTGACCTGTGTCGTGCACAAGGAACCAATATGCAGAGAAGGAGTGATGCTGCATCATCGGTATGCTATCACCACTGTATTACGCCCAGCACAGCCCGACGTGGTTCCTGTCCCAGTGTGGTGGCTAGAGCTGACCTGTGTCGTGCACAAGGAACCAATATGCAGAGAAGGAGAGATGCTACATCATCGGTATGCTATCACCACTGTATTACGCCCAGCACAGCCCGACGTGGTTCCTGTCCGAGTGTGGTGGCTAGAGCTGACCTGTGTCGTGCACAAGGAACCAATATGCAGAGAAGGAGAGATGCTGCATCATCGGTATGCTATCACCACTGTATTACGCCCAGCACATCCCGACGTGGTTCCTGTCCCAGTGTGGTGGGTAGAGCTGACCTGTGTCGTGCACAAGGAACAAATATGCAGAGAAGGAGAGATGCTACATCATCGGTATGCTATCACCACTGTATTACGCCCAGCACAGCCCGACGTGGTTCCTGTCCCAATGTGGTGGCTAGAGCTGACCTGTGTCGTGCACAAGGAACCAATATGCAGAGAAGGAGAGATGCTGCATCATCGGTATGCTATCACCACTGTATTACGCCCAGCACATCCCGACGTGGTTCCTGTCCCAGTGTGGTGGGTAGAGCTGACCTGTGTCGTGCACAAGGAACAAATATGCAGAGAAGGAGAGATGCTACATCATCGGTATGCTATCACCACTGTATTACGCCCAGCACAGCCCGACGTGGTTCCTGTCCCAATGTGGTGGCTAGAGCTGACCTGTTTCGTGCACAAGGAACCAATATGCGGAGAAGGAGAGATGCTGCATCATCGGTATAATCTCACCACTGTATTACGACCAGCACAGCCCGACGTGGTTCCTGTCCCAATGTGGTGGCTAGAGCTGACCTGTGTCGTGCACAAGGAACCAATATGCGGAGAAGGAGAGATGCTACATCATCGGTATGCTATCACCACTGTATTACGCCCAGCACAGCCCGACATGGTTCCTGTCCCAGTGTGGTGGCTAGAGCTGACCTGTTTCGTGCACAAGGAACCAATATGCGGAGAAGGAGAGATGCTACATCATCGGTATGCTATCACCACTGTATTACGCCCAGCACATCCCGACGCGGTTCCTGTCCCAGTGTGGTGGCTAGAGCTGACCTGTGTCAAGCACAAGGAACCAATATGCGGAGAAGGAGAGATGCTGCATCATCGGTATGCTCTCACCACTGTATTACGCCCAGCACAGCCCGACGTGGTTCCTGTCCCAGTGTGGTGGCTAGAGCTGACCTGTGTCGTGCACAAGGAACCAATATGCGGAGAAGGAGAGATTTTTCATCATCTGTATGCTATCACCACTGTATTACGCCCAGCACAGCCCGACGTGGTTCCTGTCCCAGTGTGGTGGCTAGAGCTGACCTGTTTCGTGCACAAGGAACCAATATGCGGAGAAGGAGAGATGCTGCATCATCGGTATGCTCTCACCACTGTATTACGACCAGCACAGCCCGACGTGGTTCCTGTCCCAGTGTGGTGGCTAGAGCTGACCTGTGTCGTGCACAAGGAACCAATATGCGGAGAAGGAGAGGTGCTACATTATCGGTATGCTATCACCACTGTATTACGCCCACCACAGCCCGACGTGGTTCCTGTCCCAGTGTGGTGGCTAGAGCTGACCTGTTTCGTGCACAAGGAACCAATATGCGGAGAAGGAGAGATGCTACATCATCGGTATGCTATCACCGCTGTATTACGACCAGCACATCCCGACGCGCTTCCTGTCCCAGTGTGGTGGCTAGAGCTGACCTGTGTCAAGCACAAGGAACCAATATGCGGAGAAGGAGAGATGCTGCATCATCGGTATGCTCTCACCACTGTATTACGCCCTGCACAGCCCGACGTGGTTCCTGTCCCAGTGTGGTGGCTAGAGCTGACCTGTGTCGTGCACAAGGAACCAATATGCGGAGAAGGAGAGATGCTACATCATCTGTATGCTCTCACCACTGTATTACGCCCAGCACAGCCCGACGCGGTTCCTGTCCCAGTGTGGTGGCTAGAGCTGACCAGTGTCGTGCACAAGGAACCAATATGCGGAGAAGGAGAGATGCTACATCATCGATATGCTCTCACCACTGTATTACGCCCAGCACAGCCCGACGTGGTTCCTGTCCCAGTGTGGTGGCTAGAGCTGACCTGTGTCAAGCACAAGGAACCAATATGCGAAGAAGGAGAGATGCTACATCATCGGTATTCTATCACCACTGTATTACCCCCAGCACAGCCCGACGTGGTTCCTGTCCCAGTGTGGTGGCTAGAGCTGACCTGTTTCGTGCACTAGGAACCAATATGCGGAGAAGGAGAAATGCTGCATCATCGGTATGCTCTCACCACTGTATTACGCACAGCACAGCCCGACGTGGTTCCTGTCCCAGTGTGGTGGCTAGAGCTGACCTGTTTCGTGCTCAAGGAACCAATATGCGGAGAAGGAGAGATGCTACATCATCGGTATGCTATCACTACTGTATTACGCCCAGCACATCCCGACGCAGTTCCTGTCCCAGTGTGGTAGCTAGAGCTGACCTGTGTCAAGCACAAGGAACCAATAACCGGAGAAGGAGAGATGCTGCATCATCGGTATGCTCTCACCACTGTATTACGCCCAGCACAGCCCGACGTGGTTCCAGTCCCAGTGTGGTGGCTAGAGCTGACCTGTGTCGTGCACAAGGAACCAATATGCGGAGAAGGAGAGATGCTACATCATCGGTATGCTCTCACCGCTATATTACGCCCAGCACAGCCCGACGCGGTTCCAGTCCCAGTGTGGTGGCTAGAGCTGACCTGTGTCGTGCACATGTAACTCACCCACTGTATTACGCCCAGCACAGCCCGACGCGGTTCCTATCCCAGTGTGGTGGCTAGAGCTGACCTGTGTCATGCACAAGGAACCAATATGCGGAGAAGGAGAGATGCTGCATCATCGGTATGCTTTCACCAGTGTATTACGCCCAGCACAACTCGACGCGGTTCCTGTCCCAGTGTGGTGGCTAGAGCTGACCTGTGTCGTGCACATGTAACTCGCCCACTGTATTACGCCCAGCACATCCCGACGCGGTTCCTGTTCCAGTGTGGTGGCTAGAGCTGACCTGTGTCAAGCACAAGGAACCAATATGCGGAGAAGGAGAGATGCTACATCATTGGTATGCTCTCACCACTGTATTACGCCTAGCACAGCCCGACGCGGTTCCTGTCCCAGTGTGGTGGCTAGGGCAGACCTGTGTCGTGCACAAGGAACCAATATGCGGAGAAGGAGAGATGCTACATCATCGGTATGCTCTCACTACTGTATTACGGCCAGCACAGCCCGACGTGGTTCCTGACCCAGTGTGGTGGCTGGAGCTGACCTGTTTCGTGTACAAGGAACCAATATGCAGAGAAGGAGAGATGCTGCATCATCGGTATGCTATCACCACTGTATTACGCCCAGCACAGCCCGACGTGGTTCCTGTCCCCGTGTGGTGGCTAGAGCTGACCTGTGTCGTGCACAAGGAGCCAATATGCAGAGAAGGAGAGATGCTACATCATCGGTATGCTATCATCACTGTATTACGCCCAGCACAGCCCGACGTGGTTCCTGTCCCAGTGTGGTGGCTAGAGCTGACCTGTTTCGTGCACAAGGAACCAATATGCGGAGAAGGAGAGATACTGCATCATCGGTATGCTCTCACCACTGTATTACGCCCAGCACAGCCCGACGTGGTTCCTGACCCAGTGTGGTGGCTAGAGCTGACCTGTTTCGTGCACAAGGAACCAATATGCGGAGAAGGAGAGATGCTACATCATCGGTATGCTATCACCACTGTATTACGCCCAGCACAGCCCGACGTGGTTCCTGTCCCAGTGTGGTGGCTAGAGCTGACCTGTGTCGTGCACAAGAAACCAATTTGCGGAGAAGGAGAGAAGCTACATCATCTGTATGCTATCACCACTGTATTACGCCCAGCACAGCCCGACGCGGTTCCTGTCCCAGTGTGGTGGCTAGAGCTGACCTGTGTCAAGCACAAGGAACCAATATGTGGAAAAGGAGAGATGCTACATCATCGGTATGCTATCACCACTGTAATACGCACAGCACAGCCCGACGCGGTTCCTGTCCCAGTGTGGTGGCTAGAGCTGACCTGTGTCAAGCACAAGGAACCAATATGAGGAAAAGGAGAGATGCTACATCATCAATATGCTCTCACCACTGTATTACGCCCAGCACAGCCCGACGTGGTTCCTGTCCCAGTGTGGTGGCTAGAGCTGACCTGTGTCGTGCACAAGGAACCAATATGCGGAGAAGGAGAGATGCTACATCATCGGTATGCTCTCACGACTGTATTACGCCCAGCACAGCCCGACGCGGTTCCTGTCCCAGTGTGGTGGCTAGAGCTGACCAGTGTCGTACACAAGGAACCAATATGCGGAGAAGGAGAGATGCTGCATCATCGGTATGCTATCACCACTGTATTACGCCCAGCACAGCCCGACGTGGTTCCTGTCCCAGTGTGGTGGCTAGAGCTGACCTGTGTCGTGCACAAGGAACCAATATGCAGAGAAGGAGAGATGCTACGTCATCGGTATGCTATCGCCACTGTATTACGCCCAGCACAGCCCGACGTGGTTCCTGTCCCAGTGTGGTGGCTAGAGCTGACCTGTGTCGTGCACGAGGAACCAATATGCAGAGAAGGAGAGATGCTACATCATCGGTATGCTATCACCACTGTATTACGCCCAGCACAGCCCGACGTGGTTCCTGTCCCAGTGTTGTGGCTAGAGCTGACCTGTGTCGTGCACAAGGAACCAATATGCAGAGAAGGAGAGATGCTGCATCATCGGTATGCTATCACCACTGTATTACGCCCAGCACAGCCCGACGTGGTTCCTGTCCCAGTGTGGTGGCTAGAGCTGACCTGTGTCGTGTACAAGGAACCAATATGCAGAGAAGGAGAGATGCTACATCATCGGTATGCTATCACCACTGTATTACGCCCAGCACAGCCCGACGTGGTTCCTGTCCGAGTGTGGTGGCTAGAGCTGACCTGTGTCGTGCACAAGGAACCAATATGCAGAGAAGGAGAGATGCTGCATCATCGGTATGCTATCACCACTGTATTACGCCCAGCACATCCCGACGTGGTTCCTGTCCCAGTGTGGTGGGTAGAGCTGACCTGTGTCGTGCACAAGGAACAAATATGCAGAGAAGGAGAGATGCTACATCATCGGTATGCTATCACCACTGTATTACGCCCAGCACAGCCCGACGTGGTTCCTGTCCCAATGTGGTGGCTAGAGCTGACCTGTTTCGTGCACAAGGAACCAATATGCAGAGAAGGAGAGATGCTGCATCATCGGTATGTTATCACCACTGTATTACATCCAGCACATCCCGACGTGGTTCCTGTCCCAGTGTGGTGGGTAGAGCTGACCTGTGTCGTGCACAAGGAACAAATATGCAGAGAAGGAGAGATGCTACATCATCGGTATGCTATCACCACTGTATTACGCCCAGCACAGCCCGACGTGGTTCCTGTCCCAATGTGGTGGCTAGAGCTGACCTGTTTCGTGCACAAGGAACCAATATGCGGAGAAGGAGAGATGCTGCATCATCGGTATAATCTCACCACTGTATTACGACCAGCACAGCCCGACGTGGTTCCTGTCCCAGTGTGGTGGCTAGAGCTGACCTGTGTCGTGCACAAGGAACCAATATGCGGAGAAGGAGAGATTTTTCATCATCTGTATGCTATCACCACTGTATTACGCCCAGCACAGCCCGACGTGGTTCCTGTCCCAGTGTGGTGGTTAGAGCTGACCTGTTTCGTGCACAAGGAACCAATATGCGGAGAAGGAGAGATGCTGCATCATCGGTATGCTCTCACCACTGTATTACGACCAGCACAGCCCGACGTGGTTCCTGTCCCAGTGTGGTGGCTAGAGCTGACCTGTGTCGTGCACAAGGAACCAATATGCGGAGAAGGAGAGGTGCTACATTATCGGTATGCTATCACCACTGTATTACGCCCACCACAGCCCGACGTGGTTCCTGTCCCAGTGTGGTGGCTAGAGCTGACCTGTTTCGTGCACAAGGAACCAATATGCGGAGAAGGAGAGATGCTACATCATCGGTATGCTATAACCACTGTATTACGCCCAGCACAGCCCGACGTGGTTCCTGTCCCAGTGTGGTGGCTAGAGCTGACCAGTGTCGTGCACAAGGAACCAATATGCGGAGAAGGAGAGATGCTGCATCATCGGTATGCTCTCACCACTGTATTACGCACAGCACAGCCCGACGTGGTTCCTGTCCCAGTGTGGTGGCTAGAGCTGACCTGTGTCAAGCACAAGGAACCAATATGCGGAGAAGGAGAGATGCTACATCATCGGTATGCTATAACCACTGTATTACGCCCAGCACAGCCCGACGTGGTTCCTGTCCCAGTGTGGTGGCTAGAGCTGACCTGTTTCGTGCACAAGGAACCAATATGCGGAGAAGGAGAGATGCTACATCATCGGTATGCTATCACTACTGTATTACGCCCAGCACATCCCGACGCAGTTCCTGTCCCAGTGTGGTGGCTAGAGCTGACCTGTGTCAAGCACAAGGAACCAATAACCGGAGAAGGAGAGATGCTGCATCATCGGTATGCTCTCACCACTGTATTACGCCCAGCACAGCCCGACGTGGTTCCAGTCCCAGTGTGGTGGCTAGAGCTGACCTGTGTCGTGCACAAGGAACCAATATGCGGAGAAGGAGAGATGCTACATCATCGGTATGCTCTCACCGCTATATTACGCCCAGCACAGCCCGACGCGGTTCCAGTCCCAGTGTGGTGGCTAGAGCTGACCTGTGTCGTGCACATGTAACTCACCCACTGTATTACGCCCAGCACAGCCCGACGCGGTTCCTATCCCAGTGTGGTGGCTAGAGCTGACCTGTGTCGTGCACAAGGAACCAATATGCGGAGAAGGAGAGATGCTGCATCATCGGTATGCTTTCACCAGTGTATTACGCCCAGCACAACTCGACGCGGTTCCTGTCCCAGTGTGGTGGCTAGAGCTGACCTGTGTCGTGCACATGTAACTCGCCCACTGTATTACGCCCAGCACATCCCGACGCGGTTCCTGTCCCAGTGTGGTGGCTAGAGCTGACCTGTGTCAAGCACAAGGAACCAATATGCGGAGAAGGAGAGATGCTACATCATTGGTATGCTCTCACCACTGTATTACGCCTAGCACAGCCCGACGCGGTTCCTGTCCCAGTGTGGTGGCTAGGGCAGACCTGTGTCGTGCACAAGGAACCAATATGCGGAGAAGGAGAGATGCTACATCATCGCTATGCTCTCACCACTGGATTACGCCCAGCACAGCCCGACGTGATTCCTGTCCGAGTGTGGTGGCTAGAGCAGACCTGTGTCGTGCACAAGGAACCAATATGCGGAGAAGAAGAGATGCTACATCATCGGTATGCTCTCACCACTGTATTACGCCCAGCACAGCCCGACGTGGTTCCTGTCCCAGTGTGGTGGCTAGAGCTGACCTTTGTCGTGCACAAGGAACCAATATGCCGAGAAGGAGAGATGCTACATCATCGGTATGCTCTCACCACTCTATTACGCCCAGCACAGCCCGACGCGGTTCCTGTCCCAGTGTGGTGGCTAGAGCTGACCTGTGTCGTGCACAAGGAACCAATATGCGGAGAAGGAGAGATGCTACATCTTCGGTATGCTCTCACCACTCTATTACGCCCAGCACAGCCCGACGCGGTTCCTGTCCCAGTGTGGTGGCTAGAGCTGACCTGTGTCGTGCACAAGGAACCAATATGCGGAGAAGGAGAGATGCTACATCATCGGTATGCTCTCACCACTGTATTATGCCCAGCACAGCCCGACGCGGTTCCTGTCCCAGTGTGGTGGCTAGAGCTGACCTGTGTCGTGCACATGTAACTCGCCCCCTGTATTACGCCCAGCACAGCCCGACGCGGTTCCTGTCCCAGTGTGGTGGCTAGAGCTGACCTGTGTCGTGAACATGTAACTCGCCCACTGTATTACGGCCAGCACAGCCCGTCTTAGTTCCTGTCCCAGTGTGGTGGCTAGAGCTGACCTGTGTCGTGCACATGTAACTCGCCCACTGTATTACGCCCAGCACAGCCCGACGCGGTTCCTGTCCCAGTGTGGTGGCTAGAGCTGACCTGTGTCGTGCACCTGTAACTCGCCCACTGTATTACGCCCAGCACAGCCCGACGCAGTTCCTAGCCCAGTGTGGTGACTAGAGCTGACCTGTATCGTGCACCTGTAACTCGCCCACTGTATTACGCCCAGCACAGCCCGACGCAGTTCCTGTCCCAGTGTGGTGGCTAGAGCTGACCTGTGTCGTGCACCTGTAACTCGCCCACTGTATTACGCCCAGCACAGCCCGACGCAGTTCCTAGCCCAGTGTGGTGACTAGAGCTGACCTGTATCGTGCACCTGTAACTCGCCCACTGTATTACGCCCAGCACAGCCCGACACGGTTCCTATCCCAGTGTGGTGGCTAGACCTGACCTGTGTCGTGCACATGTAACTCGCCCACTGTATTACGCCCAGCACAGCCCGACGCGGTTCCTGTCCCAGTGTGGTGGCTAGAGCTGACCTGTGTCGTGCACCTGTAACTCGCCCACTGTATTACGCCCAGCACAGCCCGACGCAGTTCCTGTCCCAGTGTGGTGGCTAGAGCTGACCTGTGTCGTGCACCTGTAACTCGCCCACTGTATTACGCCCAGCACAGCCCGACGCAGTTCCTAGCCCAGTGTGGTGACTAGAGCTGACCTGTATCGTGCACCTGTAACTCGCCCACTGTATTACGCCCAGCACAGCCCGACACGGTTCCTATCCCAGTGTGGTGGCTAGACCTGACCTGTGTCGTGCACATGTAACTCGCCCACTGTATTACGCCCAGCACAGCCCGACGCGGTTCCTGTCCCAGTGTGGTGGCTAGAGCTGACCTGTGTCGTGCACCTGTAACTCGCCCACTGTATTACGCCCAGCACAGCCCGACGCGGTTCCTGTCCCAGTGTGGCTAGAGCTGACTTGTATCGTGCACATGTAACTCGCCTACTGTATTACGCCCAGCACAGCCCGACGCGGTTCCTTTCCCAGTGTGGCTAGAGCTGACCTGTGTCGTGCACCTGTAACTCGCCCACTGTATTACGCCCAGCACAGCCCGACGTGGTTCCTTTCCCAGTGTGGTGGCTAGAGCTGACCTGTGTCGTGCACCTGTAACTCGCCCACTGTATTACGCCCAGCACAGCCCGACGCGGTTCCTTTCCCAGTGTGGTGGCTAGAGCTGACCTGTGTCGTGCACCTGTAACTCGCCCACTGTATTACGCCCAGCACAGCCCGACGCGGTTCCTTTCCCAGTGTGGTGGCTAGAGCTGACCTGTGTCGTGCACCTGTAACTCGCCCACTGTATTACGCCCAGCACAGCCCGACGCGGTTCCTTTCCCAGTGTGGCTAGACCTGTAACTCGCCAGCGACAACTCCGCTAGGCCTGCAGCCGAAGAATCTCGAGGGCTGACAAAGAGCTGAAGAGGAAATTCTATGTTCTTGTAATTTCTCTCTGAAATCGCATTCGTAAATTTCCTCAGCGCTTTTGAAATTACACACACAGACAGCATAAAAATAACTCTCGAGACAAGGAATTGGAAATAAAGGGAAACACGCGTGCATTAACTATTCATTTACGACTGGGAGAATGGGGATTGAAAGGTGAGATTGGAATGATACAATTGAATATTCATTTGATCGGCGTCCCGAACGCAGAAGTGTTCTCGCGATCCTGGGCTTGTTACATACAAACGGTGAACCCAAAGATTATGGTTTCAAAATGCTCAAGTAACTAATCACATTTAATGACGATTGTAAACATTTCGTGTTGATAAACATTTTACAAGTATAAATGAAAGAAAACAAATTGGCAACAACTGCATAATTCAGTTAGTTGTTACTTCTCTGATTTTCTTTAGTTAAAAAAATCAATCGTTAATTTTCAATTTTATAGCTGGATAAGGTATTTGCTACGCAAATTATACCCCATCATGTCTCAGCACAAATAAGTTATTTATTCATCAACCGATTTATTTTAATCTTTTGTCTTTAGGAATACCAAAAATAATTTGTATACTCTGACCTTTGCATGTAACAATACAAATATTCTCTACTTGACAAGAGTAGTAGTACTTACATGCTCTCCAGTTCAGCCATGCTTTACAAACAAATTCACTTACATATGAATTAACGTGCTATTCTACCATAAGTATTGCGTCCGATGTCCGCAAAACACAATTCCAAGTAAATAAATAGTTTAACTAAACAAGGTAAAGGTTTTTTTAATGCCACTGGGACCCTTAATACCTTAAAGGGCGTTGGTAATTAAGTAAGATGCGCCATTATGACTCAAATTGAAATGCCCCTGGATAATAGAAGTATACACACTGTTGTCACCTAGTCTGACTGAAACATTTTAACAGATTAGTACCACCGGACAGATACATCATGTATTAGGTATTAGCTACACCACTTGACGCTTGCCAACCTTTGCTGTAATGTCAGTTAGGTACGCCACAAGGGGTTTTATAGTCAACCAATTATAAACGTAGTTAGTCAAAGTTAATACATCTAATATAGTAAAAAGTCACATTTACGACCATTAATATTGTAGTTTAACTTAATTATAACTAAGAATTTACTTTTTTTAATGCGTTCTATAAAATTATATATAAAGAACATGTGATATTCTACAATTTTAATAATTTTATAGGAAAAAGTAAGTTGAATTTGTTCTGAGGTTATGGGTGCAAAGTCAATCGGTATTGTGTGTTGTGTACTGTCTATTGTTGATGTATTGAAAGGTATTGCAGACTACTGGATCTTCGTGTTCCTGGCGTGTCGTCAGTTAGTTTGTACACAGTTAGTAAGAATCGTTATGGACGTCAATTATTTTAATATGCCTCTGATATAAGTTACCAATGTATACATTATAAGGAGTGTAAAGCACATTATCGTTTTCTTAAGTGTCAATGAATTGGAAATTATATAGCTTGATTAATTAGGATACGTTTGTACGGAGGCAAATATAACAAAACGTTACAGTTTTGTACTTGGGTTATTATATTTTTTCAATAAACTCCTTCACTGATTGCGTTGTCAATTTGTTGTAATTGCAACTGCAGCCTAATCGGTAACAAGTAAGTTTGATGACTCATAAGACAATAGTTGAAATCTTAATTTGTATTATAGACCTAATGGTTTTGTATGTAAATATTCAGTGAGGAGGATAAAGGTGAAATGCCACCTCTCGTACCTAGAGTGCGCTACTTGTTGTTGAATATCAAGCAAGCTTTCACATCCTCATATAAGCTGAATATGTAATTTAGTACAGCCATGTTATGACGCGCAACTAAAACCTAAGGCTTGAGAAAACAGTGGCTTACACCTCATAGCTTTGTCTCCAGATGTAATTATTTCCTACGAAATTTACAGACTAATTGGTGAATATATTTATTTATAGAAGTTATGAAATCATATAGTCAAATATAACATTAGGATGAATGTTTATTTTATCGCTTTTGAACTTAATTGTATTTTTGATGTTTTAGCTCTAAATCTGTTGCCTGTTTATAACTGTTTTATACACTGATTATGCGCAATAGAAACAGAGCAATACTCATGTGACTGTTATAGCTCAGGATTATTGAACTACCCCTCGCAACACTAAATATATATATTTAAACTTTCGCTGAACTTTCATAAGGCGTTAAATATACATAAAGGATGGTTCAAGCCAATTTATTTCAACCAGTTACACAATACATCAACAGGCCCAGACAGTGAACGATAGAATCTTAATCCTGTCTCATTCTGTCATTACCTGATTGGGTCTGTTTATTACCGGTGTAGGTGGTTGAAATAAATCACCTTTTACCATCATTTATGTATATTTACCGCTTTATGTAAGTACGGTACAAGTGTACATATAATTTAATATATTGCTGTGAGATATTTATATAGCCTATATATATATATATACAGCCTAGATATTTATCCTGTGTAGTTGTAACAACACGTATCATGCTACTCAAGAAATTATTAAATAACAGTTGCTCCGAGTTCTGTTCTGATATAAATGTATTCTCTCTTTGATTTGCTACTCATCACTTGTTTAATTGCTTTATTTAAATTTCATGATGTGAAATACATACAGTGAATAATGTAAATCTATATGCATGTTCATTTTTGATCAGGAGGTTAATTAAAGTTAATGGTTCCAGTTATCTGTATTTGTAAGTCAAATATTTATATTGTGTTTGGTTCTTACATGTTTTTAATCTACCAGTAAGTGCATGCGAGTTATATCGTATCATTCTATCTCTAAGAATTTGTATTCTGTCAATAGCCAAATAAAATAAATTTGCTTATTTCACATACGAAAATCCTTCAGTTAAAATTTTTCTTCTGTATTTTTGAAACTCATAATAATGATGGATTTGAATTGATTATTGATTTATTTGGACTTTAACTAACGCTTCTAGTAATACCTCACAACCGATAACTTGTTACCTTACTAACTTCTGCCTATCACTAGAAGCGATAGGTAAAGTCCAAATAAATCAATAATAAATGTTTCCTCTGTTCACTGTTAAGGAACCGATCACCTAATTCTTGACTAAACACTCCAGTGTAACTAAAGAAGCGTGCAAATTCATGTAAGATTTTAATGGTTTCTTAAAGTGTTAAATAATTATAAAGTGTATGAACAACAGTTTGTCAAGAGCTCCTTGCCGACGAAATTACATCAGAAGGCGGCCCACGCTCGCACAATAAACAATGGATAAACCTAAACTGGGGCACGTACGGCCGCCTCAGTGAATGGCTCAAACGCCGTCAATAGAATACGTCTTTACATATCTGTTGATCTACTCGTCCATTATGTTTAACTGATTCTCTCTGCTTCAGAACGTGTAAAAATAATTTTCTAAAGATATTTTACATTATATCAATCAAAACTCATTCTCAGGGTTAAGTACTGTGTCACCAATATGCAAATAAAAAATGATCTTAATCAGAGTGTTAAAAGCACTCGTATTACCGAATCATTACATTTACACTAAGAAGTGTACAGTAATGTCAAGCTCTATAGCACTGCGTATTATTTCGTGAGCGATGGATGAGCCACCAATACGGATGTCGGCCAGGCGGTCAGGCGTTAGACGCCAGTTACGAGGTCTCCACAGCGCGCTACATCACCGCCACATCGGTTGACGGCCAGGTGGTCAGGCGTTAGACGCCAGTTACGAGGTCTCCACAGCGCGCTACATCACCACACCATAGCTTGACGGCCAGGTGGTCAGGCGTTAGACGCCAGTTACGAGGTCTCCACAGCGCGCTACATCACCGCCACATCGGTTGTCGGCCAGGTGGTCAGGCGTTAGACGCCAGTTACGAGGTCTCCACAGCGCGCTACATCACCACACCATAGCTTGACGGCCAGGCGGTCAGGCGTTAGACGCCAGTTACGAGGTCTCCACAGCGGGCTACATCACCGCCACATCGGTTGTCGGCCAGGTGGTCAGGCGTTAGACGCCAGTTACGAGGTCCCCACAGCGCGCTACATCACCGCCACATCGGTTGACGGCCAGGCGGTCAGGCGTTAGACGCCAGTTACGAGGTCTCCACAGCGCGCTACATCACCACCACATCGGTTGTCGGCCAGGTGGTCAGGCGTTAGACGCCAGTTACGAGGTCTCCACAGCGCGCTACATCACCGCCACATCGGTTGACGGCCAGGCGGTCAGGCGTTAGACGCCAGTTACGAGGTCTCCACAGCGCGCTACATCACCGCCACATCGGTTGACGGCCAGGCGGTCAGGCGTTAGACGCCAGTTACGAGGTCTCCACAGCGCGCTACATCACCGCCACATCGGTTGACGGCCAGGCGGTCAGGCGTTAGACGCCAGTTACGAGGTATCCACAGCGCGCTACATCACCGCCACATCGGTTGACGGCCAGGCGGTCAGGCGTTAGACGCCAGTTACGAGGTCTCCAAGCGCGCTACATCACCACACCATAGCTTGACGGCCAGGCGGTCAGGCGTTAGACGCCAGTTACGTGGTCTCCTCAGCGCTCTACATCACCGCCCCATAGGTTATCAGCCAGGCGGTCAGGTGTTAGACACCAGTTACGTTGTCTCCACAGCGCGCTACATCACCACACCATAGGTTGACGGCCAGGCGGTCAGGCGTTAGACGCCAGTTACGTGGTCTCCACAGCGTTCTACATCAACGCCCCATAGGTTATCAGCCAGGCGGTCAGGCGTTAGACGCCAGTTACACAGCGCGCTACATCAAACCACCATAGGTTGACGGCCAGGCGGTCAGGCGTTAGACGCCAGTTACGTGGTATCCACAGCGCTCTACATCACCACCCCGTCGGTTGTAGGCCAAGTCGTCCGGCGTTAGACACCAGTTACGTGGTCTCCACAGCGCGCTACATCACCACACCATAGGTTGACGGCCAGGCAATCAGGCGTTAGACGCCAGTTACGTGGTCTCCACAGCGCCTTACATCACCGCTCCATGGGATGACGGCCAAGTCGTCAGGCGTTAGACACCAGTTACGTGGTCTCCACAGCGCGCTACATCACCGCTCCATGGGATGACGGACAGGCGGTCAGGCGTTAGACGCCAGTTACGTGGTCTCCACAACACGCTACATCACCGCCCCATCGGTTGACGGCCGGGTGGTCAGGCGATAGACACCAGTTACGTGGTCTCCACAGCACGCTACATCACCACCCGTGGGTTGTAGGCCAAGTTGTCAGGCGTTAGACACCAGTTACGTGGTCTCCACAACGCGCTACATCACCGCCCCATCGGTTGACGGCCAGGCGGTCAGGCGTTAGATGTCAGTTAAGTGGTCTCCACAGTGCGCTACATCACCACCCCATTGGTTGTCGGCCAGGTGGTCAGGCGTTAGACGCCAGTTACGTGGTCTCCACAGCGCGCTACATCACCGCCCTATTGGTTGACGGCCAGGCGGTCAGGCGTTAGATGTCAGTTAAGTGGTCTCCACAGTGCGCTACATCACCACCCCATCGGTTGTCGGCCAGGTGGTCAGGCGTTAGACGCCAGTTACGTGGTCTCCACAGCGTGCTACATCTCCGCCCCATCGGTTGTCGGCCAGGTGGTCAGGCGTTAGACGCCAGTTACGTGGTCTCCACAGCGTGCTACATCTCCGCCCCATCGGTTGTCGGCCAGGTGGTCAGGCGTTAGACGCCAGTTACGTGGTCTCCACAGCGCGCTACATCACCGCCCTATTGGTTGACGGCCAGGCGGTCAGGCGTTAGATGTCAGTTAAGTGGTCTCCACAGTGCGCTACATCACCACCCCATCGGTTGTCGGCCAGGTGGTCAGGCGTTAGACGCCAGTTACGTGGTCTCCACAGCGCGCTACATCACCGCCCTATTGGTTGTCGGCCAGGCGGTCAGGCGTTAGATGTCAGTTACGTGGTCTCCACAGCGCGCTACATCACCGCCCTATTGGTTGACCGCCAGGCGGTCAGGCGTTAGATGTCAGTTAAGTGGTCTCCACAGCGCGCTACATCACCGCCCTATTGGTTGACGGCCAGGCGGTCAGGCGTTAGATGTCAGTTAAGTGGTCTCCACAGTGCGCTACATCACCACCCCATCGGTTGTCGGCCAGGTGGTCAGGCGTTAGACGCCAGTTACGTGGTCTCCACAGCGCGCTACATCACCGCCCTATTGGTTGTCGGCCAGGCGGTCAGGCGTTAGATGTCAGTTACGTGGTCTCCACAGCGCGCTACATCACCGCCCTATTGGTTGACCGCCAGGCGGTCAGGCGTTAGATGTCAGTTAAGTGGTCTCCACAGTGCGCTACATCACCACCCCATTGGTTGTCGGCCAGGTGGTCAGGCGTTAGACGCCAGTTACGTGGTCTCCACAACGCGCTACATCACCGCCCCATCGGTTGACGGCCAGGCGGTCAGGCGTTAGACACCAGTTAAGTGGTCTTCACAGCGCGCTACATCACCGCCCTATCGGTTGTCAGCCAGTTGGTCAGGCGTTAGAGGCCAGTTAAGTGGTCTCTACAGCACGCTACATCACGGCCTACGTTCTCATTCTTCAACACCGGATTTAAACGACCACACCAAAGGTATTGTGCCCTGGGGAGGCATCCACCTTCCACTAACTGCGCCTCTTTGCATACAGAGTTCGGATCTTAACTAAATGAAAAATAACTTTTAATATACGTTTTAAGTCATCAATGATCATTACGATGAAATTATTGACAGAATGTCCGAACACATTATCAAGTGAGGTTTTTTAATTTGTCAAGTTAATAGACCTAGCAAACGATCCCTCGCGAACTATTGATCGAAATATAAAGCGAATACTCCTATGAATTTTACTTACGTAAACAATTAATTATTTAAAAACAGAAAAATATAACTTAATACAACATAATACTTATTTACTGCTTCTTACAATTACAATAAACTTTGTTAATTTAAAAATGTTTATCCTGAGATTAATAAAACCTACAATATCTGTAAATGTGTAAATACATTTCTTTAAATCGCTTCAATCACTTGCAGGCCTCACTAGACAAGGTGATGCGATGTCGGTGGCGGGGGCGCTGCTGAGTCGTCTTGCACATGCAACTGAATAAATAAAAATAGTAAATCTCTACTATTATAAATACTCACTCATCCCGGCATACTAGAGTGGTGAAATTTGGTACGTTGATTCTTTAGCTCTAAATTAGGAAAGTTAAAGTGTTTTCATACCGATTTACGTTTAGGGCTTTGCCCCACGGGGCCTCAAAGTTACAATGTATTCCTTATGGACATTTAAATTCAAACAACTGATTCTGATTCCTAGTAGTTCCACGGGCTAACCATAAAGTGCAGCTCACACAAACTGTCATATTTACGCGCGAGCAAAGCCTCGACGGGTCTTCTAGTAGCTTATAATATGTGGAAATAAAAATAACATTCATGTGTTAAATAGTTCATTTTAAAACATCCGTAGTAGAACTACATCGGTATTATGTAAAGTAGTGGGTTTCTCTGAGGAGTTGCAAACAATATCAAACATCGTTGTTTAAAGATTAGTATCTACAATAACCTGTAAAAGGATATTTTTCAGGTACCATTTCAACGAGCGAAGTAGTAAGGAAAGGGGTAGGGAACAAGATTGGAAGCACAATAAAACATTTACCGGACCAACAGTGCCCACTTGACAAATGCTGCCCACTTAAGGCCTCGTCTTCCTTGGAAAAGCAGACAAACGCTACTAACAACTTTACATCATCATGCTTGAATTAACGAGAAGCTAAGAATAATTGTTATGTTTTAATGTAATATACGACATAATTTAATGAAAAAGTAAATTATTTTTTGCAAGAAAAATCAAATATCATATAACTTTCATGCGTTCTCTAACTGTTATTAATTTTAAGAACTAAGTTGGTTTTATTAAATTATAAGTTATTTAACCCTTAAATAGACAGCATTGTCAATTAAATTATTCGAGTCTTAACATGAGGATCAATTAAGATTGGATTACGTTCCCGAAGAAAAACATTTTTACAAGGTATAAGTTAGAGATAGGGGAATTTTATAAAAAATGTTAACTGCTATTGTTTTATAATGGTTTACACTTACAAAAAAGATATTAGCTGGAAACCATTTGTGATTTTTACTACACGAAATGTATACCAGATTCATTATGAGTTAGCCTAAGTCAAATATCCCAATGCGCTTATAGACCCTAAAAAGGCGCAATGTAGCCTACGTGAATAAATCTTATACTGGCAGTTATGTTAAAACATGTTGATCAGCATCCACATATGTTCAATAACGTATCCACATACGTCCACTAATATAATCCAAACACATTACTCCTTGTGTTAAAACATGTTGATCAACATCCACATATGTTCAATAACGCATCCACATACGTCCACTAATATAATCCAAACCCATTACTCCGTATGTTAAAACATGTTGATCAACATCCACGTACGTTCAATAACGTATCCACATACGTCCACTAATATAAATCCAAACACATTACTCCTTGTGTTAAAACATGTTGATCAACATCCACATATGTTCAATAACGCATCCACATACGTCCACTAATATAATCCAAACACATTACTCCTTATGTTAAAACATGTTGATCAACATCCACAAATATTCAATAACGCATCCACATAGTCCACGTAATATAATCCAAACACATTACTCCTTATGTTAAAACATGTTGATCAACATCCACATATGTTCAATAACGCATCCACATAGTCCACGTAATATAATCCAAACACATTACTCCTTATGTTAAAAGATGTTGATCAACATCCACATATGTTCAATAACGCATCCACGTATGTCCACGTAATATAATCCAAACACATTACTTCTTATGTTAAAACATGTTGATCAACATCCACATATGTTCAATAACGCATCCACATCTGTTCAATAACGCATCCACATACGTCCACGTAATATAATCCAAACACATTACGCCTTATGTTAAAACATGTTGATCAACATCCACATATATGTTCAATAACGCATCCACATATGTTCAATAACACATCCTCATATGTTCAATAACGCATCCACATATGTTCAATAACGCATCCACATAGTCCACGTAATATAATCCAAACACATTACTCCTCTGATTACCTTTAGCTCCGGTCATAAATTTAGTAAAACCGAAATCATTAGTATTATATTATTGAGCACCTGTCGTCCACTCACTCTCTGGTTTGATCGGTTTATGGTGACACCCCACCAATGGACTAACTAGCATCAACAGCTGGGCGATACAAATGCAATTACCATGTTAAAATTGTATGAAGGTTTCCGATACAGTTATTGAAATTTAAAATTATTTTTTCATATTTATTTATGTTGTTTTGAAGAAGAGCTAAAAGGTTTTCAGGTGTTTATTTACGAGTAGTCTACGACCGTCAGTTTTACCACTCTTACTGAGTTATTCGCCGTGTTTTGTTTGTAATATTACACATCTCAGTCCGACACAGAGTACCATCCTCGTTAGTAATATTACCGATTCAACCAAACAATAACCAT
This sequence comes from Allygus modestus, assembly GCA_963675035.1. Lineage (NCBI taxonomy): Eukaryota > Metazoa > Arthropoda > Insecta > Hemiptera > Cicadellidae > Allygus > Allygus modestus. Next base: position 1,059,812 of record OY776111.1, read on the forward strand.
TGAAGAAGGATTCAAACGCACCAATTATTCCAAGGAGTCCAGTTGTCATTCGTAAGCTAAAAGTAAACAAACCTAATTCAAAACAAATCTCCTAAACCCGAAAGAGCCAGTGAAATGGTTAAGGCTCCCATAGGCAATCGATCATGTAATGCATTTCACGCGCAGTTACAGACACTTGGGATCAGGTGCAGCCATCGGTCGCAGAGCGGTGTCTAGCATGCAGCAATTGGGCCATTCCTAGTCACCTGGACAGCTGGAGCTGCTTTGGTTCTCACTGGCCCGCATTTTCCTACTCGATCGGTTGTATGGAATGCGTTTCACGCGGAGGTACAGACACTTGGGATCAGGTGGAAGCCATCGGTCGCAGAGCGGTGTCCGAGCATGCAGCAATTGGGCCATTCCTAGTCACCTGGACAGCTGGAGCTGCTTTGGTTCTCACTGGCCCGCATTTTCCTACTCGATCGGTTGTATGGAATGCGTTTCACGCGCAGGTACAGACACTTGGGATCAGGTGGCAGCCATCGGTCGCAGAGCGGTGTCAGAGCATGCAGCAATTGGGCCATTCCTAGTCGCCTGGATGGCTGGAGCTGCTTTGGTTCTCACTGGCCCGCTTTTTCCTACTCGATCGGTTGTATGGAATGCGTTTCACGCGCAGGTACAGACACTTGGGATCAGGTGGCAGCCATCGGTCGCAGAGCGGTGTCAGAGCATGCAGCAATTGGGCCATTCCTAGTCGCCTGGACAGCTGGAGCTGCTTTGGTTCTCACTGGCCCGCATTTTCCTACGCGATCGGTTGTATGGAATGCGTTTCACGCGCAGGTACAGACACTTGGGATCAGGTGGCAGCCATCGGCCGCAGAGCGGTGTCAGAGCATGCAGCAATTGGGCTATTCCTAGTCGCCTGGACAGCTGGAGCTGCTTTGGTTCTCACTGGCCCGCATTTTCCTACTCGATCGGTTGTATGGAATGCGTTTCACGCGCAGGTACAGACACTTGGGATCAGGTGGCAGCCATCGGCCGCAGAGCGGTGTCAGAGCATGCAGCAATTGGGCCATTCCTAGTCGCCTGGACAGCTGGAGCTGCTTTGGTTCTCACTGGCCCGCATTTTCCTACGCGATCGGTTGTATGGAATGCGTTTCACGCGCAGGTACAGACACTTGGGATCAGGTGGCAGCCATCGGCCGCAGAGCGGTGTCAGAGCATGCAGCAATTGGGCCATTCCTAGTCGCCTGGACAGCTGGAGCTGCTTTGGTTCTCACTGGCCCGCATTTTCCTACGCGATCGGTTGTATGGAATGCGTTTCACGCGCAGGTACAGACACTTGGGATCAGGTGGCAGCCATCGGCCGCAGAGCGGTGTCAGAGCATGCAGCAATTGGGCCATTCCTAGTCGCCTGGACAGCTGGAGCTGCTTTGGTTCTCACTGGCCCGCATTTTCCTACGCGATCGGTTGTATGCAATCGCAGTGCGGCGTAAGTCTCTTGACAACAAACATGAATTTATTTTTCAACATAAATACATATTTTGCTTTAAATTATTACATACATAAATAAATAACAAATAAAAATAAATAGACAATCATTAAAACGTAGACACATGTTTTTACATATTACGTTTACGATTGGTAGTATACGATCGATATTTCACCTTCGACAAGAGTATTTTTCTATGCCATAACGATTTTACTTAATTATAACTGCATTTAGTTATTGAAAAAACAACACCTTTACAATGCGTTACATCACTCAGACATATTCAATTTATGTTGAGAATTTAGGCTTATAACTCTGAAGTACAACCGATTTATCTAATCTGTACAGCCTTCCTTCATGTAACCGAATAGGTCATGAGTCAGGTTGCGCGTACGAAAGGGAATGTTAATAACTCATTTTAGTCTCCGCATAACTCACATCAAATGTGTAGTACACTCATTTTGAACGTCTGTTCGCAAAGAAAGGATATTACGTGTTTTCCTCTACGTCTTCGCTTAGAAAAAAAAACAACTTTCTGCACCTAAATCGTATTTCTCACTAAGCACAAATTCAGTCCCATGCAAATACGCAAAGATCAGTCAGTTTTACTTGCTGCAACTCAAGTTCAACTGATATATCCAGTTCGCCGCTTCTTGTTTGAATATGAATATGAATAAGCTATAAAATCATGCGGGGGAATCAAATTCATTACATAATTTATTTTATTCGAATCAAAGAATCATTATATTGCCTTATCGTTAACATAAATGTATTAAATATCGCTTCAGGCCTTAACGATTTATTTTTGTATGAGTAATTATTGTATATTTAGATTTTAATATATCGTAAAATAGGTACCTAAAGGAAGTAAGAGCACAAGTAGAAAATGAAATATGAAATTAATTTCAGGATAACTTTGATGTTTGATATTACGTCGTTGACTGCTCGTCAATAACGACATCCAAGATTAAACTTTGTAATTAGTCATGAAGCCAGCAGTCGTTGCAGATTGGTTTAGTCTTTTTGTATGTAATAATCAATCATAATCGTTGTTAATGTATTTATTATAAAATATTAAATTGAATAAGACTTGGAGAGTTTGATATGTACACCTGCACAACTTTCACAAACTTATATTTTATGAGATCGGTGCCTTATATTGGTGTTATTTGTATCGTCTACACAGACTACTAATCTATACATAGAACGTATTCAGCAAAGAAATGGGTGAGTTACATACATGTTTTGCAGTACTGTTACAATTCACTTGCTAGGACTGGAATCATTTACAGATTCACTTAATTTAATTTGATTACGCTATTATATAGTGTATGAACTATAAAATAAAAATGATTAACTTTGGTTCTGATTTTTTTTTAACCGGGGGAACTAAAGCTTTGATTCACTTTATATATATACCTATATATATATATATATATATATATATATATATATATATATATATATATATATATTGTATATGTGATTTAATAAGATAATTCTATATGAAATACAATTTTGTTTGCAGTATCACTCAAATTTGATGTAAAAGTGAGCAGAGCCCTAAGAAAAAGTTATAGGCTTCTAACGTAATGATTATGCTGATAGACAAAAGAAGAGTAGATGTAAGTAATTAGTTATTTAATGAATTTCTCGTTTGGCTGAAACGGACCTAAATCTGACCTGTACGTCTCACCGATTTTGGAAATCATAACAAAAAGTCCTGGACGCACCATCAGACATTGTCTGACCTTTGATATTCGATTGCCTAATGATGTTATAGAAGCGCTAATAAAATAATCCAGAAATAATTCATATAACGATTATATCAACTATTTCTGTAGATTCATATTTATAATATTTGAATGTTGTATATTATTTTCTCAAATATGTATTCGCAGAGGCTTTTTTAATCTGGTACTTTGTTTAGATCATGAACGAATCTATCATAGCAAAGGTTTGAATAAACTAAAATATTTTAATTTGATCTAGGTCGTCCTAATATGAGGAGCGCCAGTTGTTATCTGTTTTGTTCCGCAGTGAAGAGTGCGGGCGATCGTGTCCGACGGTAGCGAGGTTTTCGACAAGTTTGCTCATTAGCGAGCAGCTGCCGACACTCGGGCTTTATTGCTAGGTTCCCGAGAATAATAAAACATCTTACATCATTAAGGCGTCCTGATTGTGTCTTGCAATGATGCGCTACAAATAAACATGTAAAATAATACTCGCTGAATCGAACTGAATTTGATCAGCTGGACCCATTAACATTAAAAGATATAACTAATGCTGTTCCAAATACTATTGATTAGTTACTGTTTGAAATATTATTGAACAAAAAGACAATTAAAAAAATGTTTCGATGTACCTTTGGCTAACTGTAAAATTAAGGGATGGTTATTAATGTAATGTACACGCGATATACAATGCACTCTATTTTATTTATTGTAAACACGATAAATAAAAATAGTAAAAGTCCAGACGGACATTTTCTGTTTGGTCAAAACTGATTAAGAGCAGCTTATATTTGAAACCCTTTCTGTTCAGATGACAGTCACCGATGGATTACTTAGCAGTCTTGGAATGCGTCGAGTTGGAGGGACGAGGCGGCCTGGGCCTGAGACGTGCTACCTTGAACATGCAAACTACTGGATATGACCAACTGGAACCATTTATGTTAAAGATTAAACTACAACTGGTAGAGAAACCATGATTAGTTTACCTAACTGAAATATCGCCACCGCAAAGTGAAGTAATATTTTATAAATTTTATATTACGCTAAATATAAACATTGAGCGTGGTTTTAAGTTTGTTTTGTGCACAAAAGACAAATATACAAACATAAAACCCAATTCCAGTGGTCATTTGCCATTTAGTACCCGTTTAAGATTAGCTATTATTTAAGGATGTTTGGCCGCTAGGAGCTAGGGTGTCTGGCGGTGAGGAGCGATCACCCGGTGAGCCCCCATCCGGGTCACAACATATATCCCATCTTATAGGTAGAGGTGGGAGAACCTTTACCTGAGTCTTCATCGTCACAGTGTGAAGCTTGAATCACTTGCTTAACTTGGTCTTCCGTAGGGTGTTTAAGGTCTCTCACCTACAAATGTATAATTAATCCTCATCAACGCCCGTCACGGACGTCGTCAGGTCGAATCGCACCGTACAACGATTGCGGTTACCGAGCGTCACGGTATACCGACCATCGTTGACGCCCGTTACGGACGTCGTCAGGTCGGATCGCACCGGACAACGATTGCGGTCACCGAGCGTCACGGTATACTGACCATCGTTGACGCCCGTCACGGACGTCGTCAGGTCGGATCGCACCGGACAACGATTGCGGTCACCGAGCGTCACGGTATACTGACCATCGTTGACGCCCGTCACGGACGTCGTCAGGTCGGATCGCACCGGACAACGATTGCGGTCACCGAGCGTCACGGTATACCGACTATCGTTGACGCCCGTCACGGACGTCGTCAGGTCGGATCACACCGGACAACGATTGCGGTCACCGAGCGTCACGGTATACTGACCATCGTTGACGCCCGTCACGGACGTCGTCAGGTCGGATCGCACCGGACAACGATTGCGGTCACCGAGCGTCACGGTATACCGACTATCGTTGACGCCCGTCACGGACGTCGTCAGGTCGGATCGCACCGGACAACGATTGCGGTTACCGAGCGTCACGGAATACCGACCATCGACGGTGCACGTCACCATCATCAGACGCTTGGTAACCGCGATCGTTGTAGGCCACAGATTACAAGGTTTAACTTGGATTTTACAGTACATAATTTAATTTTTACATGCGAAATCACATAATCTTGGCTAATTAAGAGGTTTGACTTGGAATTTACAGAATAAAAGTAATTTTTTCCTATTTATATGAGTCAAATTCTCATGACTATGTAATGGTTCCCATCGAAGGTGGAGACTATTGAACTTATAACCTCGGCAGTTAACCAGCGTTGAGTTTAGTGTAATCTTTTAACAAACTCATTATTTAACTTTATTTTTTGTAGCCACAAAAATAAAGCCACATATGTGGTGCCGAAAATGGTGACAGAGCCTCAATATATGCCAAAATTCACAATCTAACCGTGATTAATCATAACAATTGGCAATCGGACCCAATCGGACCACATTTTCCCAGCGAAAAATGAAGCCCGTTTTATAGGCCTGAACGACTACCGGAACGTATATTTTACGAATACAATCGGAGATTCGACCCCGTTCTATCAACAATGAGCGCCTATTTTTACTATTTACAGATTTAAAAACATATATACTGAAATCAAAATTATAAAATGCTTGGAAAATAAATAGATTTTATGGTTCTCTTTATTTATTTATAAAAAATATTAAAAAGTTATCAGTAAGAATTCAGGAAATTGATTACATTGAATTTAAAATTGAATTAAATCGTAAATTTTCATTTTCCTATCACTTAGTTAAATGAATCTTCAGAAGAAGCTGGATCTTCAGTTACCTGACAGGTAGGCCCTAGCCTATAACTTGTTTCACACAACAATGTTTTACTCGCAATTGCTTTTCTATTTATGGTACGCCTAAATTTCTTACAAGGCATTAATTGCTACGGTTGCAGTAATACCATAATACTCTGAAAACTGAAAAACGCGGACATGCGGTAGGCTACTCGTGTTAAGCGAGTGGCGGGATTCGTGGAGGGTGTGTCTGGAGGGACTGTAGGGGGCGGCGCGACCTTGGACTAAGCGCTCGTGCGTGGAGTGCGCGCGTGTTGACGCTGTGCGTGTGAGTTTGTGTTAGTGAGGTGTAGTGCGGCTGGCCTACTCTGACCCGGAAGGCAATTTCCAAGAACCAAAGGAGCAGGTCACAGACCAAACGAAAATACCCCCGTCGCAGCAAACCTGTGTACTCAGCGAATTTCCTATGTATGAATATATTTCTTACTATTAGATAAAGCCACTTAGCAAGTTTCAGACAAATACTTAAATAAATAAGTGATGTACCGGTATAGCATTTTATTTATTCTCCATAAGAATAACATTAAGGCTGAGAACGCAGGTTTGCTGCAACGAGGAGGATAAAAATGTGGGTTTTTTGCAATTATCAATATAACTCAACCAGGTGAAGCTACATACCAAGTTTTAATGATTTATGTTCATAATTAAGGGAGATATAAAGCTTTACGTATTCTCCATAAGAATAACATTAGGGATGAGTATGCAGGTTTGCTGCTTAGAGGATAATCAACAAAAAATCTTTTTTTTGTCCAAATATCAATATACCAGTACTAGGTGAAGCCACATACCAAGTTTCATCAATATACGTTCTTAAATAATCGAAATATACAATTTTAAATATTCTCCATAAGGATAACATTGGACAACGTACTGTGTTTATCACTTTGAATATCTCGGCAACGGTTGGACGTAGAATCACAATTCAAACACCAAAATGATTGTTTTGTAGAGCTAAACTAATTGGTAAAAGCGAATATGAAGTGTACAGTAAAATTAATTAAGGAAAAGCTAAAAACCATTTTCCCATAATATTAACATGGGAGATTTTATGAACACGTTTTTTGGATTTTCTCCTCAACCACTTATTTTAGGTTAATGATTCAAAATACTATATTATTTGTTTTTTAAGCTCTATAAAATGGTTAAATCAAAAATTGTGTGTTTTAACAAGTTCAGGGTGAAAATTGCAAAAAACTGATTTTTGGAAAATTTTAAAACCCAATAAACCCCCTTTCCCATGGTTCGATTTTTCTGGTTTTCGAATTTAAAGTAATGGATTTCACTTTACACATTTGAGCCAAATTTCATCGAAATCGGACGTTTTTTACTCAAGTTATCGCATTCACGGACACACACACACACACACACACACACACACATATATATATATATATATATATATATATATATATATATATATATAAATTTGAACGAATAGTGTTTTTGGCATCTGGGGACCTCAAAACAAAAAGTTATCACGGCCTCGGTCTTAAGTCTTACCATGAGACCTACTGTAATAGCTTCTTCCCTATAGGGGAAATTCGCTAAAAGATATAAACTTCAAACAAATTTTAACATGTATATCATACTGACCCGCACAACTACATCTATTATTTATACCACAAAACTGTATAAATATATTTTTAACAGTGTTTTAAAGTAACAAATATATTTCAGATTTTTTATTTTGAATTGAAATTATATTAGTAATAATAAAATGAATTTATCCCACACAACTGAAAATTTTCATTGAAATCGGACCAACGGTTTTCCTACTGACCTTCTCCCAACATTTGAACAAAACTCTACTTTTAAGACCCATAACTCCCTTAATAGTAATGCGAATTATTTAATATATATATATATATATATATATATATATATATATATATATATATATATATATATATTTTGTTTCCTAATTTTCATCCTGATGTGAAAAAAATAATATATTACAAACTAATTTTTTGACCAAACACCCTTAAACCCACACCGGCCCAGTTTGCAGTTTGCAAATTACAGTTTAATTCAACTGGCAGTCAATAATATCAGTTCTCTTTTTTATCCCTTTATTAACATGAACATAGAGTACAATAATAGCGACAATACAAGTAATGTTCCAGCAGGCTTGAGTGCAGTCTGGTGTGTGCTATGTGTGTTGGTGGATGAGTATATGTTGAGACCTTCGTAAGAACTAATTTAACTGAATTTAATAACTTGTAATGCGTCGAGGTCGGTTTAAATCTGTCAGTCTCTGCTGGTGTCAGTCTGTGCTGGTGTCAGTCTGTGTTGGTGTCAGTCTGAGTTGCAGTCAGTCTGTGTTCGTAACAGTCTGTGTTGGTGTCAGTCTGTGCTGGTGTCAGTCTGTGTTGGTGTCAGTCTGAGTTGGAGTCAGTCTGTATTCGTAACAGTCTGTGATGGTATCAGTCTATGTTGGTGTCAGTCTGCGTTGGTGTCAGTCTGTGCTTGTGTCAGTCTGTGTTGGTGTCAGTCTGTGTTGGTGTCAGTCTGAGTTGGAGTCAGTCTGTGTTCGTAACAGACTGTGATGGTATCAGTCTGTGTTGGTGTAAGTCTGGGCTGGTGACATTCTGAATTGGTGTCAGTCTGTGTTGGTGTCAGTCTGCGTTGGCGTCAGTCTATGCTGGTGTCAGTCTGTGTTGGTGTCAGTCTGAGTTGGTGTCAGTCTGAGTAGGAGTCAGTCTGTGTTCGTAACAGTCTGTGATGGTATCAGTCTAAGTTGGTGTCAGTCTGTGCTGGTGTCAGTCTGTGTTGGTGTCAGTCTGTGTTGGTGTCAGTCTGAGTTGGAGTCAGTCTGTGTTCGTAACAGACTGTGATGGTATCAGTCTGTGTTGGTGTCAGTCTGCGTTGGAGTCAGTCTGTAATGGTATCAGTCTGTGTTGGTGTAAGTCTGGGCTGGCGACATTCTGAATTGGTGTCAGTCTGTGTTGGTGTCAGTCTGCGTTGGCGTCAGTCTTTGTTGGTGTCAGTCTGAGTTGGAGTCAGTCTGTGATGGTATCAGTCTGTGTTGGTGTCAGTCTGCGTTGGCGCCATTCTATGCTGGTGTCAGTCTGTGTTGTGTCAGTCTGAGTTGGTGTCAGTCTGAGTCGGAGTCAGTCTGTGTTCGTAACAGTCTGTGATTGTATCAGTCTGCGTTGGTGTCAGTCTGTGTTGGTATCAGTCTGCGTTGGCGTCAGTCTGTGCTGGTGTCAGTCTGTGTTGGTGTCAGTCTGAGTTTGTGTCAGTCTGCGTTGGCCTTCAGTCTGTGCTTGTGTCAGTCTGTGTTGGTGTCGGTCTGAGTTGGAGTCAGTCTGTGTTTGTAACAGTCTGTGATGGTATCAGTCTATGTTGGTGTCAGTCTGCGTTGGTTTCAGGCTGTGCTGGTGTCAGTCTGTGTTGGTTTCAGTCTGTTTTGTTGTCAGTCTGTGCTGGTGTCAGTCTGTGTTGGTGTCAGTCTGAGTTGGAGTCAGTCTGTGTTCGTAACAGTCTGTGATGGTATCAGTCTATGTTGTTGTCAGTCTGCGTTGGTGTCATTCTGTGCTGGTGTCAGTCTGTGTTGGTGTCAGTCTGTGTTGGTGTCAGTCTGAGTTGGAGTCAGTCTGTGTTCGTAACAGACTGTGATGGTATCAGTCTGTGTTGGTGTCAGTCTGCGTTGGAGTCAGTCTGTGATGGTATCAGTCTGTGTTGGTGTAAGTCTAGGCTGGCGACATTCTGAATTGGTGTCAGTCTGCGTTGGCGTCAGTCCATGCTGGTGTCAGTCTGTGTTGTGTCAGTCTGAGTTGGTGTCAGTCTGAGTTGGAGTCAGTCTGTGTTCGTAACAGTCTGTGATGGTATCAGTCTGCGTTGGTGTCAGTCTGTGTTGGTATCAGTCTGCGTTGGCGTCAGTCTGTGCTGGTGTCAGTCTGTGTTGGTGTCAGTCTGAGTTTGTGTCAGTCTGCGTTGGCCCTCAGTCTGGGCTTGTGTCAGTCTGTGTTGGGGTCGGTCTGAGTTGGAGTCAGTCTGTGTTCGTAACAGTCTGTGATGGTATCAGTCTATGTTGGTGTCAGTCTGCGTTGGTTTCAGTCTGTGCTGGTGTCAGTCTGTGTTGGTGTCAGTCTGTGTTGGTGTCAGTCTGTGCTGGTGTCAGTTTGTGTTGGTATCCGTCTGCGTTGGCGTCAGTCTGTGCTGGTGACATTCTGAATTGGTGTCAGTCTTTGTTGCTGCCAGTCTGCGTTGGCCCTCAGTCTATGCTGGTGTCAGTCTGTGTTGGTGTCAGTCTGAGTTGGTGTCAGTCTGAGTTGGAGTCAGTCTGTGTTCGTAACAGTCTGTGATGGTATCAGTCTGCGTTGGTGTCAGTCTGTGTTGGTGTCAGTCTGTATTGGTGTCAGTCTTAGTTGGAGTCAGTCTGTGTTCGTAACAGTCTGTGATGGTATCAGTCTGCGTTGGCGTCAGTCTGTGCTGGTGTCATTCTGAATTGTTGTCAGTCTTTGTTGGTGTCAGTCTGCGTTGGCCCTCAGTCTGTGCTGGTGTCAGTCTGTGTTGGTGTCAGTCTGAGTTGGTGTCAGTATGAGTTGGAGTCAGTCTGTGTTCGTAACAGTCTGTGATGGTATCAGTCTATGTTGGTGTCAGTCTGCGTTGGTTTCAGTCTGTGCTGGTGTCAGTCTGTGTTGGTTTCAGTCTGTGTTGGTGTCAGTCTGTGCTGGTGTCAGTCTGTGTTGGTGTCAGTCTGAGTTGGAGTCAGTCTGTGTTCGTAACAGTCTGTGATGGTATCAGTCTGCGTTGGCGTCAATATGTGCTTGTTGTCACTCTGTGTTGGTGTCAGTCTGAGTTGGTGTCAGTCTGAGTTGGAGTCAGTCTGTGTTCGTAACAGTCTGTGATGGTATTAGTCTGTGTTGGTGTACGTCTGGGCTGGTGACATGCTGTATTGGTGTCAGTCTGTGTTGGTGTCAGTCTGCGTTGGTGTCAGTCTGAGTTGGAGTCAGTCTGTGATGGTATTAGTCTGTGTTGGTGTCAGTCTGTGTTGGTGTCAGTCTGAGTTGGAGTCAGTCTGTGATGGTATCAGTCTGTGTTGGCGTAAGTCTAAGCTGGTGACATTCTGAATTGGTGTCAGTCTGTGATGGTATCAGTCTGCGTTGGCGTCAGTATGTGCTGGTGTCAGTCTGTGTTGGTGTCAGTCTGAGTTGGTGTCAGTCTGAGTTGGTGTCAGTCTGTGTTCGTAACAGTCTGTCATGGTATTAGTCTGTGTTGGTGTCAGTTTGTGCTGGTGTCATTCTGAATTGGTGTCAGTCTGTGTTGGTGTCAGTCTGCGTTGGCCCTCAGTCTGTGCTGGTGTCAGTCTGAGTTGGAGTCAGTTGTGTTCGTAACAGTCTGTGATGGTATTACTCTGTGTTGGTGGACGTCTGGGCTGGTGACATGCTGTATTGGTGTCATTCTGTGTTGGTGTCAGTCTGTGTTGGTGTCAGTTTGAGTTGGTGTCAGTCTGTATTGGTTTCGGTCTGTGTTTCTGTCAGTCTGTGTTGGTGTCAGTCTGTGTTGGTGTCAGTCTGTATTGGTGTCAGTCTGTATTGGTGTCAGTCAGTTTTGGTGTCAGTCTGCGTTGGTGTCAGCCTGTGTTTGTGTCAGTCTGAGTTGGAGTCAGTCTGTGATGGTATTAGTCTGTGTTGGTGTCAGTCTGTGTTGGTGTCAGTCTGAGTTGGAGTCAGTCTGTGATGGTATCAGTCTGTGTTGGCGTAAGTCTAAGCTGGTGACATTCTGAATTGGTGTCAGTCTGTGATGGTATCAGTCTGCGTTGGCGTCAGTATGTGCTGGTGTCAGTCTGTGTTGGTGTCAGTCTGAGTTGGTGTCAGTCTGAGTTGGTGTCAGTCTGTGTTCGTAACAGTCTGTGATGGTATTAGTCTGTGTTGGTGTCAGTTTGTGCTGGTGTCATTCTGAATTGGTGTCAGTCTGTGTTGGTGTCAGTCTGCGTTGGCGCCATTCTATGCTGGTGTCAGTATGTGTTGTGTCAGTCTGAGTTGGTGTCAGTCTGAGTTCGTAACAGTCTGTGATTGTATCAGTCTGCGTTGGTGTCAGTCTGTGTTGGTATCAGTCTGCGTTGGCGTCAGTCTGTGCTGGTGTCAGTCTGTGTTGGTGTCAGTCTGAGTTTGTGTCAGTCTGCGTTGGCCTTCAGTCTGTGCTTGTGTCAGTCTGTGTTGGTGTCGGTCTGAGTTGGAGTCAGTCTGTGTTTGTAACAGTCTGTGATGGTATCAGTCTATGTTGGTGTCAGTCTGCGTTGGTTTCAGGCTGTGCTGGTGTCAGTCTGTGTTGGTTTCAGTCTGTTTTGTTGTCAGTCTGTGCTGGTGTCAGTCTGTGTTGGTGTCAGTCTGAGTTGGAGTCAGTCTGTGTTCGTAACAGTCTGTGATGGTATCAGTCTATGTTGTTGTCAGTCTGCGTTGGTGTCATTCTGTGCTGGTGTCAGTCTGTGTTGGTGTCAGTCTGTGTTGGTGTCAGTCTGAGTTGGAGTCAGTCTGTGTTCGTAACAGACTGTGATGGTATCAGTCTGTGTTGGTGTCAGTCTGCGTTGGAGTCAGTCTGTGATGGTATCAGTCTGTGTTGGTGTAAGTCTAGGCTGGCGACATTCTGAATTGGTGTCAGTCTGCGTTGGCGTCAGTCTATGCTGGTGTCAGTCTGTGTTGTGTCAGTCTGAGTTGGTGTCAGTCTGAGTTGGAGTCAGTCTGTGTTCGTAACAGTCTGTGATGGTATCAGTCTGCGTTGGTGTCAGTCTGTGTTGGTATCAGTCTGCGTTGGCGTCAGTCTGTGCTGGTGTCAGTCTGTGTTGGTGTCAGTCTGAGTTTGTGTCAGTCTGCGTTGGCCCTCAGTCTGGGCTTGTGTCAGTCTGTGTTGGGGTCGGTCTGAGTTGGAGTCAGTCTGTGTTCGTAACAGTCTGTGATGGTATCAGTCTATGTTGGTGTCAGTCTGCGTTGGTTTCAGTCTGTGCTGGTGTCAGTCTGTGTTGGTGTCAGTCTGTGTTGGTGTCAGTCTGTGCTGGTGTCAGTTTGTGTTGGTATCCGTCTGCGTTGGCGTCAGTCTGTGCTGGTGACATTCTGAATTGGTGTCAGTCTTTGTTGGTGCCAGTCTGCGTTGGCCCTCAGTCTATGCTGGTGTCAGTCTGTGTTGGTGTCAGTCTGAGTTGGTGTCAGTCTGAGTTGGAGTCAGTCTGTGTTCGTAACAGTCTGTGATGGTATCAGTCTGCGTTGGTGTCAGTCTGTGTTGGTGTCAGTCTGTATTGGTGTCAGTCTTAGTTGGAGTCAGTCTGTGTTCGTAACAGTCTGTGATGGTATCAGTCTGCGTTGGCGTCAGTCTGTGCTGGTGTCATTCTGAATTGTTGTCAGTCTTTGTTGGTGTCAGTCTGCGTTGGCCCTCAGTCTGTGCTGGTGTCAGTCTGTGTTGGTGTCAGTCTGAGTTGGTGTCAGTATGAGTTGGAGTCAGTCTGTGTTCGTAACAGTCTGTGATGGTATCAGTCTATGTTGGTGTCAGTCTGCGTTGGTTTCAGTCTGTGCTGGTGTCAGTCTGTGTTGGTTTCAGTCTGTGTTGGTGTCAGTCTGTGCTGGTGTCAGTCTGTGTTGGTGTCAGTCTGAGTTGGAGTCAGTCTGTGTTCGTAACAGTCTGTGATGGTATCAGTCTGCGTTGGCGTCAATATGTGCTTGTTGTCACTCTGTGTTGGTGTCAGTCTGAGTTGGTGTCAGTCTGAGTTGGAGTCAGTCTGTGTTCGTAACAGTCTGTGATGGTATTAGTCTGTGTTGGTGTACGTCTGGGCTGGTGACATGCTGTATTGGTGTCAGTCTGTGTTGGTGTCAGTCTGCGTTGGTGTCAGTCTGAGTTGGAGTCAGTCTGTGATGGTATTAGTCTGTGTTGGTGTCAGTCTGTGTTGGTGTCAGTCTGAGTTGGAGTCAGTCTGTGATGGTATCAGTCTGTGTTGGCGTAAGTCTAAGCTGGTGACATTCTGAATTGGTGTCAGTCTGTGATGGTATCAGTCTGCGTTGGCGTCAGTATGTGCTGGTGTCAGTCTGTGTTGGTGTCAGTCTGAGTTGGTGTCAGTCTGAGTTGGTGTCAGTCTGTGTTCGTAACAGTCTGTCATGGTATTAGTCTGTGTTGGTGTCAGTTTGTGCTGGTGTCATTCTGAATTGGTGTCAGTCTGTGTTGGTGTCAGTCTGCGTTGGCCCTCAGTCTGTGCTGGTGTCAGTCTGAGTTGGAGTCAGTTGTGTTCGTAACAGTCTGTGATGGTATTACTCTGTGTTGGTGGACGTCTGGGCTGGTGACATGCTGTATTGGTGTCATTCTGTGTTGGTGTCAGTCTGTGTTGGTGTCAGTTTGAGTTGGTGTCAGTCTGTATTGGTTTCGGTCTGTGTTTCTGTCAGTCTGTGTTGGTGTCAGTCTGTGTTGGTGTCAGTCTGTATTGGTGTCAGTCTGTATTGGTGTCAGTCAGTTTTGGTGTCAGTCTGCGTTGGTGTCAGCCTGTGTTTGTGTCAGTCTGAGTTGGAGTCAGTCTGTGATGGTATTAGTCTGTGTTGGTGTCAGTCTGTGTTGGTGTCAGTCTGAGTTGGAGTCAGTCTGTGATGGTATCAGTCTGTGTTGGCGTAAGTCTAAGCTGGTGACATTCTGAATTGGTGTCAGTCTGTGATGGTATCAGTCTGCGTTGGCGTCAGTATGTGCTGGTGTCAGTCTGTGTTGGTGTCAGTCTGAGTTGGTGTCAGTCTGAGTTGGTGTCAGTCTGTGTTCGTAACAGTCTGTGATGGTATTAGTCTGTGTTGGTGTCAGTTTGTGCTGGTGTCATTCTGAATTGGTGTCAGTCTGTGTTGGTGTCAGTCTGCGTTGGCGCCATTCTATGCTGGTGTCAGTCTGTGTTGTGTCAGTCTGAGTTGGTGTCAGTCTGAGTCGGAGTCAGTCTGTGTTCGTAACAGTCTGTGATTGTATCAGTCTGCGTTGGTGTCAGTCTGTGTTGGTATCAGTCTGCGTTGGCGTCAGTCTGTGCTGGTGTCAGTCTGTGTTGGTGTCAGTCTGAGTTTGTGTCAGTCTGCGTTGGCCCTCAGTCTGTGCTTGTGTCAGTCTGTGTTGGTGTCGGTCTGAGTTGGAGTCAGTCTGTGTTTGTAACAGTCTGTGATGGTATCAGTCTATGTTGGTGTCAGTCTGCCTTGGTTTCAGGCTGTGCTGGTGTCAGTCTGTGTTGGTTTCAGTCTGTTTTGTTGTCAGTCTGTGCTGGTGTCAGTCTGTGTTGGTGTCAGTCTGAGTTGGAGTCAGTCTGTGATCGTAACAGTCTGTGATGGTATCAGTCTATGTTGTTGTCAGTCTGCGTTGGTGTCATTCTGTGCTGGTGTCAGTCTGTGTTGGTGTCAGTCTGTGTTGGTGTCAGTCTGAGTTGGAGTCAGTCTGTGTTCGTAACAGACTGTGATGGTATCAGTCTGTGTTGGTGTCAGTCTGCGTTGGAGTCAGTCTGTGATGGTATCAGTCTGTGTTGGTGTAAGTCTGGGCTGGCGACATTCTGAATTGGTGTCAGTCTGCGTTGGCGTCAGTCTATGCTGGTGTCAGTCTGTGTTGTGTCAGTCTGAGTTGGTGTCAGTCTGAGTTGGAGTCAGTCTGTGTTCGTAACAGTCTGTGATGGTATCAGTCTGCGTTGGTGTCAGTCTGTGTTGGTATCAGTCTGCGTTGGCGTCAGTCTGTGCTGGTCTCAGTCTGTGTTGGTGTCAGTCTGAGTTTGTGTCAGTCTGCGTTGGCCCTCAGTCTGGGCTTGTGTCAGTCTGTGTTGGGGTCGGTCTGAGTTGGAGTCAGTCTGTGTTGGTAACAGTCTGTGATGGTATCAGTCTATGTTGGTGTCAGTCTGCGTTGGTTTCAGTCTGTGCTGGTGTCAGTCTGTGTTGGTGTCAGTCTGTGTTGGTGTCAGTCTGTGCTGGTGTCAGTCTGTGTTGGTGTCAGTCTGAGTTGGAGTCAGTCTGTGTTCTAACAGTCAGTGATGGTATCCGTCTGCGTTGGCGTCAGTCTGTGCTGGTGACATTCTGAATTGGTGTCAGTCTTTGTTGGTGTCAGTCTGCGTTGGCCCTCAGTCTATGCTGGTGTCAGTCTGTGTTGGTGTCAGTCTGAGTTGGAGTCAGTCTGTGTTCGTAACAGTCTGTGATGGTATCAGTCTGCGTTGGTGTCAGTCTGTGTTGGTGTCAGTCTGTATTGGTGTCAGTCTTAGTTGGAGTCAGTCTGTGTTCGTAACAGTCTGTGATGGTATCAGTCTGCGTTGGCGTCAGTCTGTGCTGGTGTCATTCTGAATTGTTGTCAGTCTTTGTTGGTGTCAGTCTGCGTTGGTTTCAGTCTGTGCTGGTGTCAGTCTGTGTTGGTTTCAGTCTGTGTTGGTGTCAGTCTGTGCTGGTGTCAGTCTGTGTTGGTGTCAGTCTGAGTTGGAGTCAGTCTGTGTTCGTAACAGTCTGTGATGGTATCAGTCTGCGTTGGCGTCAGTATGTGCTTGTTGTCACTCTGTGTTGGTGTCAGTCTGAGTTGGTGTCAGTCTGAGTTGGAGTCAGTCTGTGTTCGTAACAGTCTGTGATGGTATTAGTCTGTGTTGGTGTACGTCTGGGCTGGTGACTTGCTGTATTGGTGTCAGTCTGTGTTGGTGTCAGTCTGCGTTGGTGTCAGTCTGAGTTGGAGTCAGTCTGTGATGGTATTAGTCTGTGTTGGTGTCAGTCTGTGTTGGTGTCAGTCTGAGTTGGAGTCAGTCTGTGATGGTATCAGTCTGTGTTGGCGTAAGTCTAAGCTGGTGACATTCTGAATTGGTGTCAGTCTGTGATGGTATCAGTCTGCGTTGGCGTCAGTATGTGCTGGTGTCAGTCTGTGTTGGTGTCAGTCTGAGTTGGTGTCAGTCTGAGTTGGTGTCAGTCTGTGTTCGTAACAGTCTGTCATGGTATTAGTCTGTGTTGGTGTCAGTTTGTGCTGGTGTCATTCTGAATTGGTGTCAGTCTGTGTTGGTGTCAGTCTGCGTTGGCCCTCAGTCTGTGCTGGTGTCAGTCTGAGTTGGAGTCAGTTTGTGTTCGTAACAGTCTGTGATGGTATTACTCTGTGTTGGTGGACGTCTGGGCTGGTGACATGCTGTATTGGTGTCATTCTGTGTTGGTGTCAGTCTGTGTTGGTGTCAGTTTGAGTTGGTGTCAGTCTGTATTGGTTTCGGTCTGTGTTTGTGTCAGTCTGTGTTGGTGTCAGTCTGTGTTGGTGTCAGTCTGTATTGGTGTCAGTCTGTATTGGTGTCAGTCAGTTTTGGTGTCAGTCTGCGTTGGTGTCAGCCTGTGTTTGTGTCAGTCTGTGTTGGTGTCAGTCTGTGTTGGTGCCAGTTTGTGTTGCGCGAATCTTTTTACTTTTACACTATTCAACACTACAAACTACTGCAGTGCGAGGTTCCAGCTTGTTCGTGCTATTGGCGTTTGTAGCGGAAAAGCTCAGTTTACTTTCGACTCTTAATTTATACAATATTCGAAACTTGTGGCCTGTGCCTAAAATATAGTTTTATATATAGAAACGTAACGACCACTCGCCTACTATACAGTTTTTTAGCTATCCCTAGAGAAAATTGTTATTAACTGATCGTACATCGTTTATGGTGTTTTTCTTTTCAGATGGGCTAATGTAAGTTTTATAATTTTTCGGTTTTTGTGGTCGTGTACTGATACACACCGAATGAAACTTGGGCTTGTGTTCTGTTTGAATACGAGGTTCCTATCGGGCGTACAGTTTACATTACACAAGCCCATGCATGTTATGCTCGCGTGAGAGGTGCATTGTACTTTGGCATTCCTGGAAGCGTGCGATATTAGTGCAGCCTGTATCGTTACACCTACCTGTCTCACTGCAGTTGCAGGCTCACACGGGTAACACATTAGCCTCAGCCACTTTGTTGCTTCCCTTCCCTTTATGTTGCGCCGAGTACTAAAGTCTGTTTATCCTTAACCAGTTCGTATTACTTAGTACTTACAGGTAATGTATTCTTTTATAGTATTAAGGGGTGTTATCATAAAACTGTATTTTATTGCGATGCTGATGTATGTATTTGAATCGCTAAATCCCAATTTATATTGGAAATTTTTAGTTTATATGTAATTTTAAAAGTTTAAAACAAACGTTTAAAAGGGTAAAAAGTGTGGATATCTAACTTAAATCTATATTGAAATTTCCATTTTTGTGTCCAACCCGAGATAGTACATAGTAGATGACAGTAGACAAATGTTTAGAAAGATGGTCATATTTTTGGTTCAATCAATTTTGCTAATTAATTAAGAATTTACCAAGAAAAATCATTTGAACGAAAACATGAATTAATGGTGAACTCACCACTCCAGGACTGGTGAACCTTCTGTGACAGCATCAGGAAGGAAGATTAAAAACCAAAACGACAAGAGGATGTGACGTCTGTTCCAATAGAGTGCGTTTAATAAAAAATCACCATTTTTTTCTGTGTTAATATTCTGGTATGTAATCTTTTGAGAATCTTGGATTATTACGATTGGTACGTAAAAACGAAGTTTTATCTTTCTCAATAATTTATTTTATTTATCTCACTACACAAATAGATATAATGTTTTCAAAAAGCATAAAAGGAATACAAGGAGTTATTTAAACGAGCTAAAACAAATACCACTTGATGGTGCAGTACTAAAGACAAGTTGTAATTAACTCAGACCAGACAACACGTTGCAATATATCAGTTCCCAGATCTCAGTGCATCGTTGTCTTCTAATCACTGGCGCATCGGATAACAGCTAGCTTTCCGTTCCTAGCGCCAGCGTTTGTGTCTTATCCAAATTTAGTACTGCAGTTGCTGAACTAAATTATCTGTAGCTTCGTAAATTACGTTGCGCTTAATTAATTTAATATTAAACTTAAAGTATATAACGCTTAAAAAACTTAAACTATAAAGTTAATTCTAAAATCGTTATCCTGCAAATTAAACTTATAAGCATCAGTTAGGCTAAAATACAAATTTTAAATCAAACCCACATTTAAGAATTTTAGCGAACCCCCCCCACCACTATAAGCAAGCAGCTGTTACCGTAGTCGGCATGGTAAGACCTAGGCCCAGGACCGTGATACCTTTTCGTTTTAAAGACTCCAGATACCAAATACACCATTCGTTCAAAACTATATGCAGAGTGTCTGGAAAGTTCGTCACCAAACTTCATTATATGGTTATTTGGGTCAAAATAATCAAAAACGTAATTGTGATTTGTACAAGTTAAAACATGTTTTTTTTTTTTGCCACCTCTGGACTAAAACATCGTGTTTTAACTCAACAAAATAAAAATTTATCAGTTATTTAAAATCTTCATATCACTATTTTTAAGACAAAATGACACGACTTATTTGTTACCTACAGATTTGTCCTATGCATTACGGATTTTATTCATTTAGCTATGAAAAACAAAAAGGCGGCCATTTGGAAACAAAGTATAAACTTGATATTCTATACCGAAATGTGTCTTATTAGATATAATGTATGTACCAATATTGAAGTTGATATATTCAGATGTTCATAAAATATAACGTAGTAAAAACACAAACAGACAGAAAACCCGAAAACGAAGCGAGATAGGATTTATGTTTAAGAGAGCATTTTTGCTTATTTTGTCCCAAATAACCATATTATGAAGTTTGGTGATGGAATTTACAGACACCCTGTATATTTGTGTCCGTGATTGAGATAGCGTCGTAAAAGAGGTCCGATTTTAATGACAATGGTACAAACATGTAAAGCAACATTTATGATCATAAGTTCGGAAACTAGACAGATGGCTTCATCCTAAGGGGTATTTATTTTTTTATTTTTTTTTGGGGGGGGGTTATACTCCAAAAATTGGGTTTTTGAATTTTGTACACAATCTTTTTGAAAGTTAAAGTTTAGTTCAGTTTTCATCGTAAGATTAAGCTTATAAAAACAAAAAAATTGTGTTTTGTGGAGAATAAAAGTATAATGTTGTGTCTCCATTGATTATGAACATGAATAGTATTGCTTGGTGTGCAGCTTCAGTTAGTTGAGCTCTATAAGTATAATGTTATGTCTTGATTGATTATGAACATGAATAGTATTGCTTGGTGTGCAGCTTAGTTGAGCTCTATAAGTATAATGTTGTGTCTTCATTGATTATGAACAAGAAAAGTATTGATTGGTGTGCAGCTTCAGTTAGTTGAGCACTATAAATATAATGTTATGGCTTCATTGATCATGAACATGAATAGTATTGCTTGGTGTGCAGCTTCAGTTAGTTGAGCTCTATAAGTATAAAGTTATGTCTCCATTGATTACGAGCATGAATAGTATTGCTTGGTGTGCAGCTTCAGTTAGTTGAGCTCTATATGTATATTGTTGTGTCTTCATTGATTATGAACATGAATAGTATTGCTTGGTGTGCAGCTTCAGTTAGTTGAGCTCTATAAGTATAATGTTATGTCTTCATTGTTTATGAACATGAATAGTATTGCTTGGTGTGCAGCTTCAGTTAGTTGAGCTCTATAAGTATAATGTTATGTCTTCATTGATTATGAACATGAATAGTATTGCTTGGTGTGCAGCTTCAGTTAGTTGAGCTCTATAAGTATAATGTTATGTCTTCATTGATTATGAACATGAATAGTATTGCTTGGTGTGCAGTTTCAGTTAGTTGAGCTCTATAAGTATAATGTTATGTCTTCATTGATTATGAACATGAATGGTATTGCTTGGAGTGCAGCTTCAGTTAGTTGAGCTCTAAAAGTATAATGTTATGTCTCCATTGATTATGAACATGAATAGTATTGCTTGGTGTGCAGCTTCAGTTAGTTGAGCTCTATAAGTATAATGTTATGTCTTCATTGATTATGAACATGAATAGTATTGCTTGGTGTGCAGCTTCAGTTAGTTGAGCTCTATAAGTATAATGTTATGTCTTCATTGATTATGAACATGAATAGTATTGCTTGGTGTGCAGCTTAGTTGAGCTCTATAAGTATAAAGTTATGTCTTCATTGATTATGAACATGAATAGTATTTCTTGGTGTGCAGCTTCAGTTAGTTGAGCTCTATAAGTATAATGTTATGTCTCCATTGATTATGAACATGAATAGTATTGCTTGGTGTGCAGCTTCAGTTAGTTGAGCTCTATAAGTATAATGTTATGTCTCCATTGATTATGAACATGAATAGTATTGCTTGGTGTGCAGCTTCAGTTAGTTGAGCTCTATAAGTATAATGTTATGTCTCCATTGATTATGAACATGAATAGTATTGCTTGGTGTGCAGCTTCAGTTAGTTGAGCTCTATATGTATATTGTTGTGTCTTCATTGATTATGAACATGAATAGTATTGCTTGGTGTGCAGCTTCAGTTAGTTGAGCTCTATAAGTATAATGTTATGTCTTCATTGATTATGAACATGAATAGTATTGCTTGGTGTGCAGCTTCAGTTAGTTGAGCTCTATAAGTATAATGTTATGTCTTCATTGATTATGAACAAGAATAGTATTGCTTGGTGTGCAGCTTCAGTTAGTTGAGCTCTATAAGTATAATGTTATGTCTTCATTGATTATGAACATGAATAGTATTGCTTGGTGTGCAGCTTCAGTTAGTTGAGCTCTATAAGTATAATGTTATGTCTCCATTGATTATGAACATGAATAGTATTGCTTGGTGTGCAGCTTCAGTTAGTTGAGCTCTATATGTATATTGTTGTGTCTTCATTGATTATGAACATGAATAGTATTGCTTGGTGTGCAGCTTCAGTTAGTTGAGCTCTATAAGTATAATGTTATGTCTTCATTGATTATGAACATGAATAGTATTGCTTGGTGTGCAGCTTCAGTTAGTTGAGCTCTATAAGTATATTGTTATGTCTTCATTGATTATGAACATGAATAGTATTCCTTGGTGTGCAGCTTCAGTTAGTTGAGCTCTATAAGTATAATGTTATGTCTTCATTGATTATGAACATGAATAGTATTGCTTGGTGTGCAGCTTCAGTTAGTTGAGCTCTATAAGTATAATGTTATGTCTTCATTGATTATGAACATGAATATTATTGCTTGGTGTGCAGCTTCAGTTAGTTGAGCTCTATAAGTATAATGTTATGTCTTCATTGATTATGAACATGAATAGTATTGCTTGGTGTGCAGCTTAGTTGAGCTCTATAAGTATAATGTTATGTCTTGATTGATTATGAACATGAATTGTATTGCTTGGTGTGCAGCTTCAGTTAGTTGAGCTCTATAAGTATAATGTTATGTCTTCATTGATTATGAACATGAATAGTATTTCTTGGTGTGCAGCTTCAGTTAGTTGAGCTCTATAAGTATAATGTTATGTCTCCATTGATTATGAACATGAATAGTATTGCTTGGTGTGCAGCTTCAGTTAGTTGAGCTCTATAAGTATAATGTTATGTCTCCATTGATTATGAACATGAATAGTATTGCTTGGTGTGCAGCTTCAGTTAGTTGAGCTCTATAAGTATAATGTTATGTCTCCATTGATTATGAACATGAATAGTATTGCTTGGTGTGCAGCTTCAGTTAGTTGAGCTCTATATGTATATTGTTGTGTCTTCATTGATTATGAACATGAATAGTATTGCTTGGTGTGCAGCTTCAGTTAGTTGAGCTCTATAAGTATAATGTTATGTCTTCATTGATTATGAACATGAATAGTATTGCTTGGTGTGCAGCTTCAGTTAGTTGAGCTCTATAAGTATAATGTTATGTCTTCATTGATTATGAACAAGAATAGTATTGCTTGGTGTGCAGCTTCAGTTAGTTGAGCTCTATAAGTATAATGTTATGTCTTCATTGATTATGAACATGAATAGTATTGCTTGGTGTGCAGCTTCAGTTAGTTGAGCTCTATAAGTATAATGTTATGTCTCCATTGATTATGAACATGAATAGTATTGCTTGGTGTGCAGCTTCAGTTAGTTGAGCTCTATATGTATATTGTTGTGTCTTCATTGATTATGAACATGAATAGTATTGCTTGGTTTGCAGCTTCAGTTAGTTGAGCTCTATAAGTATAATGTTATGTCTTCATTGATTATGAACATGAATAGTATTGCTTGGTGTGCAGCTTCAGTTAGTTGAGCTCTATAAGTATATTGTTATGTCTTCATTGATTATGAACATGAATAGTATTCCTTGGTGTGCAGCTTCAGTTAGTTGAGCTCTATAAGTATAATGTTATGTCTTCATTGATTATGAACATGAATAGTATTGCTTGGTGTGCAGCTTCAGTTAGTTGAGCTCTATAAGTATAATGTTATGTCTTCATTGATTATGAACATGAATAGTATTGCTTGGTGTGCAGCTTCAGTTAGTTGAGCTCTATAAGTATAATGTTATGTCTTCATTGATTATGAACATGAATAGTATTGCTTGGTGTGCAGCTTCAGTTAGTTGAGCTCTATAAGTATAATGTTATGTCTTCATTGATTATGAACATAGATAATATTGCTTGGTATGCAGCTTCAATCAGTTGAGTTCTATTGATATTTGCATATACTCCCATCATTTTGTATTTCTTGTTCCATCCCCTAGGTTAATTTTATGGAGAATAATTCAAATGTACATATCGCTTATTTGTGAATAATTTTTATGAAAATTGGTAGGTGGCTCTATGTGGTATTAGGTCACAAATATGCATTGGAAACTTACTGAGTACACAGGTTTGCTGCGACGGGAGGATTAATAATTTATTTTACGTAACAATATAACAACACTCGAGTATTTAAGTAACTCACAATAGTTAGGTATTTGAATAAACTTTAAAAGGTTTGTAGTTGTACGGATCCTTTCGGTATAAAAGAAGATAGTAAAAATTAAATGATAAAAGATATACAAAATATGTTAACAATATTTAATATTTGTTTTTAGAATTTCGTCTTTGTTAAATTCATAAATCAACTCAATAAAATACTTGCTAAACATTGATCCGCTCCGCTGGTAGATTTTACGTGATATTATGTTTACTTTTAGCTATCTTTTATTTTGAAATATAATTATCTTTACTAATAGCTTTAGTTTCTAAATGAAACTCGGTTATAATCGTAAAAATACAAATAATAGGGCGTAAAAAATGTGTTAAACACCTTTAATGTAAGGAAACTGGAAGTGTGTTTTTAAATAAATAATTCGTTATTCAAGTTTGTCGACTCGTGCAAATGCATAGACGTCTCGTCTTAACAACAAAGTGACATCAGAAGGCGACGCACGTCCGCACAATAAACAATGGACAAACCTCGCCAGGAACACGGTCGACCGCCTCAGCGAGTGGCTGCAACTATTGTAGTGCTACACCTACATCAGTATTAATCAACGGAACTACACTAAGCGATTACTGACAAATTATATGTTTATAAAAATATATGATTTATGTTAGTTATCATTTGTGTTCATTATTTCATAAAATAGGTCTTACGTTTATAATTATGTAATTGATTTACGGATAATTTTGTGATAGTAGAGGCTGGAAATAGTGAAAGACACTTTTTGGAATATTTTTACTATTGTATTATTATTATTATTATGTGTGCCATCAAAAATGATTTACCGTCGTCGTACTAGAGACTGCTAATAATAGATTATTTCAATATGCAATTTATAAGTGTTATATCAATATTAAGGACGCACGTGAAATTTCAGTTGCTTAGAAGAACCAGATAAGAAAATAACTGGAACAATTGGTTGAAATATTTGTTCGGATTCGATTTTGACTTATATATAATACCCAATAGAGCTGATACACATTTATTCTAATATATAGATGGTAATACATTTATATTTGTATGGTTATAGATGTTTTTTGTAATCTTGACAAAATCTATGGCATATCTTTAGCAATCAGAATATGCTTACAAAATTATCAAATAAGAATTTTATCCTTAATTTGCACGTTCAAATATACCTGAGACCTTTTATGGGTTCGTAAAAAGCAAATCAAGGAATAATCAATTACAACACCTGACATCATTCCCTTACCAGGGCCTACGTTCGAATCTATCACTAAAGTCAGGGTCTCCGCTGTGGTTTTGACGTCTACCGCCTCGACAAAAACTCACACCTATAAAGTATACGAACGACTAAAATGAACACTACAAATAATATAACTCTGAAAAGATTTGAATTTTGAATCGGACTTTAAACTTTCTTTTTGTTCCTTCTTCACTCTGTAAATAGACCAAAAAAACGATGGAATAGGGAACAAATTAAAGCGCAATATTAATTTCCAAAATAAATTAAAATTACTAAATAAATCTACCTGTTGATGCATGAGGTATCTGAGGTGAAATGTTACAACAGTGGCGCATTGCAGCAGTTTGTTACACCCAGCCTGGGGTGGGAGGTGATGCTCGGACTTGTTCATATTTTATACATCGTAAAACTCAGAAGCTGCCACCTGCTGGGCCGACACTCGACAAATGTTGAGCGAGGGACTTGTAGGGCTCGCGAACACTCGCCAAATGTTGAGCGAGGGACTTGTTAGGCTCACGAACACTCGCTAAATGTTGAGCGAGGAGCTTGTTAGGCTCGCGAACACTCGCCAAATGTTGAGCGAGGAGCTTGTTAGGCTCGCGAACACTCGCCAAATGTTGAGCGAGGAGCTTGTTAGGCTCGCGAACACTCACCAAATGTTGAGCGAGGGACTTGTTAGGCTCGCGAACACTCGCCAAATGTTGAGCGAGGGACTTGTTAGGCTCGCGAACACTCGCCAAATGTTGAGCGAGGAGCTTGTTAGGCTCGCGAACACTCGCCAAATGTTGAGCGAGGAGCTTGTTAGGCTCGCGAACACTCGTCAAATGTTGAGCGAGGAGCTTGTTAGGCTCGCGAGCAGCCTAGTGCCGCTATCCATGTGTATTGTGCTGAGTAATAATTGTTCTAAGTAGGTTTAACACATTTATAAGATAGTTTATAATATAACTGACTCCACTACTAGACGATTAAATGTATGTTTTAATAGTTAGTTAATTTATTTATCCGTTCAAAATATGGTAACTAACCACTTTATAATATATAACATAAAATAACGTTAATAAAACAAGGTATACGTGTTTTACCTTGATGAAATTATTATTTGTTAGGGAAAAAGAGTTATTAACTTAAAAGTTTAATGGTAAATCCAATATTGCTGAACACAATGTGTTGTATTGAAAGCACAATAGCAAATCCTTTCCCGTAAACCTGTGATCGATGTATTTGTATAAAACTTAAAATTGGAAAAGTTTGTAATTTAAACGCACCAACGCGGTATTGGGGTCTGTCCCGGGCTCAACAAAATAAATACGACACAACTTTGATAGGGAGGACAATCAATGATATATGCGACTCCTAGGATATTGCGGCAGATGTTAATCTTACAAATGTATAAACAGTAGTACTCACTTTAATAATTTACGTATAGTTCATATCGTACGTTGTTGTCATGGTATGGTTTACATCAATACGAATCGCACACGTTATTTAATAAATCACCCTTCACTATCTCAGTCTAAACAAGAATCAGTGTTGTGCAACGCGTTATTTCTCTCTCATATTTTACAATTAATTGTATCAAAATAAAATGTGTTATTCATTTATTCTTCTTTTCCTCGTATGTTACCTTTAAATTTATTTCTCAATTTGTATTCGTATAAGTGTATGAAATGTTATATTTTATTTATGTTCATTCAAGATGTTGCCCGGGTCAGACGGCATACCTTTGATAATAGCTATATACTAATATACTAATCATCGGCTTACATCTGTTGATAGAAGCTCATTAAGGTAATTTTGTCAGATGCTTTAAGACTCGATAGTTTTCAACTCGATTGATTAGTATGTTGTTTAGAATATTTAATTTACCCGTTAATAGTTTTGTTAGTTTTCTTAAGTCGTGTCTTATACGAGTATCGTAATAGAGTAATCCCACTGTAGTTTTTATACAAATTACCAAACGTTTGAGACATCGTTTCAATCACCTTGCCGAAAAAAGGGTTTCCTAGTTTATTATTCGTGTAAAAGGTGTTACAACACCTGAAACCCGTAGCAGGACTGAACTCTGGGCGTGTAAAGTGTTTTCTGAAGACACGGAGATTATGTAACACGGTGTAGATGACTATCTTGAATAAAATATCAGCCCTCGAGCGTCTGGCGCGGCAACACTGTGCAGCGGCTCGGGTGAGAGGTTCTAATGAAACTGTGATTCGATGGTCTGTAATACTATAATAGCTCAGCGGGAAATCATAACAAGCAATGACGTAGCTTTGTATTTCGTATTATAACTCGATTTCAATTAGAGTGTCGGTAAAGATAAAATATACCATAATAATCTACACAGGTCTAGCTAATATCGCACAACCACTTTATAAATGTTTGCGAACTCCCGAAGTTACACCTGAAAGGACTTCCACAAGTTACTCGGCTCGTTTAAATTGTTCAGTTGAGTGAACTCTCCACAAAGTTGAGCTCCCACGAAAACTAGCTACGAGTTACGCCGAGTGTTGAAATATGCTTCGCTCTTTGTGTTGTGCCTTTTGTTCTGACGATTGTTTGTTTTGAACATGTGGGATTGCGATACCTTTCATCGATAGTTGGAGGCAAGGACTTAAATTATAAACCTTTGCAACCTGACCAAAATGATATACAATTTGAAACCGTATTTCGCTTTGTATCCGACTGTCCCGTATTGAATAAAATAAGAAAGTATTATTTTGGGAAATTTCCTTTCAGAAAAATTGAGTACAACCAATATCTAACAGGGAAGGACTAGTGATCGTTTGGTAAATATATGCCATATATATACATACCAGTGATATATATATACTAGCGATCGTTTGGTAAATATATGCCATATATATATATATATATATATATATATATATATATATATATATATATGCTTGGAAATATAGGTAGAACCTTATAACTGAATTACGCTCTAAAGGAAAATGTTATTATTAATTGATAATATTTTTTTAATTTACTTATTTTGAATTTTTTACTAGTAAAGTATCAATGTTAAATAAAAAACACTGTTAACAATAGAGTATTGCTTTCCTGTTTTCCTCGTGGAGCAGCATTTTAATATGCATTAATATGTAGTATTCACTATCTGTTTTAATCACCGTTGTAATATGTATTTTATACAGTATTGACATTTAAAATTGTGTATGTAAATTTGATATTATTTGATGTTTTTGTCATACGAGGGGTAAGGTACGTTTTTAATAACGTTTTTGGAAGGTTTGTTTAGAGTTTTTTTTTTACTTTTACGGAAAAATTGTCATATTGAAATTTAGTTCGTTTCAGCTTTAGTACTTAGGCTTAGATACCAGGAATAGGGAATACGCCTCCAGTTGTGTCAATCAAACAGGACTTTCGTAATCACCATTGTGTCCGTTGTACTATGTGAAATGATTCTGACAAAGTAATGGCTAAGAGTATTCTAAGGTTACAGAAATTGTTAAAGCACATGCTCTTGTACAAGTATTGTTATAATACTAATACAGCATTTTTAACTTTTTCTTACTACTTCTTTCTAATAAATAGTTTGAAATAAATCTGTTTCTGAGTAAAACATTTATGTTTTTTTTTAAATCTAGCTGTAAGTACTACTTATTATTAACAAAATCATAAACATATATAGCATAAATCACTTATTTCTACTGACCATTGACTTTACTAGGATATATAAATATTATAATTATTTAAAAAGTTAGGATTAAATCTTAATATTTGTTGTGAGCAGTCATCAATCACTCTTGTACAGTAAAATAACAATTATTTTAACTCACCATTAGATAAACAAGTGAGTCTCTGCCTAAGTGGTGCCTACGCCAATCATTACCTAATTTAATCTGCAGTGTTTTATGCGTCTACATGATTAAGGTAATGCTTACCACATGGTATTCTACCACATGGTCAGTACAACGAGACTCGAGGGGAACAGTGTTCATGCCATACCCCTTCCAGGGCACCAGGGATGGGTTATGTCACTGTAAGACAGGTCAGTACCAACGAGATTCAAGGGGTACAGTGTTGATGATATGCCCCTTCCAGGGCACCAGAGATGGGTTATGTCACTATAACACAGGTCAGTACCAACGAGATTCAAGGTGTACAGTGTTGATGGTATGCCCCTTCCAGGGCACCAGAGATGGGTTATGTCACTATAACACAGGTCAGTACCAACGAGATTCAATGGATACAGTGTTGATGGTATGCTCTTCCAGGGCACCAGGGATGGGTTATGTCACTATAAAAAAGGTCAATACCAACGAGATTCAATGGGTACAGTGTTGATGATATGCCCCTTCCAGGGCACCAGGGATAGGTTATGTCACTGTAAGACAGGTCAGTACCAACGAGATTCAAGGGGTACAGTGTTGATGATATGCCCCTTCCAGGGCACCAGAGATGGGTTATGTCACTATAACACAGGTCAGTACCAACGAGATTCAAGGTGTACAGTGTTGATGGTATGCCCCTTCCAGGGCACCAGAGATGGGTTATGTCACTATAACACAGGTCAGTACCAACGAGATTCAATGGGTGCAGTGTTGATGGTATGCTCTTCCAGGGCACCAGGGATGGGTTATGTCACTATAAAAAAGGTCAATACCAACGAGATTCAATGGGTACAGTGTTGATGATATGCCCCTTCCAGGGCACCAGGGATGGGTTATGTCACTATAACACAGGTCAGTACCAACGAGATTCAAGGAGTACAGTGTTGATGATATGCCCCTTCCAGGGCACCAGGGATGGGTTATGTCACTATAACACAGGTCAGTACCAACGAGATTCAAGGTGTACAGTGTTGATGGTATGCCCCTTCCAGGCCACCAGAGATGGGTTATGTCACTATAACACAGGTCAATACCAACGAGATTCAATGGGTACAGTGTTGATGGTATGCTCTTCCAGGGCACCAGGGATGGGTTATGTCACTATAAAAAAGGTCAATACTAACGAGATTCAATGGGTACAGTGTTGATGATATGCCCCTTCCAGGGCACCAGGGATGGGTTATGTCACTATAACACAGGTCAGTACCAACGAGATTCAATGGGTACAGTGTTGATGGTATGCTCTTCCAGGGCACCAGGGATGGGTTATGTCACTATAAAAAAGGTCAACAACAACGAGATTCAATGGGTACAGTGTTGATGATATGCCCCTTCCAGGGCACCAGGGATGGGTTATGTGACTATAACACAGGTCAGTACCAACGAGATTCAAGGAGTACAGTGTTGATGATATGCCCCTTCCAGGGCACCAGGGATGGGTTATGTCACTATAACACAGGTCAGTACCAACGAGATTCAATGGGTACAGTGTTGATGGTATGCTCTTCCAGGGCACCAGGGATGGGTTATGTCACTATAAAAAAGGTCAATACCAACGAGATTCAATGGGTACAGTGTTGATGATATACCCCTTCCAGGGCACCAGGGATGGGTTATGTCACTGTAACACAGGTCAGTACCAACGAGATTCTAGGAGTACAATGATGATGATATTCCCCTTCCAGGGCACCAGGGATGGGTTATGTCACTATAACACAGGTCAGTACCAACGAGATTCAAGGAGTACAGTGTTGAAGATATCCCCCTTCCAGGGCACCAGGGATGGGTTATTTCACTATAACACAGGTCAGTACCAACGAGATTCAATGGGTACAGTGTTGATGGTATGCTCTTCCAGGGCACCAGGGATGGGTTATGTCACTATAACACAGGTCAGTACCAACGAGATTCAAGGAGTAAAGTGTTGATGATATGCCCCTTCCAGGGCACCAGCGATGGGTTATGTCACTGTAAAACAGGTCAGTACCAACGAGATTCAAGGGGTACAGTCTTGATGATATGCCCCTTCCAGGGCACCAGGGATGGGTTATGTCACTATAACACAGGTCAGTACCAACGAGATTCAAGGGGTACAGTGTTGATGATATGCCCCTTCCAGGGCACCAGAGATGGGTTAAGAAACTATAACACAGATCAGTACCAACGAGATTCAAGGAGTACAGTGTTGATGATATGCCCCTTCCAGGGCACCAGCGATGGGTTATGTCACTGTAACACAGGTCAGTACCAGCGAGATTCAATGGGTACAGTGTTGATGATATGCCCCTTCCAGGGCACCAGGGATGGGTTATGTCACTATAATACAGGTCAGTACCAACGAGATTCAAGGAGTACAGTGTTGATGATATGCCCCTTCCAGGGCACCAGAGGTGGGTTATGTCACTATAACACAGGTCAGTACCAACGAGATTCAAGGAGTACAGTGTTGATGATATGCCCCTTTCAGGGCCCCAGCGATGGGTTATGTCACTGTAACTCAGAGGTCGGTACTGACGAGGTTCAAGGGGTACAGTGTTGATGATATGCCCCTTCCAGGGCACCAGCGATGGGTATTGTCACTGTAACACAGGTCAGTACCAACGAGATTCAAGGGGTACAGTGTTGATGATATGCCCATTCCAGGGCACCAGCAATGGGTTATAGGGTACGAGGTTCAAGGGGTACAGTTGTTGCAAAAAGACTGGCAGGAAAGCATAGTGAGATTTCCTGTATACAGTAGAAATATAATTATTTATTAGATTGGGGTCGATTGTATTTAATCAATTGATTACAATCAAACCAGTAACTAAAGGATCTGAATTGTCATTCTTAAACCTTTATTTTATGGTACATTAATAAATTAACTAACAATTATTGTCCTTTTATCATTAGAACGTAATGCCAACATGTACAAACTGAACATATATGATGAACATTTAAGTATGTGTACATCTATTGTATATATTATTGCAGTTGAAAAATGAAACACCTTTCCTAAGTAACATGATATCGCGAAGTAATGATTTAATGATATCGCATTGGCTGCCGTAGCCTAGCATGGGGCCATGACTGCAATAAGCGTGGTTGTGGACCTGCACCAGCGGTTGTGTCGACGAACCGATGCGGTGGCGCAGTGGATGCAATATCAAAGGGATATCAATGTGGAAATCATGAGGAATTGTATCTGTTAATAGATGACCCTATAAAATTATATCCCGGTTTGTCACTTCTGGCTTGTTATGCAGATTAATAATCATTCAGAATCAGTTCGGTTTACAGGTACAGTGCCCAACTAGTAGACCTATACTGACAGGACCGGTCGGCGCTAACAGCAGTGTTCCCTCATCTGGTTTTGAGGTACAGTGCCCAACTAGTTGACTCATACTGTCAGGACCGGTCGGTGCTAACAACAGTGTTCCCTCGTCTGATTTAGAGGTGCAGTGCTCAACTAGTTGACTCATACAGACAGGACCAGTCGGTGCTAACAACAGTGTTCCCTCGTCTGGTTTAGAGGTGCAGTGCTCAACTAGTTGACTCATACTGTCAGGACCAGTCGGTGCTAACAGCAGTGTTCCCTCGTCTGGTTTAGAGGTGCAGTGCTCAACTAGTTGACTCATACTGACAGGACCAGTCGGTGCTAACAACAGTGTTCCCTCGTCTGGTTTAGAGGTGCAGTGCCCAACTAGTTGACTCATACTGTCAGGACCGGTCGGTGCTAATAACAGTATTCCCTCGTCTGATTTAGAGGTGCAGAGCTCAACTAGTTGACTCATACTGACAGGACCAATCGGTGCTAACAGCAGTGTTCTCTCATCTGGTTTAGAGGTGCAGTGCTCAACTAGTTGACTCATACTGACAGGACCAGTCGGTGCTAACAACAGTGTTCCCTCGTCTGGTTTAGAGGTGCAGTGCTCAACTAGTTGACTCATACTGTCAGGACCAGTCGGTGCTAACAGCAGTGTTCCCTCGTCTGGTTTAGAGGTACAGTGACCAACTAGTTGACCTATACTGACAGGACCAGTCGGTGCTAACAGCTGTATTCCCTCGTCTGGTTTAGAGGTACAGTGCCCAACTAGTTGACTCATACTGTCAGGACCAGTCGGTGCTAACAGCAGTGTTCCCTCGTCTGGTTTAGAGGTACAGTGCCCAACTAGTTGACTCATACTGACAGGACCAGTCGGCGCTAACAGCAGTGTTCCCTCGTCTGGTTTAGAGGTACAGTGCCCAACTAGTAGACCTATACTGACAGGACCAGTCGGTGCTAACAGCTGTGTTCCCTCGTCTGGTTTAGAGGTACAGTGCCCAACTAGTTGACTCATACTGTCAGGACCGGTCGGTGCTAACAGCAATGTTCCCTTGTCTGGTTTTGAGGTGCAGTGCTCAACTAGTTGACTCATACTGTCAGGACCAGTCGGTGCTAACAACAGTGTTCCCTCGTCTGGTTTAGAGGTACAGTGCCCAACTAGTTGACCTATACTGACAGGACCAGTCGGTGCTAACAGCTGTGTTCCCTCGTCTGGTTTAGAGGTACAGTGCCCAACTAGTTGACCTATACTGACAGGACCAGCCGGTGCTAACAGCAGTGTTCCCTCGTCTGGTTTAGAGGTACAGTGCCCAACTAGTTGACTCATACTGTCAGGACCAGTCGGTGCTAACAACAGTGTTCCCTCGTCTGGTTTAGAGGTACAGTGCCCAACTAGTTGACCTATACTGACAGGACCAGTCGGTGCTAACAGCTGTGTTCCCTCGTCTGGTTTAGAGGTACAGTGCCCAACTAGTTGACCTATACTGACAGGACCAGCCGGTGCTAACAGCAGTGTTCCCTCGTCTGGTTTAGAGGTACAGTGCCCAACTAGTTGACCTATACTGACATGACCAGTCGGTGCTAACAGCTGTGTTCCCTCGTCTGGTTTAGAGGTACAGTGCCCAACTAGTTGACTCATACTGTCAGGACCATTCGGTGCTAACAACAGTGTTCCCTCGTCTGGTTTAGAGGTACAGTGCCCAAATAGTTGACCCATACTGTCAGGACCGGTCGGTGCTAACAGCAGTGTTCCCTCATCTGGTTTAGAGGTACAGTGCCCAACTAGTTGACCCATACTGTCAGGACCGGTCGGTGCTAACAGCTGTGTTCCCTCGTCTGGTTTAGAGGTGCAGTGCTCAACTAGTTGACCCATACTGACAGGACCGGTCGGCGCTAACAGCAGTGTTCCCTCGTCTGGTTTAGAGGTGCAGTGCTCAACTAGTTGACCCATACTGTCAGGACCGGTCGGTGCTAACAGCAGTGTTCCCTCATCTGGTTTAGAGGTACAGTGCCCAACTAGTTGACCCATACTGTCAGGACCGGTCGGTGCTAACAGCTGTGTTCCCTCGTCTGGTTTAGAGGTGCAGTGCTCAACTAGTTGACCCATACTGACAGGACCGGTCGGCGCTAACAGCAGTGTTCCCTCGTCTGGTTTAGAGGTACAGTGCCCAACTAGTTGACCCATACTGTCAGGACCGGTCGGTACTAACAGCAGTGTTCCCTCGTCTGGTTTATGCTCCCCATTAAACTTGGCAAACTAGCGTGCAGTTTCAATTATGCATCAATTTCCTCTCCGCCGCAGCCTTGTCATGCTCCAGACAGTAATGAGCGGGCTGCCACGCATACTTTCCTGTTGTTGATATATGCTCGCCACATTCATCTCCGAAAAGGGACACTTGTAAAGCCAAAGTGTATTACCTTTTTAGAACACTTCAGGCCATGACAATTTTATCCACATACTTAAATGCCGTTACTGTACGTGTAAAGCTGCAGATTACAAGTTATTAAAAAATGTTTCCTTTTTACGTGAAAACATTAAGAAAATAGTGTTTTTTAATAAAGACTAAGTTAAACGTCCTTAACATCCAACGCTTTCTAAAAAAAGCATATTTTAAATTGGAAAAGTGATTAATGGGAAAATGGTAGGGAACAAACTTAGCAGCATGTTAAAATACTTGATAAAATCGTGAAATTGTTATCGAGTATTATCGTGTGGTAGTGTTGTGTTGCTGTCGAAACTTCTCCTAAAGGTATTTTATATTTGTAAAGCGTAGTTTAATTGATATGTTAATATAGAGAATTTGTTAAAATCTATTTACAAAAACATTTACTTTAAATTATTAACACTATACTAAACATATTTGTATCAACAAAGTGTTTTGTAAATGGATACGTTTTATTTCAAAATAAACCTGGACTCTAATGGTTGCTCTTGACCTCCTCTTGAAAGAGTCGTAGGGAATTTATTTTTATATTGTGTCTTAAAAAAGATAAATTTATACGTTCTTATAAATGACTAGCTGTTACCCGGTAGCCGTTGTCATGCCTTTGACTATTACCAACTAAAACCAATATCACTAAGATCACCTGTTCAAGTAAACATGTCATTAGCTTTTATGTCAGCAACAATATCTTTCCATAGGGTTTGTATGAGAACCCTTTTGAAACTCTTGGGAGGAACCCAATTGAGTTAGACGAAATGGATGGCTTAAAAACTTTCTCCATGAAGTGTTACATATATGTACTAAGTTTCATGGCAAATGGTCCAACGGTGTCCGAGTCCATAAGCTTCAAATATATATACAAAAAAACAAGCCAACATCATTTTAAAAAAAAATAAGATTAGCTTACAAATTTTACTTTCACTTTAAAAATATGTGACGTGTTTGAATGAACAGTTTTAACTAAATAAACAAGAAAGGACCGTGTATATTTGGCAATATTGTTAAAATTACAGTGAAGAAAACTCCTTTAATATATCTCAAAAACGTAAACACTTTTTGCTAATAAACCGATATTATAAAACATATTTTGGTTTTGAATTTAGCAATTTTGCTTTTTTTGAACATATTTTTACGTAGGTTAGAGACATTATTGGTACTCTTTTTCAAATTCGTGATCTTCTTCGAAACGTGACGCTAGCGTAAATTCAAATCTCCACTAAAAGTATAACAAAAAAATTTCAATGTAAATGAAAATAATCCAGCTGTGTGGCCGAATAACTTGATTCAATTCATTAAGAGTACAATTATGTATTAATTGTTAGCCAATGTTCGCTTTTAAGTAAAACTCGCTTTGTGGAGCTTGAATACTTAGATAGTTTTGATTAATTTTCAATATTCCTCCCTCACACACAATAAACAATGTAGTTGCTTGATTTTAAACTTAGGAATGCGCTATTATAGTTGTAAAAATGATTATAGTAATTGGTTATGAGGTTAGAGGTTTTAATATTCATACACATTACTTTTGTAATGAACTTATGACGGAAGTAGTAGATTGCTCTATAGAGCACTCAGCATAATTCTATCACGTTCATTTCAGACATCCTGCAATGAATATTAAAATATGAATTAATTGATATATCGGATATAAATTGATAACAGACTAGAGACAGAAACTGACTACACAACCATATCCCAAGTCATATGGCCAAGTTCATCGTATTTAAAATAACGTCATGCTACTCACCAGTATATGCATGGTTGATTCCAAATTCTCTTTGGATACTTCAGTAACTTGTTTCTGAGGTAAAAAATGTGTAAACATAGGGCCTATATAATTTATTTATTTAAATTTTAAGTGGAATGGTTGCTAGCCCCCGACAGTGTTCAATGACAGTAAAATAAAGAGTTAAATAAAGAGGTTTCTGTCATCATTTCTGTCGTTTGACCTCAATCGATGAATTGAATCTTACTGTAAAACAGGTACACGCTTTACTATGTGATTCTTAACTTCTAATCCTGATGTCTAACTAATAACCTGTATCTTAATAACTAGCTTCATGGTTACATATGTTGGATTACTAAGCTCTCGAATAGAAGGACGTTTAAAAAGATGAAAAACGACGAAAGATATTATATTTGGAGAACAATCGAATAACTAGATAAATATCGCTAACAGTGTAATATCTAACTAAACAGTATGTTTGATGGCTAACTAGCTCGCGAAAACCAGAGTGAGAGCGCTGTGCAGCTGGTGATGGATGTTTGTTTTTAAACAGCTCAGTCGCCGTTCTCGGAGGCCGGAGTTGAGGTAGCGCGGCCTCCAGAGAGCGATAGATCACTGCCTCGAAGCCACGCACGCCGCGGATCAGGAGGCCGGAGTTGAGGTGGCGCGGCCTCCAGAGAGCGATAGATCACTGCCTCGAAGCAACGCACGCCGCGGATCAGGAGGCCGGAGTTGAGGTGGCGCGGCCTCCAGAGAGCGATAGATCACTGCCTTGAAGCCACGCACGCCGCGGATCAGGAGGCCGGAGTTGAGGTGGTGCGGCCTCCAGAGAGCGATAGATCACTGCCTTGAAGCCACGCACGCCGCGGATCAGGAGGCCGGAGTTGAGGTGGTGCGGCCTCCAGAGAGCGATAGATCACTGCCTTGAAGCCACGCACGCCGCGGATCAGGAGGCCGGAGTTGAGGTGGCGCGGCCTCCAGAGAGCGATAGATCACTGCCTTGAAGCCACGCACGCCGCGGATCAGGAGGCCGGAGTTGAGGTGGCGTGGCCTCCAG
Source organism: Allygus modestus (assembly GCA_963675035.1). Classification (NCBI taxonomy): domain Eukaryota; kingdom Metazoa; phylum Arthropoda; class Insecta; order Hemiptera; family Cicadellidae; genus Allygus; species Allygus modestus. The sequence goes on from OY776111.1 coordinate 1,097,140, forward strand.
AGAGCGATAGATCACTGCGTCGAAGCCACGCACGCCGCGGATCAGGAGGCCGGAGTTGAGGTGGCGCGGCCTCCAGAGAGCGATAGATCACTGCCTCGAAGCAACGCACGCCGCGGATCAGGAGGCCGGAGTTGAGGTGGCGCGGCCTCCAGAGAGCGATAGATCACTGCCTCGAAGCAACGCACGCCACGGATCAGGAGGCCGGAGTTGAGGTGGCGCGGCCTCCAGAGAGCGATAGATCACTGCCTTGAAGCCACGCACGCCGCGGATCAGGAGGCCGGAGTTGAGGTGGCGCGGCCTCCAGAGAGCGATAGATCACTGCCTTGAAGCCACGCACGCCGCGGATCAGGAGGCCGGAGTTGAGGTGGCGTGGCCTCCAGAGAGCGATAGATCACTGCGTCGAAGCCACGCACGCCGCGGATCAGGAGGGAGACCCTGCGGATGTAATCAAGGAACTTGGCATGATACTGGTGTAGGAGTCACTCTCGCTCGGGTCAACTACTTCGTATATATTCTTTGACTGTTTGCAAAGAGCAACATTTGTTACTCGGTCAGATGATTGTTAAACTTACATTTTATAGTTGGATTTTGTATTTTACTGTTAAATATGTGGCAAGAATATAAAAATGCATTCAAGTTGTCTCTTTGTTTTAAAACAATCTCAACTGGCCGCCGCCCCTGACCAATAGGCTTGTGCTGTGATCTCGAGACAGCGAGGCGCCGTGATGGCATCAGTAGTGACCAGTCTGCCGGGGTGAACCTACGTTTATCTACGGCTGACTTGCGAGGCTAGCGCTCCCTTCCACCAATCAGCTGCCGAGTCTCGAGACATCGAGGCGCCGTGACGGCATCAGTAGTGACCAGTCAGCGGGGGTGAACCTACGTTTATCTACGGCTGACTTGCGAGGCTAGCGCTCCCCTCCACCTCTCCGCTGCCGAGTCTCGAGACAGCGAAGCGCCGTGACGGCATCAGTAGTGACCAGTCAGCCGGGGTGAACCTACGTTTATCTACGGCTGACTTGCGAGGCTAGCGCTCCCCTCCACCTCTCCGTTGCCGAGTCTCGAGACAGCGAGGCACCGTGACGGCATCAGTAGTGACCAGTCAGCCGGGGTGAACCTACGTTTATCTACGGCTGACTTGCGAGGCTAGCGCTCCCCTCCACCTCTCCGTTGCCGAGTCTCGAGACAGCGAGGCACCGTGACGGCATTAGTAGTGACCAGTCAGCCGGGGTGAACCTACGTTTATCTACGGCTGACTTTCGAGGCTATCGCTCCCCTCCACCTCTCCGTTGCCGAGTCTCGAGACAGCGAAGTGCCGTGACGGCATCAGTAGTGACCAGTCAGCCGGGGTGAACCTACGTTTATCTACGGCTGACTTTCGAGGCTAGCGCTCCCCTCCACCTCTCCGTTGCCGAGTCTCGAGACAGCGAATTGCCGTGACGGTATCAGTAGTGACCAGTCAGCCGGGGTGAACCTACGTTTATCTACGGCTGACTTTCGAGGCTAGCGCTCCCCTCCACCTCTCCGTTGCCGAGTCTCGAGACAGCGAAGTGCCGTGACGGCATCAGTAGTGACCAGTCAGCCGGGGTGAACCTACGTTTATCTACGGCTGACTTTCGAGGCTAGCGCTCCCCTCCACCTCTCCGTTGCCGAGTCTCGAGACAGCGAAGTGCCGTGACGGCATCAGTAGTGACCAGTCAGCCGGGGTGAACCTACGTTTATCTACGGCTGACTTTCGAGGCTAGCGCTCCCCTCCACCTCTCCGTTGCCGAGTCTCGAGACAGCGAAGTGCCATGACGGCATCAGTAGTGACCAGTCAGCCGGGGTGAACCTACGTTTATCTACGGCTGACTTTCGAGGCTAGCGCTCCCCTCCACCTCTCCTTTGCCGAGTCTCGAGACATCGAGGCGCCGTGACGGCATCAATAGTGACCAGTCAGCCGGGGTGAACCTACGTTTATCTACGGCTGACTTTCGAGGCTAGCGCTCCCCTCCACCTTTCCGTTGCCGAGTCTAGAGACAGCGAAGTGCCGTGACAGCATCAGTAGTGACCAGTCAGCCGGGGTGAACCTACGTTTATCTACGGCTGACTTTCGAGGCTAGCGCTCCCCTCCACCTCTCCGTTGCCAAGTCTCGAGACAGCGAAGTGCCATGACGGCATCAGTAGTGACCAGTCAGCCGGGGTGAACCTACGTTTATCTACGGCTGACTTTCGAGGCTAGCGCTCCCCTCCACCTCTCCGTTGCCGAGTCTCGAGACAGCGAGGCGCCGTGACGGCATCAATAGTGACCAGTCAGCCGGGGTGAACCTACGTTTATCTACGGCTGACTTTCGAGGCTAGCGCTCCCCTCCACCTCTCCGCTGCCGAGTCTCGAGACATCGAGGCGCCGTGACGGCATCAGTAGTGACCAGTCAGCCGGGGTGAACCTACGTATATCTACGGCTGACTTTCGAGGCTAGTGCTCCCCTCCACCTCTCCGTTGCCGAGTCTCGAGACAGCGAAGTGCCATGACGGCATCAGTAGTGACCAGTCAGCCGGGGTGAACCTACGTTTATCTACGGCTGACTTTCGAGGCTAGCGCTCCCCTCCACCTCTCCGCTGCCGAGTCTCGAGACATCGAGGCGCAGTGACGGCATCAGTAGTGACCAGTCAGCCGGGGTGAACCTACGTATATCTACGGCTGCCTTTCGAGGCTAGCGCTCCCCTCCACCTCTCCGCTGCCGAGTCTCGAGACAGCGAGGCGCCGTGACGGCATCAATAGTGACCAGTCAGCCGGGGTGAACCTACGTTTATCTACGGCTGACTTTCGAGGCTAGCGCTCCCCTCCACCTCTCCGTTGCCGAGTCTCGAGACAGCGAAGTGCCATGACGGCATCAGTAGTGACCAGTCAGCCGGGGTGAACCTACGTTTATCTACGGCTGACTTTCGAGGCTAGCGCTCCCCTCCACCTCTCCTTTGCCGAGTCTCGAGACATCGAGGCGCCGTGACGGCATCAGTAGTGACCAGTCAGCCGGGGTGAACCTACGTTTATCTACGGCTGACTTTCGAGGCTAGCGCTCCCCTCCACCTCTCCGCTGCCGAGTCTCGAGACATCGAGGCGCAGTGACGGCATCAGTAGTGACCAGTCAGCCGGGGTGAACCTACGTATATCTACGGCTGACTTTCGAGGCTAGCGCTCCCCTCCACCTCTCCGCTGCCGAGTCTCGAGACAGCGAGGCGCCGTGACGGCATCAATAGTGACTAGTCAGCCGGGGTGAACCTACGTTTATCTACGGCTGACTTTCGAGGCTAGCGCTCCCCTCCACCTCTCCGCTGCCGAGTCTCGAGACATCGAGGCGCCGTGACGGCATCAGTAGTGACCAGTCAGCCGGGGTGAACCTACGTTTATCTACGGCTGACTTTCGAGGCTAGCGCTCCCCTCCACCTCTCCGCTGCCGAGTCTCGAGACAGCGAGGCGCCGTGACGGCATCAGTAGTGACCAGTCAGCCGGGGTGAACCTACGTTTATCTACGGCTGACTTTCGAGGCTAGCACTCCCCTCCACCTCTCCGCTGCCGAGTCTCGAGACAGCGAGGCGCCGTGATGGCACCAATAGTGACCAGTCAGCCGGGGTGAACCTACGTTTATCTACGGCTGACTTTCGAGGCTAGCGCTCCCCTCCACCTCTCCGTTACCGAGTCTCGAGACAGCGAGGCGCCGTGATGGCATCAGTAGTGACCAGTCAGCCGGGGTGAACCTACGTATATCTACGGCTGACTTTCGAGGCTAGCACTCCCCTCCACCTCTCCGCTGCCGAGTCTCGAGACAGCGAGGCGCCGTGACGGCATCAATAGTGACCAGTCAGCCGGGGTGAACCTACGTTTATCTACGGCTGACTTTCGAGGCTAGCGCTCCCCTCCACCTCTCCGCTGCCGAGTTTCGAGACAGCGAGGCACCGTGATGGCATCAGTAGTGACCAGTCAGCCGGGGTGAACCTACGTTTATCTACGGCTGACTTGCGAGGCTAGCACTCCCCTCCACCTCTCCGTTGCCGAGTCTCGAGACAGCGAAGTGCCGTGACGGCATCAGTAGTGACCAGTCAGCCGGGGTGAACCTACGTTTATCTACGGCTGACTTTCGAGGCTAGCGCTCCCCTCCACCTCTCCGTTGCCGAGTCTCGAGACAGCGAGGCGCCGTGATGGCATCAGTAGTGACCAGTCAGCCGGGGTGAACCTACGTTTATCTACGGCTGACTTGCGAGGCTAGCACTCCCCTCCACCTCTCCGTTGCCGAGTCTCGAGACAGCGAAGTGCCGTGACGGCATCAGTAGTGACCAGTCAGCCGGGGTGAACCTACGTTTATCTACGGCTGACTTTCGAGGCTAGCGCTCCCCTCCACCTCTCCGCTGCCGAGTCTCGAGACAGCGAGGCGCCGTGACGGCATCAGTAGTGACCAGTCAGCCGGGGTGAACCTACGTTTATCTACGGCTGACTTTCGAGGCTAGCACTCCCCTCCACCTCTCCGCTGCCGAGTCTCGAGACAGCGAGGCGCCGTGACGGCATCAATAGTGACCAGTCAGCCGGGGTGAACCTACGTTTATCTACGGCTGACTTTCGAGGCTAGCGCTCCCCTCCACCTCTCCGTTGCCGAGTCTCGAGACAGCGAGGCGCCGTGATGGCATCAGTAGTGACCAGTCAGCCGGGGTGAACCTACGTTTATCTACGGCTGACTTTCGAGGCTAGCGCTCCCCTCCACCTCTCCGCTGCCGAGTCTCGAGACAGCGAGGCGCCGTGATGGCATCAGTAGTGACCAGTCAGCCGGGGTGAACCTACGTTTATCTACGGCTGACTTTCGAGGCTAGCGCTCCCCTCCACCTCTCCGTTGCCGAGTCTCGAGACAGCGAGGCGCCGTGATGGCATCAGTAGTGACCAGTCAGCCGGGGTGAACCTACGTTTATCTACGGCTGACTTTCGAGGCTAGCGCTCCCCTCCACCTCTCCGCTGCCGAGTCTCGAGACAGCGAGGCGCCGTGACGGCATCAATAGTGTGACCAGTCAGCCGGGGTGAACCTACGTTTATCTACGGCTGACTTTCGAGGCTAGCGCTCCCCTCCACCTCTCCGTTGCCGAGTCTCGAGACAGCGAGGCGCCGTGATGGCATCAGTAGTGACCAGTCAGCCGGGGTGAACCTACGTTTATCTACGGCTGACTTGCGAGGCTAGTGCTAATTTTATTCTTAGATTTTTAAAGTAATGGCCAGATTTCCATTAACACTGAGGTACACTTCACAGGGAGTCGGAGGAAAACCTTTCATAAGACGAACTTTTTCATGCCAGTAGAGCATAATTTTTCCGCTTTACATAATGCCTAAAACAAAAATAAAATAATGCTCTGTTAAAATAAAAACCATATGACTTCAGACGGCAGATTTAGTCCACATGGTAGTTAATGATTGGGTTGGAGTTAATCAAATAACTTGTAATTGTCAAAGTATGTATCTATCTCCTGGAATGTACCTTTAATGTTTGTCTAAATATTATTCATGCTTGCCATTTTATATCCAATACGTCTTCTTCAGAAAGTTTAGTACCTACATCTTATTATAGCTAAACACATGCTTTTTTTATTTTGCCAAATGACCCTGTCCGAGTTTGGTGCAGTCAGTGTAGCAGTCGTAGTAAGGAAAGAACAATACCACATTTTATGCAATCAAACCAAAACTTTTCTTTTTTACAATAAACAGTGTAAATCATTACCATTAAATTATTGTTTATGTTTTAATGTAGGTTGAAAACAATCCTTCCAACAAATTGATATTTTCCCCGCTTTTACCTTGATAGGTTTGACACTAACAAAGATAACCAGTCTGGCATCATGTACTGTACATGAATACGCTACGGGAATAATGAATTAAAATAGATATAGTTAATGTCGGCTATCGTTATACTTCTTAATGTGGGTTATGGTTGATAACTAGAGCGTTTACATTCCTTTTCAAATTGGATAATACAACAGGACCAATATTTACATACAAACCTAGCAGACTTATTGTGGCGTAGTATCATAGACTCTAACATACAATTATACTGCACCTCAGAGATAAACTGCGATATTATGTAATTACATTATTCACCAATAGTAGCGAAAAAATTCGTTGGTTCAATAAGTTAAGGGCTATTATCTATTATCATTTGTAACAGGATTTACAATCAGATTGTAATTAAAGCTTACTGCCTTACTTATTCTCTTTTCTTTGCCTACAGTGCAACTTAGAAGTGTAACAAACTTCATACTGTTATAAAACGTTTTTTGCATATAACATTTTATTTTAACATTCCATAATCTATGAAATTGAACCTCCGGTCTGATAGCATAACACTGGTTTCCAAAGAATAATTATTAGGCTATCCGATTCGTTATTAGGTGGGTATCAAATCACTGGTCACATTTATTATGTACCTTACCTATTTTAATAGTTGTGTGACTGCAGTAAAACACACCTATATAAATAATGTGGGAAATGTAAAACCCAAAGATGAGGATAGGGACAGATATTCAAACTTACAGTACTGACGTGTGGTCCACAAACAGCTAAGCAGCCAAACTGCCAAACAGCCAAACAGCCAAACAGCCAAACAGCCAAACAGCCAAGGGGTGACGAGGCAGAGTTAACTCGGAGGCATAATCAATCTTCATTTTGACAGTTTAAAAATATTAACTAATAATGGGAATGTTATGTGTGATTAAATGTATAAAGTATTGTTTAAGGAAAAAATACGTTAAATACCTATAAAAACGGTTCAAAGGAAGTGTTTCAGTTTGTTAACAGTGACTTTATTTTAATTAACTATGCTTTCTCACAAGACGTCAACAATGTTACACATGTGATTATTTAAACAAAGATATAAGTAACAGACAAAGGCAGGGGTTGGAGCGGTCCTTAGCATAACACCAAGCAATGTCTTTTAGTTAGAAGTGTTATTATATTGTAATTAACCACGTAATAAATAAAGCGTTATCTATAAAATATAACATTTAATATAATGAATATACCAAGATCCATGACGTAACGATATTGAGTATCAAAGAAAAGCATTCCCGGAATAAACGCAAATGACGCATCATCTCGGCTGGCTTATCAAAGCTTTGGAAAACGTGGAAAATGTAAGCTAAAATAGAAACACCAATGTACGAGAACTCTGAAATACGTATAAATAATATGTTCTGGTGCAGTATTATTAGTTATTTGAGTACATACATTAGAATATAAATAAATGTATTTGATAAATATAGGTTATCACAAAAATACTTTGCCTACAACTTATCAAGAATCTACACGACACAACTTTAACTGAATAGAAATTGTACTTGGGCTTCAAGTAAACTATCATTTAAAACCCAATCACAGCACACTAGTGGTGCGCTAATAAGATTGAGGTCCAATTAGAACATATTCGCATGTGGCTCGTATTCACTTGTTGTTGATCTGAAGAGTAATCACCAGACTTACGGTGGCTTCGTTGCCGCATGGTGCACCTAGTTAAGAAAATATTTAAACTAAAATAAGAGGACGATCTTATTTTATAGTAATGTATTTATAGTTATATCAAACTGACATCCTCCTGTTAACGAGGAGGATTCTAACGAATTGGCAAGCGCTGAACTCAAGGCCTAGCCGGAAGACAGATGCATCGGTGCAGTCTCATTGTTTGCCTCACAAATGACATCTCTGGCGCATCCGGCGTTCGTTTGTGTTCCAGCAAAGTTTTAACTTTAGATAATAGGTATACACATCTGTAGCTTTTTCGATTACAATATCCCCTCTATGTTTTATATTTAATTAGAACAAAACTACAGTGCGATTATCAAAAGAAAGGGACTGGTGGAGCGGCCGCGAATGTAATTTGTTATTCGTGTTTTTTTTTTAATTTATTTTTTATAACTACCAATATAAACTTATCGGAATAATATTTAAAATATTTGAAACATGCGATAAAAACTTGTTTAGCTGAATATTTAAATAACGTTTATTGGAAATTTCTAAACATGTGTTTTAGGTTTCCACGAGGTTATGAATAGAATGTTTGTATATAACTCGGTCGCCACGTGGCCGTTCCGCCAGTCACTTTCTTTCGATAATTTTTTATGAAAATAACACAACAGCTTAAATTTACGGTTTACAATTTTATACCCTGTCAAATAATTTTCATTGTGATATATTTACTAAGATCTTGGTTTAACTTCACAGTTTAGTCTTTTCCTGATAATACTAAAGCAGCTGTTTGTTTTTGTTTTCTCATATAAAAGAAGACAACTATTTAAAATACTTTAAGTTGTTTTAAATATCATAGCAATAACAACTGTTGAAAGGAAGAGAAACGGCAATTGGAGGTACAAAAAAAGTAAACGCTGTAAAGTCCTATAAACCAGTAAAAAGAGCGTTTGATCAATTAAAAAATTACATAGATATAAATACGGTCCAGAAAGATGGTTTTACAGCTAATTACAGCTCCCAGTGTAGAGATACATCGCTGAACGTGGCCAACTCATTACCAAGGCAATGTTCACGTTCTCTGACTTGTAAGGAGGTTATTATAGCCAATTTCAGATTCCAGCCAAAAGATGCATTGCTGAACATCACCGACTCATTAACAAGGATAAATGTTCATGTTCTTTGACTTATCACTCGTCTGTCTTATAAGGTGTTCATTATAGCTAATTACAGCTTCAAGTGTATAGATTCTTCACTAGACGTCGCCGAATCATTACCAAAACTAATTTTCATGTTTGCCGTGCAATCATCTGCTCTACATCATTGATGAAGCTCCTTATCAATAATACATCAGATACCAGGTTTAACGAGATTATAAGCATTTTGGCTTTTGAGTTTTGAGAGTTTAAAATAATTTATGTTAAATTAAATATCATTTTTACCCATGTCTGTCGTTGCGATTTTGCCATTTGATACTATATTACATGTTGTTACTATGCATAATATAATTTTTTAGAAAATGGTTTGCGAAATGTTAAAACATAATAATAGACGGCGAAAGCTATTCAATGATTCTAAATAGACCTTACAACACAAAAACTACATTATATTGACATTTAAAATTATTGACTTATATACAAGAAAATATTTTGAACGAAATCCTATTAGAGGTTTTTCTCTCATGCAAAATATTTAATGGATAATTGATATAGTTTAGATCATAATATACCATAGGAAATATGCAAAAATCAATATCTAAATCGTTTATATTTATGTTTTATTTAGAATCTTTTACTGTATAATCACTGAATTTAGGTAATACTACTTTGTCTGGGAGTGAAAGGCACGTGATTTAAAGGTTAGACCTGGACATATCACACCCTGGGGACAACTCACCGGCAGCTCCGACCTCTACACGGGACGTATCACACCCTAGGGACAACTCACCTGGAGCTCCGACCTCTGCATGGGACGTCTCACAGACTAGGAAAAACTCACCTGAAGATCCGATCTCTGCACGGGATGTATCACACCCTGGGGACAACTCATCTGCAGCTCCGACCCTTTGCACGGGATGTATCACACCCTGGGGACAAATCACCTGTAGCTCCGACCTCTGCAAGTGACGGATCACACCCTGGGGACAACTCACCTGCAGCTCCGACCTCTGCAAGGGACGTATCACACCCTGGGGACAACTCACCTGCAGGTCTGACCTCTGTAAGGGACGTATCACAACCATGGGGACAACTCACCTGAAGCTCCAGTCTCTGCACGGGACGTATCAAACGCTGGGGACAACTCACCTGCAGCTCCGATATCTGCACGGGACGTATCACAACCTGGGGACAACTCTCCTGCAGCTCCGACCAAGGCAAGGGACATATCGCACCATGGGGACAACTCACCTGCAGCTCCGACCTCTGCAAGGGACTATCAAAGCATGGGGACAACTCACCTGCAGCTCAAATCCCTGCACGGGACGAAACAAACCCTTGAGACAACTCACCTGCAACTCCTATCTCTGCACGGGACGTATCACACCCTGGGTAAACTAACCTGCAGCTTTGACCTCTGTTAGGGACGTATCACACCATGGGGAAAACTAACCTGTAGCTCCGACCTCTACAAGGGATGTATCACACCCTGGGGACAACTCACCCTCCGACCTCTGTAAGGGACGTATCAAAGCATGGGGAAGACTAACCTGCAGCTCCAATCCCTGCACGGGACGAAACAAACCCTTGGGACAACTCACCTGCAGCTCCGATCTCTGTACGGGACGTATCACACCATGGGGACAACTAACCTGCATCTTCGACCTCTGTGAGGGACGTATCACACCATGGGGAAAACTCACCTGTAGCTCCGACCTCTGCACAGGACGTATAACACGCTGGGGACATTTCACCTGCAGCTCCGACCTCTGCAAGGGACGTATCACACCCTGGGGACAACCCATCTGCGGCTCCGATCTCTGCACAGGACGTATCACACCCTGGGGACAACTCACCTGCAGCTTCACCCTCTGTGAGGGACGTATAACACTATGGGGACAACCCATCTGCGGCTCCGATCTCTGCACAGGACGTATCACACCCTGGGGACAACTAACCTGCAGCTTCGACCTCTGTGAGGGACGTATCACACTATGGGGACAACCCATCTGCAGCTCTGACCTGTGCACAGGACGTATCACACCCTGGGGACAACTCACCTGCAGCTTCGACCTCTGTGAGGGACGTATCACACTATGGGGACAACCCATCTGCGGCTCCGATCTCTGCACAGGACGTATCACACCCTGGGGACAACTAACCTGCAGCTTCGACCTCTGTGAGGGACGTATCACACTATGGGGAAAACCCATCTGCAGCTCTGACCTGTGCACAGGACGTATCACACCCTGGGGACTACTCACCTGCAGCTCCGACCTCTGCAAGGGACGTATCACACCCTGGGGACAACTCACATGCAGCTCCGACCTCTGCAATCGACGTATCACACCCTGGGGACAACTCACATGCAGCTCCGACCTCTGTGAGGGACGTATCTCGCTATGGGGACAACCCATCTGCAGCTCTGACCTCTGCACAGGACGTATCACACCCTGAGGACTACTCACCTGCAGCTACGACCTCTGCAAGGGACGTATCACACCCTGGGGACAAGTCACAAGCAGCTCCGACCTCTGCAAGGGACGTATCACACCCTGGGGACAACTCAAAAGCAGCTCCGACCTCAGCAAGGGACGTATCACACCCTGGGGACAACTCACATGCAGCTCCGACCTCTGAAAGGGACATATCACACCATGGGGACAAGTAACCTGCAGCTCCGACCTCTACATGGGACGTATCACACCATGGGGACAGCTCACCTGCATATCTGACCTCTGCACGGGGCGTATCACACCTTGGGGGCAACTCACCTGCAGCTCCAGCATCTACACGGGACGTATCACACCATGGGGATAACTCACCTGCGGCTCCGGCATCTACACGGGGCGTATCACACCATATGGATAACTCACATGTGGCTCTGTAATATACACGGGACATATCACACCCTGGACACAGCTCACCTGCATCTCTGACCTCTGCACGGGACGTATCACACGCTGGAGACAACTCACCTGCAGCTCCGACCTCTGCAAGGAACGTATCACACCCTGGGGACAACTCACCTGGAGCTCCGACCTCTACAGGGGATGTATTATATCATGGGGTCATCTCACTTGTACCTCCGTCATCTGCATGGGATGTATCACACCCTGGGGACATCTCACCTGCAGCTCCGACCTCTACATGGGACGTATCACACCATGGGGACAGCTCACCTGCATATCTGACCTCTGCACGGGACGTATCACACCCTGGGGACAACTCACATGCAGCTCCGACCTCTGCAAGGGACGTATAACACCCTGGGGAGAACTCACATGCAGCTCCGACCTCTGTGAGTGACGTATTACACTTTGGGGACAACCCATCTGCAGCTCTGGCCTCTGCACAGGACGTATCACACCCTGGGGACAACTCATCTGCAGCTCCGACCCTTTGCACGGGATGTATCACACCCTGGGGACAAATCACCTGTAGCTCCGACCTCTGCAAGTGACGGATCACACCCTGGGGACAACTCACCTGCAGCTCCGACCTCTGCAAGGGACGTATCACACCCTGGGGACAACTCACCTGCAGGTCTGACCTCTGTAAGGGACGTATCACAACCATGGGGACAACTCCCCTGAAGCTCCAGTCTCTGCACGGGACGTATCACACCCTGGGGACAACTCACCTGCAGCTCCGATATCTGCACGGGACGTATCACAACCTGGGGACAACTCTCCTGCAGCTCCGACCAAGGCAAGGGACATATCGCACCATGGGGACAACTCACCTGGAGCTCCGACCTCTACAGGGGATGTATCATATCCTGGGGTCATCTCACTTGTACCTCCGTCATCTGCATGGGATGTATCACACCCTGGGGACATCTCACCTGCAGCTCCGACCTCTACATGGGACGTATCACACCATGGGGACAGCTCACCTACATATCTGACCTCTGCACGGGACGTATCACACCTGGGGACAACTCACATGCAGCTCCGACCTCTGCAAGGGACGTATAACACCCTGGGGAGAACTCACATGCAGCTCCGACCTCTGTGAGTGACGTATTACACTTTGGGGTAACCCATCTGCAGCTCTGACCTCTGCACAGGACGTATCACACCCTGGGGACTACTCACCTGCAGCTACGACCTCTGCAAGGGACGTATCACACCCTGGGGACAACTCACAAGCAGCTCCGACCTCTGCAAGGGGCGTATCACCCCCTGGGGACAACTCACATGCAGCTCCGACCTCTGTGAGGGACGTATCACACTATAGGGACAACCTATCTGCAGCTCTGACCTCTGCACAGGACGTATCACACCCTGGGGACTACTCACCTGTAGCTACGACCTCTGCAAGGGACGTATCACAACCTGGGGACAACTCAGAAGCAGCTCCGACCTCTGCAAGGGACGTATCACACCCTGGGGACAACTCACCTGCAGCTCCGACCTCTACAGGGGATGTATCATATCCTGGGGTCATCTCACCTGTACCTCCGACATCTGCACAGGATGTATCACACCCTGGGGACATCTCACCTGCAACTCCGACCTCTACAGGGGATGTATCACATCCTGGGGTCATCTTACCTGCAGCTCCTACCTCTACAGGGGACGTATCATACTCTGGGTCATCTCACCTGTACCTCCGACATCTGCACGGGATGTATCACACCCTGGGGACATCTCACCTGCAGCTCCGACCTCTACAGGGGATGTATTATATCCTGGGGTCATCTCACCTGCAGCTCCGACCTCTACAGGGGACGTATCATACCCTGGGTCATCTCACCTGTACCTCCGACATCTGTACGGGATGTATCACACCCTGGGGACATCTCACCTGCAGTTCCGACCTCTACAGGGGATGTATCATATCCTGGGGTCATCTCACCTGCAGCTCCGACCTCTACAGGGGACGTATCATACCCTGGGTCATCTCACCTGTACCTCCGACATCTGCACGGGATGTATCACACCCTGGGGACATCTCACCTGCAGCTCCGACCTCTACATGGGACGTATCACACCATGGGGACAGCTCATCTGCAGCTCCGACCTCTACAGGGGATGTATCATATCCTGGGGTCATCTCACCTGCAGCTCCGACCTCTACAGGGGACGTATCATACCCTGGGTCATCTCACCTGTACCTCCGACATCTGCACGGGATCTATCATACCCTGGGGACATCTCACCTGCAGCTCCGACCTCTACAGGGGACGTATCACATCCTGGGGTCATCTCACCTGTACCTCCGACATCTGCACGGGATGTATCACACCCTGGGGTCAAATCACCTGCAGCTCCGACCTCTACAGGGGACGTATCACACCCTGGGTCATCTCACCTGTACCTCCAACATCTGCACGGGATGTATCACATCCTGGGGTCATCTCATCTGTACCTCCGACCTCCACAGGGGATGTATCACACCCTGGGTTCAAATCACCTGCAGCTCTGACCTCTTCACTGACTGATAAGGAGAGTGGCCCTGCGGTGGAGTACTATACTTTTAATTATTTTAATTATGTAACACCTGAGTCACACCTCTAATTTACTCGTGAAAAGCTAGCCATAATGATAATAAACCTTTAAAACTAAACAAATAGTATAACTTATGCGGGAAACATTACACTGATTATTATTCTAATGTGTCTAATTCAATGTTTAATAGAAACATCCTATGTCTAATTATTAGATTTCATCTATGAAGATTCCAAAATAAAATATTTAAGATGTATAAAATATGTTTTCATTGAATTAAAACTATTCAATCGCATCCAACAACCAAATGTCTATCACGACTCATACATAGGACTTGTGAACAAATACCAAATAGTAAAGATATGTTTAGACTACGTTTGTTGTACACCTGCCGCCTCCACTTTGGAGAAAGACTGTGGTAATATGGAGCATTACCTCGCTGGGTGAATAAACATTTTTATAATAATAACATAAATAACAATATATTACTAACACTTTTTTACGCCGTTATTAGAAATTATGCATTGGAATTTGTATTGAAACAAATCTATATTGCATTTATACAGAAATTTAACTATCAAATATTTCAATTAATGACAGGTATGGCTTCAAATGAAGGAAATATAATTACAGTGAGTGTTTGTGGCTCAATATACATAAATTTGCTCTGAAAGCCGGAATGAGATGAGTTTTAAGCAAAGTTAAATATATTACATTTACTGTGCGGAATATTTTAGCATATCCCTGTGAGCATCATAATTATGTTTAATTTATTTTTGAGCTAAAAGGTATATATTATAGCTAAAATTTTAATATTTCAATTCGAATTGACGGCGTGAGTAAAATGATAAGTAATATGTCTTTGTCAATCTGTAGCTACAAACCGTACATAGTAATACATATTAAAGTGTATTGAAGTTCAAACTTAAGTTTGCAATTAACTTTTAATACACACAAAGGAAATAAATATGTTATGATATAAAATTATTTATAAAATAAATAAAACAGTTTTTCTTCAACAATAAAAACCATTCTCTGTTAAACAATTGGGCGCCTACACATCAGGATGAGGCCTCTCAGGTTCACAAGGAAGATTACAGTAATTTCTCGCGAGTCTCATTTGCCTCCTTTTACCAGATCAAGAGGAATACATATGTATCTGCCGAGGTTTCCGTTACTATATATAACTCACTTAATCGAATGCTGTATAATGCGAGTTATGGTATGAAATCGGTTGTGTTGACATCATAAGCTAGCAAGTTTCAAGATTATATTAAAGAATATTTACTATAATAACAAAATGCTAATTACGCCGATTTAGCACTTAAACTCTAGTAAGGATGTTTATTTAATTAGGTTTTATCTTTAATCAAAGATATTTAATTATTAATGTTTCATTTTATGTTCATATAACTTACACTATTGCAATCGCAAGTTGGTGACTGTCCGTTTGGTCGAGTTCTAGCTCGGGAAAATTCTAAAAATTAAGATTTGTTTAAAGTTATCTGAAGGTTGAGCAATGTTTGCCACAACCTCAGAGATTCCGTTCCACGTGCTTGCCTGGCCGGGAACAAAGAGATAAGAGACCTTCCTGGACTACTAGCCTCACGTTTGCCACAACCTCAGCGATTCCGTCCCACGTGCTTGCCTGGCCGGGAACAAAGAGATAAGAGATATTCCTGGACTACTAGCCTCACGTTTGCCACAACCTCAGCGATTCCGTTCCACGTGCATACCTGGCCGGGAACAAAGAGATAAGAGACCTTCCTGGACTACTAGCCTCACGTTTGCCACAATGTCAGCGATTCCGTTCCACTTGCTTGCCTGGCCGGGAACAAAGAGATAAGAGACCTTCCTGGACTACTAGCCTCACGTTTGCCACAACGTCAGCGATTCCGTTCCACTTGCTTGCCTGGCCGGGAACAAAGAGATAAGAGACCTTCCTGGACTACTAGCCTCACGTTTGCCACAACCTCAGCGATTCCGTTCCACGTGCTTGCCTGGCCGGGAACAAAGAGATAATAGACCTTCCTGGACTACTGGCCTCACGTTTGCCACAACCTCAGCGATTCCGTTCCACGTGCTTGCCTGGCCGGGAACAAAGAGATAAGAGACATTCCTGGACTACTAGCCTCATGTTTGCCACAACCTCAGCAATTCCGTTCCACGTGCTTGCCTGGCCGGGAACAAAGAGATAAGAGAGATTCCTGGACTACTAGCCTCATGTTTGCCACAACCTCAGCAATTCCGTTCCACGTGCTTGCCTGGTCGGGAACAAAGAGATAAGAGACCTTCCTGGACGACTAGACTCACGTTTGCCACAACCTCAGCGATTCCGTTCCACGTGCTTGCCTGGCCGGGAATAAAGAGATAAGAGACCTTCCTGGACGACTAGCCTCACAAGGGTGGATTACATGCTAAAGCTTAGTAATATATTGGTTGTGGGCTGCTTAATAAGACATCAGAACAGTCATAGATGCTAAATTGATGTTTTTTGTTGGTAAAGTTTGGGAGTAAGAAAAAATTCATAAATGAAAAGTATATCAATTTATACCAAGCTAATTGTAATTATATTCTTTTATAACAAAGTTATAAAAGGCAGAATTGCTGGGCTGGAGTATTTAGAACACAACGGTGTTATAGTTGTTATTGTTCCTAGAAAATGGTACTGTTAAAAACTATTGTAAAACTATTCTCAAACAGCTTTTGTTTCTATTTATACTCACTCATCTTATTGGGAGGAGAAATCAATGCAAATGTAAAAATCCCTTCCAAAATAATCAAGTTTTAATATTTTCATATTTTTTGAATATCTGCTGTTTAGGGTGAAAATTATCAGTCTAAACTTAAAAATATATCTGCTGCATTAAAAACCTTTAATTAAACACGTTTTTCCACTTTATACTCTTAGCACGTACACACAACCACAAAATGCCAAAATTTTAGTTGCGCATTAATTAATTACCATAATTGCAATAACAGTTTGAAACGCCTGATTCAATAGCAAATCAAATCACATTATTCTAAAAATCTAAATGTTAAATAGTACAAATTTACGTTGTTTAATTCAACTTGGAAATCATTCCCACAAAGACTTCAAGTCAGTAAGAGGTAATGAGTCTTTAGTCATATATTCTAAACTGCACTTCAGCACTGACACTGCTCACAGCACATAATATTAGTTCACCTGTGGTTTAAAATAAAATCGTTCAAACATTTTACTATAATCCTAAGCAAATATGATACCGAATCATGTAATTTTGAGAGTCTTTACTCGTATGTTCTGTGTTCATTTATTCAAGACGGCTTGACATGTCAAGTGCTGCTCTCTAGCGAATTAATAATGGAGTCACTCTGAGAGTCTATCGGTTTCCTCTTCAAACAAACATAGCTTGTACGCGTTGTACGTTGAAAATACAGTTGGTAGAGTAAATTTATTGTGCAGGATTTTAACCTTTTTTATTCACGCAATTACGTTTAAAGTAATACTTATTTTGATATGCATAAATATGAAAATTCGTTGAGGGTGTTTTAGATGGACCGAATCGTGAACATTGAATCATATAAGGGGCCATGCATAAATTAAGTCACGCTATATCCAGCCCTTTTTGACCCCCTCCCCTCCCCCCTGTGTCACGCTGCTCATTACTCCCCCCCTCGCCCCTGTCACATCACACATATTAATTATTGGATTGTGGCGTGTACGGTATTCGCCACTATAACTGACGATTTCGTAGGCTTTAATGGAGTATTAATCGTGACGCGTCACGCAGGCCTTAACCAACCCCCCTCCCCCATGTCACAGTCTGTCACGATGTTCCGCACCCCCTCCCCCCCAGGGAGGCGTGACGCAATATATGCCCGGCTCCTAAACTAATAAGACTTCAACAAGTGAAACAGATACTTTTAAATATTTTACAATTTTTCAATAATTTGACATATGACTATTACTGATGGGATATTAAAATACCCCCGTCGCAGCAAACCTGCATACTCAAGCGAATTTCCAATGAATATATAACATAACACATTATCATTGAGGCAGATTAACACTTAACAGGATTCATAAGAAATATATTCACAAACAAGCGATATTTAAAATATTAATTGAATGGCTCCCGCCAGTAACGTTGTAAGCGACAAATTTCACAAAATCAAGATTTCTATGCAGTAAGGTTGGAAACGACATCCTAAACTAGTGCAGGGTATTCATTTGTTGCTATCTTTTAAGTTGGCAGTACTAGGACCAGTGGAAAACCACGAGTTTTTGGTCCCTCCGTGCAGTAACGTTGCATGTGTTCGGGATGGCAACACCACCGCGGGCGAGTCTTTTGCCCTCGGATATAAATTGGCTAAACCGCAATAAAAAAACGTCCAATTAACATTCAAAACTGGCCCAGGAATGTTTGAAAAGTAAACAGGAATGCCAGGGAACCCTACATCGGTGAAAATAACAAACCTGTACCCCGAAAACTGCTAGCAGGTGAGTACGTGCAGAAACGTTATAACCACCAAGTGCCCAAAACTCTTGTTTATCATAAAACAAAACATTACCAGTGTTACAAGTCTTAAGCTTAAAAATTAAAGGGCTCAAGGCTGTTTACAAGAAATGTGTTTTATTTAATTTTATGTTATACATTATGTCTTTTGTTTAGTTCAATTTTGCCATCAAATAAATGTAGTTTCAAGGTAAATCTTTAACTTTTATTGATTATAACAGGTTTTATCTTGTAAGTTTAAGGCAAATATTTGACTTTTCCATTTTAGGATATGTACAATATGTATTTATTAGTGTATTAATACAATTTCCTACACATAACAGCTCCTATCTTTTTCCACCCAATAATGTTGCAACCGCCATCAAACCTAAAAAGTCGCAAAAACGTTGTAAACGACTGTCGTTTACAACGTTTTTGCAATTCTGAAATCACGTATTTGGTCATAACTTATTTACTACATGAGATATTATTGTAATATTTATTTTAATGGCCACTTGTACTATTTAATACATATGTGACCAAAAGAAACATATATTCCATAGTTATTTTTCCAGTTATTTGTTTTTTACGTTTCTTGGAAAATTTTCATTTTGTCGCTTACAACGTTACTGGCGGGAGCCATTCAATTATTCTCCATAAGAATAACATTGGAGATGTGTACGCAGGTTTGCTGCAAAAAGGAACAGAAAATAATGGGTTTTTATGCAAATATCATTAGAACTCATCTAAGTAAAGTCACATACCAAGTTTCATTCATATACATTTATAAGTAAGCGATATATAACATTTTAATTATTCTCCATAAGAATAACATGGGGACCGAGTACTTAGGTTTGCTGCTACGGGAACCATACGTTTTTGGCATCTGGGGACCTCAAAATGAAAAGTTATCATGGTCTCGGGCTTAAGTCTTACCATGAGACCTACGGTAATAGCTTCTTCCCTATAGGGGAAATTCGCTAAAAAGGCTCAACGGTCGGGAAAACTATATTGTAAATTTATCTAGTATTCCCGTGCTACAACTGAAACAGAAATTACAGAGCAAACAATAAGATAATCACGGGCTCCACCACTATCCCAGGCTTCTCGCTTATTTTTGAAATAAAATTAAAATAATAATTTCAACTGATATTTTTAAAATAATCATTATTTAATTCACTGGTTATACAATTTTAATCCAGAATGGAAGACAAATATTTAGGTTTTCGTAAAGGATAAAACTAATGTCGAAACAATTTTCCTGGGATGACTACGGTCTAGGATTAGGAACACAAACCCCAGACTCATATTTGTGCTTTTACTGACAAAGTTTTACACGAATCCACGTGATAATATCAAATAAGTCACGTTAACAAATTAAATGTCCCGATACGTGACTCTACCCTTAGACCGGATAAAGGGCTCATATTGTTATGGAGAGGAGCATCAATAACATACATGCATTTAACCCTTCACAATTTACATTAGTATAGAAAAAACTATAGTTCCAGCTTCATTTAAAGTTATACGTGAAATCAATAAGGAAACAAACAATTATTTTACATTAATCGATTATAAATTTTTTTTAAGCTTAGTAATATGCTTAGTTTGATTCCTTACATATTAGATAGTACAGACTTAGTCGGACAAGGTCAATTCATATTTTTATATGTCAAATGTAATCTTCGTACACGCCAAAATACCCACTCACCTAGTAATTGTACCAGCCTATTGCCTATTGTACCAGCAAACTCTAGAATATCTAGACTCAAGGGATGGTATTTATTCAATATAGCCATCAACATTATGTTACGTAATTTCAAATTCATTAGGAAATGCTTTGTAACTTATTCTTGTTTTCTACATTAAATGTATAAATTATTAAATACAATTATTGTTTTCAATTGTAATTAACATTGCAGTTTCCACGTGTTCTGTGAATCCGGTTTCTAGTTGTATTCATTAGAGCAGTTCCTCTCAACATTCTTATCGATTAAAGGCATAGAACTTTTCCGACTATAAGAAACATTGCGAAAAGCAGTTAGTGGTAACAGGAATCAAACATTCCTCAAATAAATCTCGAAGCTGATATAAATACCCCCGTCGCAGCAAACCTGCATACTCAGCGAATTTCCAATGAATATATAACATAACACATTAAAACACTTAACAGGATTCATAAGAAATATATTCACTAACAAGCGATATTTAAAATATTAATTATTCTCCATAAGTATAACATTGGGGATGAGTACGCAGGTTTGCTGCACCAAGGCACACAAAATAATGGGTTTTTATGCAAATATCAATAGAACTCATCTTAGTGAAGTCACATACCAAGTTTCATCCATATACATTCATAAATAAGCGATATATAACATTTTAAGTATTTTCCATAAGAATAACATGGGGACCAAGTACCTAGGTTTGCTGCTACAGGAACCATAGGCGAAAATTTGTTTTTTTGTGCAAACAACAATAAACCACAACCAGATTAAGCCATATACCAAATTTCGCCAGTTTATGTTCATAAATAAGCGAGATATACAATTTTTATTTTTCTCCATAAGAATAACATTAGACAACGTACTGTGTTTAGCACTTTCAATATCTAGGTAACCAATTGACGTAGAGCAATTATCAAAAT
The DNA here is from genome assembly GCA_963675035.1 of Allygus modestus. Lineage (NCBI taxonomy): Eukaryota > Metazoa > Arthropoda > Insecta > Hemiptera > Cicadellidae > Allygus > Allygus modestus. The sequence continues at coordinate 1,118,346 of OY776111.1, forward strand.
ACCAAATTGTTTGTTTTTTTAAGCTAAATTCAATGGCATAAATTAAAATTTGATTTAAATTAAAATTGCCGGTGAAAACCCCAAAAAACACATTTTTGGGGTACAAAACCCCCCAAAAACCCCCCTTCGGATTGTGCAATTCATCTGGTTTTCGAACTCGTTCAAATAAATGGTACCTTACACATTTGTACCAAATTTCATTAAGATCGGACCTTTTTTACAAGAGTTATCGTGCTTACGGACACATATATATATATATATAAAAATATATATATATTACTTTTATTAACGATGTAAAAATGATTGAAACAAAGTACCCATTTTTATTTTCATTTAGTTTACATATATAAAAATTTGAACGAATGGTGTTTTTGGCATCTGGGGACCTCAAAATGAAAATTTATCATGGTCTCGGGTTTAAGTCTTACCATGAGACGGTAATAGCTTCTTCCCTATAGGGGAAATTCGCTAAAAAGGGTACCATATCGCTGTCATGTCAATCTGACAAATTTATGGACAGGTTCAGCTTCGGTCTTGTGCTAGGTGGATCAGTCAGCACAAACTGTCATAGGTGTTCAGGGGGTCACGTCAGGAACTTCTATGGTGGTCCCGGGCTTCAGTTTCACCGAGCGTGTCAATGTATGGACAGGTTCAGCTTCGGTCTTGTGCTAGGTGGATCAGTCAGCACAAACTGTCATAGGTGTTCAGGGGTCACGTCAGGAACTTCTATGGTGGTCCCGGGCTTCAGTTTCACCGAGCGCGTCAATGTATGGACAGGTTCAGCTTCGGTCTTGTGCTAGGTGGATCAGTCAGCACAAACTGTCATAGGTGTTCAGGGGTCACGTCAGGAACTTCTATGGTGGTCCCGGGCTTAAGTTTCACCGAGCGCGTCATGCTAATAGTTCACTTTTCCATAGGAAATTCATCAACAAGGTTGTCAGAAACCAAATTATGCACTTCGTTCGTTTTCTATAAATATCAGTTATCGTTTAGTATGGTAAAGGACTTGTAAATGACGCTAATATACTGTATATGTCGCAGAACTTAATTATATAGGTTCCTTATTCTTACTACGGGTTCAACCTATTCTTTTAATATTTTACCACGAGTTCTTTCGTTTATTTGACACAACATTTTTATAGTGCATTTAAACTTAAACTATTGTGTTAACTTAAATGTATGTGAAAATAAGATTTCAAGCTAAGTTTATTAATACGTTTGGTACATTAAAAGAAAAATACTAAACTAAGCTATTGGTAAACATAAACGCAGATTGGGGAATATTGAAAAATGATGGTTGTAATCGCGGGGACATTGATGTATTGCCGGGACGTGCGGCCGGGGACTGTGGAGGTCTGGGACCATCCATCAAGTGTCAGGCGTTCTGAGTGTAGACTACGCCGCTGGCACTGGGCCGCTGAGGGTGTCTTAAACTATTGTATTATACTGGGAAAAGAACTCATTTATTTTTCAGTTTTTAAATAAGTGAAAGCACAAGATTGATCTGTGTTCTGATTAATTTACAAAGACACTACTACTTATATTTAACTCATTGTTTTCGGCCCCAAATATCTCACGTTGGTAACAAACTGCCAAAACAATATCTAATACACCTCAACACATGGAACGAACACTCTCTGAGGATTGAACTCGTTCTGTCTACTTAGTAAACTGTTCTTACACCGCTACCCGGCCGTGGAGAAACTTGCGAGTCAATTTGACACCTTTAGGCAACACTGAAATTAGAACGTACATTTATCAATATTACAAATAACTGCAATATTACTACAAATTTAGTCTTTGTAACTATTATTATAAATAAATGTGATGATATAAGCGGTTTTATATCATAGTTATTAAATTTTTTATGCCTTCCAAACTTTTAAATCTTTTAGATTGCATTCAAGATAATTTGGTTTGACTTGTAAAGTGTGTCAAAGTGCTTTTAAAGATAAAAGCTGTTGCAAAGACGTCATCAGCGTTCAAGATTAAAGTGTTTCCTTTTATGACATTCTGTCTTAGGCATAAGAAAAACACTTCGGACAAAGTAAGAATATTTGTTTGTGGTGGGAATATGGTTAATTCACCAAATGTTGAGATATTTAAACTTACTATTGACGAAACAAATACTGTAATAGATTTAATTGCTTATGCAACAGGGTGAACAGATGTCTGATTGAAATTTTAAAACCAGAAAATTGTGTCCCTTTAGGAAAGTAAATATATAACGTTTGAAACGAAAGTGGAACTTTGTGTTGCTGGGTAATTTTAGTATTTTTTTACTGTGTGGATTTAAAAATAAATACTATTTTAAATACGATAGTTGTAGTTACTAACTTGTATCGGTTATAACCAACTCTCAGTAACGTTTCTTATTACTTGCAATCCTAATCAACATAAAACCAGTTGAATATGAACTTTGATCCTGACTCATTAACAAGGATAATGCACTAGTTTCCTGGTTGATCACACAATCATCGCTGCTGAATTCCTAACGAGCAGAGTGAGCGATGAGTTGGTATCATCGTCAAGCTAGTTAGAGATGAATGTTTGGCCCGACTCATTACCAAGGATAAAGCTCATGTTTACTGTTTGATCACACAATCATCGCTGCTGAATTACTGACGAGCAGAGTGATCAGTGAGTTGGTATCATCATAAAGCTAGTTAAAGATGAATGTTTTGCTCGACTCATTACCAAGGATAATGCTCATGTTTACTGTTTGATCACACAATCATCACGGCTGAATTAGTGACAAGCAGAGTGATCAATGAGTTGGTATCACCGTAAAGCTAGTTAGAGATGAATGTTTGGCCCGACTCATTACCAAGGATAATGCTCATGTTTACTGTTTGATCACACAATCATCGCTGCTGAATTACTGACGAGCAGAGTGATCAATGGGTTGGTATCATCATAAAGATAGTTAGAGATGAATGATTGGCTCGACTCATTAACGAGCATAATGCTCATGTTTACTGTTTGATCACACAATCATCGCTGCTGAATTCCTAACGAGCAGAGTGAGCGATGAGTTGGTATCATCGTAATGCTAGTTAGAGATGAATGGTTTGCTCGACTCATTACCAAGGATAATGCTCATGTTTACTGGTTAATCACAAAATCATCGCTGCTGAATAAGTGACAAGCAGAGTGATCAATGAGTTGGTATCATCGTAAAGCTAGTTAGAGATGAATGGTTTGCTCGACTCATTACCAAGGATAATGCTCATGTTTACTGTTTGATCACACAATCATCACTGCTGAATTAGTGACAAGCAGAGTGATCAATGAGTTGGCATCATCATAAAGCTAGTTAGAGATGAATGGTTTGCTTGACTCATTACCAAGGATAATGCTCATGTTTACTGTTTGATCACAAAATCGTCGCTGCTGAATTACTGACGAGCAGAGTGATTAATGAGTTGGTATCATCGTAAAGCTAGTTAGAGATGAATGATTTGCTCGACTCATTTCCAAGGATAATGCTCATGTTTACTGTTTGATCACACAATCATCACTGCTGAATTAGTGACAAGAAGAGTGATCAATGAGTTGGTATAATCGTAATGCTAGTTAGAGATGAATGGTTTGCTCGACTCATTACCAAGGATAATGCTCATGTTTACTGTTTGATCACTCAATCGTCGCTGCTGAATTACTGACGAGAAGAGTAATCAATGAGTTGGTATCATCGTAAAGCTAGTTAGATATGAATGGTTTGCTCGACTCATTACCAAGGATAATGCTCATGTTTACTGTTTGATCACACGATCATCACTGCTGAATTAGTGACAAGCAGAGTGATCAATGAGTTGGTATCCTCGTAAAGCTAGTTAGAGATGAATTTTGGCTCGACTCATTACCAAGGATAATGCTCATGTTTACTGTTTGATCACACAATCATCACTGCTGAATTAGTGATAAGCATAGTGATCAATGAGTTGGTATCATCGTAAAGCTAGTTAGAGATGAATGTTGGCTCGACTCATTACCAAGGATAATGCTCATGTTTACTGTTTGATCACACAATCGTCGCTGCTGAATTACTGACGAGCAGAGTGATCAATGAGTTGGTATCATCGTAATGCTAGTTAGAGATGAATGGTTTGCTCGGCTCATTTCCAAGGATAATGCTCATGTTTACTGTTTGATCACACAATCGTCGCTGCTGAATTACTGACGAGCAGAGTGATCAATGAGTTGGTATCATCGTAAAGCTAGTTAGAGATGAATGGTTTGCTCGGCTCATTACCAAGGATAATGCTCATGTTTACTGTTTGATCACACAATCGTCGCTGCTGAATTACTGACGAGCAGAGTGATCAATGAGTTGGTATCATCGTAAAACTAATTAGAGATGAATGTTTGGCTCGACTCATTCACAAGGATAATGCTCATGTTTACTGTTAGATCACACAATCATCACTGCTGAATTAGTGATAAGCAGAGTTATCAGTGAGTTGGTATCATCGTAAAGCTAGTTAGAGATGAATGGTTTGCTCGACTCATTACCAAGGATAATGCTCATGTTTACTGGTTAATCACAAAATCATCGCTGCTGAATAAGTGACAAGCAGAGTGATCAATGAGTTGGTATCATCGTAAAGCTAGCTAGAGATGAATGGTTTGCTCGACTCATTACCAAGGCTAATGCTCATGTTTACTGTTTGATCACACAATCATCACTGCTGAATTAGTGACAAGCAGAGTGATCAATGAGTTGGCATCATCATAAAGCTAGTTAGAGATGAATGGTTTGCTTGACTCATTACCAAGGATAATGCTCATGTTTACTGTTTGATCACAAAATCGTCGCTGCTGAATTACTGACGAGCAGAGTGATTAATGAGTTGGTATCATCGTAAAGCTAGTTAGAGATGAATGATTTGCTCGACTCATTTCCAAGGATAATGCTCATGTTTACTGTTTGATCACACAATCATCACTGCTGAATTAGTGACAAGCAGAGTGATCAATGAGTTGGTATAATCGTAATGCTAGTTAGAGATGAATGGTTTGCTCGACTCATTACCAAGGATAATGTTCATGTTTACTGTTTGATCACTCAATCGTCGCTGCTGAATTACTGACGAGCAGAGTAATCTATGAGTTGGTATCATCGTAAAGCTAGTTAGATATGAATGGTTTGCTCGACTCATTACCAAGGATAATGCTCATGTTTACTGTTTGATCACACAATCATCACTGCTGAATTAGTGACAAGCAGAGTGATCAATGAGTTGGTATCCTCGTAAAGCTAGTTAGAGATGAATGTTGGCTCGACTCATTACCAAGGATAATGCTCATGTTTACTGTTTGATCACACAATCATCACTGCTGAATTAGTGATAAGCAGAGTGATCAATGAGTTGGTATCATCGTATAGCTAGTTAGAGATGAATGTTGGCTCGACTCATTACCAAGGATAATGCTCATGTTTACTGTTTGATCACACAATCGTCGCTGCTGAATTACTGACGAGCAGAGTGATCAATGAGTTGGTATCATCGTAAAGCTAGTTAGAGATGAATGGTTTGCTCGGCTCATTACCAAGGATAATGCTCATGTTTACTGTTTGATCACACAATCGTCGCTGCTGAATTACTGACGAGCAGAGTGATCAATGAGTTGGTATCATCGTAAAGCTAGTTAGAGATGAATGGTTTGCTCGGCTCATTACCAAGGATAATGCTCATGTTTACTGTTTGATCACACAATCGTCGCTGCTGAATTACTGACGAGCAGAGTGATCAATGAGTTGGTATCATCGGAAAACTAGTTAGAGATGAATGTTTTCTCGACTTACTAAATCCTTTAAAATTGGGTTGAAAAGATAGGCCTAGTTAGCCTCAGTTTCTTCTGACCCAATTATGCCGAGGACAATAAAAGCCCTCGGCGATCACATTTAACGCCTTATCCATATTTGTTTAACTCTTCAACGCCATTGGATATCCGTAGGCAAGAATTCTATTGTTAGCAAAAGGCTTTTCCTGATTTCATATCAATGAAAAAATTAAAATTATTTTTACTTTTGTTCATTTTTATATTAGTATATATTGTTAGATTATATTTTAACAAACATTTCATTCTCACTACAACTTGTAAATAGCACTCAACTGCATTTGATAATAATATGTATAATTCAAACCTAGAATTTCATTAGCTTAAATCTATAAATCAAAATTAACATTGACAATTGTGGAAACAGTTTTTGAAACAGTGATTATTTTGTATATTTTTTAAAATTTTATAGCCAATTGATTTGTTTCATTAGAAGCTTGAATCTGAATTTAGTTTTGTGAAAAATTCAAATTCTAAAGGAATTTTCCTAACTTCGAAATATATCTCAGTATCAAGAAATACGGTTAGAATGTTCCTAATGAGTAAGTGGCTGACGAAGTTTTTTGGCTTATATGTTATTTTTATGAAATTTTATAATTGCAAAAATATTTAGACATTTTATGATGTGAGGACAAGACACAGTTTTATTTCAATAGAGTTAGAAGTGTTGAACTCCAACAACGTAACTCCCTGCCACCTGAGACAGGGCAGTTAGGAGCTCCCTGCCACCTGACACAGGGGGGTAGGAGCTCCCTGCCACCTTAGACAGGGGAGTTAGGAGCTCTCTGCTATCTTAGATAGGGGGGTTAGGAGCTCTCTGCCACCTTAGACAGGGGAGTTGGGAGCTCTCTGCCAACTTAGACAGGGGAGTTGGGAGCTCCCTGCCACCTGAGACAGAGGAGTTAGGAGCTCCCTTCCACCTGAGACAGGGGAGTTAGGAGCTCCCTGCTACCTGAATCAGGGGAGTTATGAGCTCCCTGCCACCTGAGACAGGGGAGTTAGGAGCTCCCTGCCACCTTAGACAGGGGAGTTAGGAGCTCCCTGCCACCTGAGACAGGGGAGTTAGGAGCTCCCTGTCACCTGAGACAGGGGAGTTAGGAGCTCCCTGCCACCTGAGACAGGAGAGTTAGGAGCTCCCTGCCACCTGAGACAGGGGAATTAGCAGCTACCTGTCACCTGAGACAGAGGAGTTAGGAGCTCCCTGCCACCTGAGACAGGGGAGTTAAAAGCTCCCTGCCACCTGAGACAGAGGAGTTAGGAGCTCCCAGCCACCTGAGACAGGAGAGTTAGGAACTCCCTGCCACCTGAGACAGGGGAATTAGCAGCTACCTGTCACCTGAGACAGAGGAGTTAGGAGATCCCTGCCACCTGAGACAGGGGAGTTAGGAGCTCCCTGCCACCTGAGACAGAGGAGTTAGGAGCTCCCTACAACCTGAGATAGGGGAGTTAGGAGCTCCCGGCCACCTGAGACAGGGGAGTTAGGATCTCCCTGCCACTTGAGTCAGGGGAGTTAGGAGCTTCCTGATACCTGATACAGGGGAGTTAGGAGCTCCCTGCCACCTGAGACAGGGGAGTTAGGAGCTCCCTGCCACCTGAGACAGAGGAGTTAGGAGCTCCCTGCCACCTGAGGCAGGGAAGTTAGGAGCTGCCTGCCACCTGAGACAGAGGAGTTAGGAGCTCCCTGATACCTGATACAGGGGAGTTATGAGCTCCCTGCCACCTGAGACAGGGGAGTTAGGAGCTCCCTGATACCTGAGACAGGGGAGTTAGGAGTTCCCTGATACCTGAAACAGGGGAGTTATGAGTTCCCTGCCACCTGAGACAGGGGAGTTAGGAGCTCCCTGATACCTGATACAGGGGAGTTAGGAGCTCCCTGCCACCTGAGACAGGGGAGTTAGGAGCTCCCTGATACCTGATACAGGGGAGTTATGAGCTCCCTGCCACCTGAGACAGGGGAGTTAGGAGCTCCCTGATACCTGAGACAGGGGAGTTAGGAGTTCCCTGATACCTGATACAGGGGAGTTATGAGCTCCCTGCCACCTGAGACAGGGAAGTTAGGAGCTCCCTGATACCTGATACAGGGGAGTTATGAGCTCCCTGCCACCTGAGACAGGGGAGTTAGGAGCTCCCTGATACCTGATACAGGGAGTTAGGAGCTCCCTGATACCTGATACAGGGGAGTTAGGAGCTCCCTGATACCTGATACAGGGGAGTTAGGAGCTCCCTGATACCTAATACAGGGGAGTTAGGAGCTCCCTGACACCTGATACAGGGGAGTTAGGAGCTCCCTGCCACCTGAGACAAGGGAGTTAGGAGTGAGATTCACAGACGAAGATTTTATCTCTGGACATAAACAATCCTGTCACAAGGAAATTCATTACTGGACTCTGTTTTCAAACAAATCCAAAGCTACAAAACATCCCGTCACTCATTTACTCTTTAGTTTTGTTTAAACTGCATGTTTTTACTGAGGTATATTTCGTAATTTGGGAATTTTACTGTAGAAAAACGATTTAGTCTAAACTAAATTGAGGTATAAGCTTCTAATTTAAAAAAGTTAATTGACCTAAGTCCATTGACTTTTTTAAAATTGCATTTTTAATTTAAACAATTAAATCCAACAATCACAAATTTGACATGATGTTTCCACAATTTTCAACATTAATATTTATTTATAGATTTATAGATTTATTCGTTGATTTAAAATATATTAATGAGTATATAGTGTATTCGTTGGATACATTGGGAAAACGGTTCTTAACCAAACGAATAAAACATTAATCCATTTTTGCAAAGCAAGATTACGTAAGAAATTAAAGGGCGATCAATGAAAAGTAAAAAAAATTATTTAGTGGGTGGCCAGTTATTTTGGACTAGTTATTGAACGGAATATAAGGTCGATTAAGAAATGGTGAAGAACATACGTATGTTTCATATAATGTTAAAACAACAATAAAATAAGTTTAACTCATGAATGTTTAGAAGTGCGAAAGTCGCACTTACTCAAAAATACCATTTAATAAACCAATAAAAAACTTTTAAGTTGACATAAATAAACAAAGTTACGACAACCACCATAATAAAAAACGTTAAAAAATTAATAACTGCATAAAATCAATTAAAAATACGCATTCAACACCATAACAAGATTTAGGAGAGAAAGTGATTCAGCCGACGTGTCGGGAGTTTGTGTAGAACACAACTGACGGCTTGTTAATGTCCCGAGCGGAACACGCGAGCTGATGATGGGTCTGCCGCATAATTGAAAGTGTAGGGAGCGGTGCGCGCCACACTGATATGTTCACAATCTAGGTAATACCATATCTAAAGGATTTGCTTCAACTATGTTAAACTTCAAAAGAACCTAATAAAATACAAGTAAATACCACATTTTAAAATTGTTGTTGCCATATTCATGGAACAGCCTTTATACTATACAGTTAACATGCAATTTCTAGTATCTATAGTATTACTCTTGGAGCATCATTATTCTTTTGTGAATATTTTAATTTTGTTAAAAACAGTTTTATATTCGTATTGTAGTATGAATTTAAAGGACATTGGTGTTCATATTTATCCTTTTTAAGATAAAAACATTCATAAATGAAAACATTTTAATACAGGTTAAAAAAAACTTTATTTTACAAATATTTGATATATTTTACCAATTGTCTTGATTTTTTTGGGAGTTATAACTTAATTTTATTTATCCAATGGCAAATGAAGTAGAAGTTGCGGGTGTTTGAGGCATTATTTCCATTTCCAATGTTCTAAGATGATATAACTACAAGCTTTAACTTCCGCTGAGAAATATGTTTGCAAAAGGCTAAGGAAAGATTTAACTAACAGCTATAATATTACCAAACGCACGTAAGCAAAAGGATTAATGAAAAACAACAACAACAAACATAAATCACTTCTCTTACTGATGCTAAACATTCAAAATATCAATTTGACGCAATATACAGATTTACCCTGCGTATAATGATGTACCATAGAAAACGTACGACGTTGTGCCCCCAATATTGAAATAAAACTGAAAGTCTATGTTTAGTTGGAGAAGTCATTCATGACGTTGTGCCAAACCTGCTAGATATTCGAGTGCTAAAAATGACATATTTTGATGTCATGGATACCAACAAAATCACTAAGCAAAGGTTTTCCGTTGTGTTGTCAAACTGTACACTCAAAAAAATAATTTAGCTAATTCCAGCTCTGTCTTCTGTACATAATTTCAGAGCTGTAAAGCTGTTATTTGCAAACAAATCTTTTAAGTTAATCATTGATGAACGTAAGAGAACCTAGCAACAAATATAAAACCTCAATCCAACTACTGATTAATTAAGCGATGGTGAGTTTTCATCAACATTTTAGTTTCAAGTATTGATAGGTCGTTTTTATGTAGGGAGTCTTAAAAAAGCAAAACACCAATCCTGAAAAAATAAAGATATAAACAGAACTTTTGATTGGCCTAAGCCCATAAAATTCCTGTAAATTTATGTAATTTGAGCGAAACATTATCGACCATTATATATCGACCACAAATACATAACTGGCGAATTAAAACGCTGTTCATGCTGTGACTTGATCTTCTTCACGAACAACCTAGAGATCGGCAGAGGCTCAGTTGAAAGGACGCGTCTTACAATCAGCCAACAACCAAATATGTAATGTGCATAGTAGAATGAGGTCAAAGCGATGGTTACCTAAACGCCTAGTGCGAATCACCAACAGGAAAGTATTACTGCAGACTAGACGAAAAGGGGATAAAGGAGCTGTAGACATCACGGTTAGTGAGGTGGGACATTACGTCAACTGGATCCGCAGTGATAGAGGTGACAACGGGATAGGGGCAACAACGGAATAGGGATGACAACGGGATAGGGATGACAACGGGATAGGGATGACAACGCGATAGAAGTGACAACCCGATAGGTGTGACAACGGGATTTGGGTGACAACGCGTTAGGTGTGACAACGGTATAGGGAGACAACCCGATAGGTGTGAGAACGCGATAGGAGTGACATTGGGATAGGGGTGACAACGGGATAGGTGTGACAATGCGATAGAGGTGGCAACAGGATAGGGGTGACAACCCTATAGTTGTGACAACGCGAAAGGGGTGGCAACGGGATAGGAGTGACAACGCGATAGAGGTGGAAACAGGATAGAGGTGACAACGCAAAAGGGGTGGCAACGGGATAGGTGTGACAACGCGATAGAGGTGGCAACAGGATAGGGGTGACAACCCTATAGTTGTGACAACGCGAAAGGGGTGACAACGGGATAGGTGTGACAACGCGATAGAGGTGGCAACAGGATAGGGGTGACAACCCTATAGTTGTGACAACGCGAAAGGGGTGGCAACGGGATAGGTGTGACAACGCGATAGAGGTGGAAACAGGATAGAGGTGACAACCCTATAGTTGTGACAACGCGAAAGGGGTGGCAATGGGATAGGTGTGACAACGCAATGAACCAGTAATATATAAACTGGGTTTGCTCTACGTGTTAATCTATTAAAGTGTCCCGCCCTAATATTTAATAGGTGAGGGTCGATGTGTGTTTAGTTTATTTATACATGTTAATGATTGAGGTGAGTAATACATTACGTCATATTAAAGCAATATTTATAAGATGAACAGTATATCACAAACCTTTAGTAAAACTAATAGTAATTATAAGGACTGTTTAATAATATAACGTTGCGCAAGATGTAGACGACGTGATGGTGATACATGCAACGTTGTAATACTGTACCTGGGCTGGCGACGCGAGACAGCTCGCCGGCATCTACTCTCGAGCGAGGATTTGGGCTGCGGTTGTTTGGTCATCCTATTTGTGATGTTCTAGTTATCAAATGATATATGGGTTGCATTCCAACACGTCGCTGTAGATCAAATAAGTATGCCCATGCCATGTTAAGTAGCGTTAGTCAGGTTGGTAAGGTAATACAATTTAAAGAATGAGTTCTGTGGTTAGCACCCAGTAATAATATTAAATTTCCGAAGTAATGTGCTCGATTTTGTTTAGTAAGTAAAACTTACAACCAGACATAACAATTACCACACGGTTGTAATCTCTAGACATAATAAATACCGCACCATAGTTGTTATCCTAAAATGAGACTTAAATACACATGGTGATTATTTTAAAATGGTTTAAGGCAGCGTGGTCCAACTATTTAAACACCCGATATTTTGTTGAGAAAGATTTTTAGCTGTGATTTTGGGTTAGACTAGTGGTTTAAAATATCACCACAAGGCCCTTTGCTTTGGGTTAGACCTTTGCTTACATCTAAACGTTTCCTCCTGACCCCTTGCTACTGGCCACCACTTTTGCAGGTGAAGATGAAAAGAAATAGTCACAGTTTTAATTTCCTAAGCCCCTCTGTTTAAAAGGTTTTAGGTTGTTTCTGAACTAATTTGACGCCCTGTGTATTCGTGTTGTATTGAGCCACAGAGGGCTTAGTGATTCACTATGCTCGCACGTGTTCCGACCGAGTGGTATCCATTGTTTATCGTGCGATCGTGCGCTGCGTCGCGACGACAATTGGGCCAAAGTTTTATGGAGTGATTAAAGTGATTTAAGGCCATTTTTGTTCGCCTATACCTTTTCTTGAACTTTTAACTGAATCAGCTATGTATCCTTAACTTTAGATAGTTGTTCATCAAAACATATTTTAAAGCCTTAAAGCAGAAATTTTTCTAATTTTCTTTCAAACTGTGAGTAATAGGTAACAGGTTATGATTACTTTGAAATTCACAGTTTTACTTGAAAATGACTTAAGATCAGAATGTAGTAATGATACATTATGAAATGCAAAACACCCAAGCTTCAACAATGCTAGTACAATTATTATTGGTGTTAAGTAGTAATAAAATAGGTCCGCAAACCTTTTGTAAAAGAGTACAAACGGATATAAAAAACTATTAAATTTAAAAAAATACGGTTGAAATTTTATGAGAACATATAATACTTTGTTAAAATGCTTTAAAGCTGTTAATTTGTGAGTATAACGGTAACACAGAAATGACGATTATTGTAAAACGAAAGAAGTCAAACTCACAAAAACCGACGGGACGTTGGTTTAGATACAATAATGACTGCACCGTTGTTGTTAACTTCAGACACAATAATTACCGGAAAGGTGTTATATGAAGACATAATAATGACTGCACCGTTGTTTTTAACTTCAGACTCAATAATTACTGCACCTTTGATTTTATCTTCAGACACAATAATGACTGCAAAGTTGTTATCTGTAGACATAATAATTACTGCACCGTGGTTGTTACCTTCAGACACAATAATGACTTCACCGTCGTTTTTATCTCAAGACACAATAATTACCTTACCATTGTTGTTATATTCAGACACAATAATGACTGAACCGTTTTTGTTATATTTAGACACAATAATGACTGCACCATTGTTTTTAACTTCAGACACAATAATTACTGCAAAGTTGTTATCTTTAGCTATAATAATGGCTGCACCGTTGTTGTTATATTCAGACAAAATAATGACTGCACCGTTGTTGTTATCGTCAGACACAATAATGACTGCACCGTTGTTGTTATTGTCAGACACAAGAATGACTGTACCATTGTTGTTATCGTCAGAAACAATAATGACTGCTCTATTGTTGTTATCGTTAGACACGATAATGACTACACCGTTGTTGTTATCGTCAGGCACGATAATGACTGCACCGTTGTTGTTATCGTCAGGCACGATAATGACTACACCGTTGTTGTTATCATGAGACACAATAATGACTGCACCGTTGTTGTTATCTTCAGACACAATAATGACTGCTCCATTGTTGTTATCGTCAGACACGATAATGACTACACCGTTGTTGTTATCGTCAGGCACGATAATGACTGCACCGTTGTTGTTATCGTCAGGCACGATAATGACTACACCGTTGTTGTTATCTTCAGACACAATAATGACTGCTCCCTTGTTGTTATCGTCAGACACGATAATGACTACACCGGTGTTGTTATCGTCAGGCACGATAATGACTGCACCGTTGTTGTTATCGTCAGACAATATAATGACTGCACCGTTGTTGTTATTGTCAGACACGGTAATGACTGCACCGTTGTTGTTATCGTCAGACAATATAATGACTGCACCGTTGTTGTTATTGTCAGACACGGTAATGACTGCACCGTTGTTGTTATCGTCAGACAATATAATGACTGCACCGTTGTTGTTATCGTCAGACACGGTAATGACTGCACCGTCGTTGTTATCGTCAGACACAGTAATGACTGCACCGTTGTTGTTATCTGTTTCGCTATCCATGTACAGTGTTGGAGTTGTACGGACAAGTTACCTCCTTCACTTGAGTAAACTCATGTTAACTTAATTTAGAAACACATCTCACAATATTTTTTCTTTGTATAAGTAAGTGTTACTGGCTGATCTGATTCTATATGATTCATACAATCACCTTTTTATATTTAACTACCCAGCCTAAAGTGTTCCAATAGCTAACTTTTTATTTTATTTACTATGTTTCTTATGAGGGACCATCTTTAATATTGTAGCTACGTTTTGAGGTGCTATTCAGTCAAAAAAATTCCCGAAATTGTTAAAATATGTGGCCAACATCAACTTTTTTTATAAAAAAAGTAATATTAATGTTTTATCGGGTAAAGAATGTAATTATAAAAGGTTTATAGTCGAGGTTTATTTTCCCTATACTTAAACGTTCACCCTCCAGAACTACTCACTGAAGTGGTTTTTACTATTTTATCGTTGAGTAGTTCACCTTAAGTTCAGCTATGGAGGCTGAAGATGTAGGTTTAGGAAGTAAACATTAGTAACAAAATAGTTTTAATAATTATATTTTCAACCCGATGAAATATTAATATTAGCGATATTCTGTAAGAACATTTAAAAGCTGGCCATATCAAAATGGCGGGATTTTTTTTTAATTGGATAGCATCTAAAAACATAGTTTAAAAAATCTCCGTTCCCCAGAAGAAGTGCAATCTCATAAAACAACAAATATATTATACTGGACATCTGTATATATCTAAGACATATTCAATATATCTTAATCTAAATCAACCTGTATTAATATTTTGAAAAACAGTTGATGATTTTTAAATGCAACCATAATACAAATGCTGTCATCGAAAGGATATTTTTTATACTCAATTAGAATCACAAATTTTAATTTTAAATTGCTAAAAGAATGCAAGCCACAATAAACATATCGAAATCTATAACTATTTCTAAAGAGCTTTATTGTTTCTAGAATTTTGCAATAAATTGTGAGTTAAATATCATTTATAAATAAACTATCGTTTTTATACCTTTTGCTGAGTGTTGTATATCGTATATTTGATGAATTTCCCATCCTTTGATCGATGGCCCGAGAACAGGTATTGTACGCTTCTGCCTCTGTACTCATCCTCTTTGATATTGAATATTGTTATGTTACCGGTAAGATCTACAAGGTATCATTACGTCGAAATTAACTTAGTAGAATTATGTAGGTAGGTTTAATGCTATGTTAAAAACAATGTGAAAACGCCATTATTTATGGTTTCAGCGGGTGGAAAGTTGATGTGATTGAATTATGAATTGAATTATGATTCAATATTTGAAAATTTTAGCTCCAACAACCTTGTTGTTTAATGTTGGATCGTTTTGTTTTGCAAACTCATTGAAACGATTTATAACTTACCACAATATCCTAAAATGTGTACTTTAAAACTATATCGTATTTAAAGACGCATTTAAAATATTGTATTTAATCTACTAAAATTACCAACGAAAGTTTTTTAAATTCCTGAAAGGTAAAACCAAACTAGTTAATCCATGTCTCGTGTTCCTAATCCCAGTGTGTCGCAGTCTCTGGGAATTGTTCTGAAATTCATCTCATCCTCGTTTATACTTAAACATTTTTGAAATACGTTCTACTGAGATCAAATATTTATTTCATGACAACCACAAAATAAACTTCATAACCTAACATCGATCTTAAGTGCAAATTTTAGTATGTTTATTAGTATACTTTAGTAGAAAGCAAATTTTGTTTAAAAATATATATACTCTCTTAATATCTCTGTAACACGTGGACGCAACTAGGGAGTTTTTAAGGTGAATACTATGAAGGTATGAATATAAGGTATGATATGACTATAAGGTATGAATGAATGATAAGTGTAGAACGGGTGAGATGCCTTGGGTAGCCTTATTACTGATTACGACCGACTGATAGCACTAAGGTATGAATGAATGATAAGTGTAGAATGGGTGACATGCCTTGTGTAGCCTTGTTACTGACTAAGACCGACTGATAGCACTAAGGTATGAATGAATGATAAGTGTCGAATGGGTGAGATGTCTTGTGTAGCCTTGTTACTGACTACGACCGACTGATAGCACTAAGGTATGAATGAATGATAAGTGTAGAATGGGTGAGATGTCTTGTGTAGCCTTGTTACTGACTACGACCAAATGATAATACTAGGGTATGAATGAATAAGTGTAGAATAGGTGAGATGTCTTGTGTAGCCTTGTTACTGACTACGACCAACTGATAACACTAGGGTATGAATGAATGATAAGTGTAGAATGGGTGAGATGTCTTGTGTAGCCTTGTTACTGACTACGACCAAATGATAATACTAGGGTATGAATGAATGATAAGTGTAGAATAGGTGAGATGTCTTGTGTAGCCTTGTTACTGACTACGACCGACTGGTAGCACTAAGATATGAATGAATGATAAGTGTGGAATGGGTGGGATGCCTTGTGTAGCCTTGTTACTGACTACGACCGACTGATAGCACTAAGGTATGAATGAATGATAAGTGTAGAATGGGTGGGATGCCTTGTGTAACCTTGTTACTGACTATGACCGACTGATAGCACTAAGGTATGAATGAATGATAAGTGTAGAATGGGTGAGATGCCTTGTGTAGCCTTGTTACTGACTACGACCGACTGATAGCACTAAGGTATGAATGAATGATAAGTGTAGAATGGGTGGGATGCCTTGTGTAGCCTTATTACTGACTAAGACCGACTGATAGCACTAAGGTATGAATGAATGATAAGTGTAGAATGGGTGAGATGCCTTGTGTAGCCTTTTTACTGACTACGACCGACTGATAGCACTAAGGCATGAATGAATGATAAGTGTAGAATGGGTGAGATGCCTTGTGTAGCCTTGTTACTGACTAAGCCCGACTGATAGCACTAAGGTATGAATGAGTGATAAGTGTAGAATGGGTGAGATGCCTTGTGTAGACTTGTTACTGACTACGACCGACTGATAGCAATAAGGAATGAATGAATGATAAGTGTAGAATGGGTGGGATGCCTTGTGTAGCCTTGTTACTGACTACGACCGACTGATAGCACTAAGTCATGAATGAATGATAAGTGTAGAATGGGTGAGATGCCTTGTGTAGCCTTGTTACTGACTACGATCGACTGATAGCACTAAGGTATGAATGAATGATAAGTGTAGAATGGGTGAGATGCCTTGTGTAGCCTTGTTACTGAATAAGACCGACTGATAGCACTAAGGTATGAATGAATGATAAGTGTAGAATGGGTGAGATGCCTTGTGTAGCCTTGTTACTGACTAAGACCTACTGATAGCACTAAGGTATGAATGAATGATAAGTGTAGAATGGGTGAGATGTCTTGTGTAGCCTTGTTACTGACTACGACCAACTGATAACACTAGGGTATGAATAAATGATAAGTGTAGAATGGGTGAGATGTCTTGTGTAGCCTTGTTACTGACTACGACCAACTGATAACACTAGGGTATGAATGAATAAGTGTAGAATAGGTGAGATGTCTTGTGTAGCCTTGTTACTGACTACGACCAACTGATAACACTAGGGTATGAATGAATGATAAGTGTAGAATAGGTGAGATGTCTTGTGTAGCCTTGTTACTGACTAAGACCGATTGATAGCACTAAGGTATGAATGAATGATAAGTGTAGAATGGGTGAGATGTCTTGTGTAGCCTTGTTACTGACTACGACCGACTGATAGCAGTAAGGTATGAATGAATGATAAGTGTAGAATAGGTGAGATGTCTTGTGTAGCCTTGTTACTGACTACGACCAACTGATAACACTAGGGTATGAATGAATGATAAGTGTAGAATGGGTGAGATGTCTTGTGTAGCCTTGTTACTGACTACGACCAACTGATAACACTAGGGCATGAATGAATGATAAGTGTAGAATAGGTGAGATGTCTTGTGTAGCCTTGTTACTGACTAAGACCGACTGATAGCACTAAGGTATGAATGAATGATAAGTGTAGAATGGGTGAGATGCCTTGTGTAGCCTTGTTACTGACTAAGACCGACTGATTATTTAGCCGACCATTAATCAATAGCCCAATGACCAATGGCAGCTGGATCCAGTATCGAACCTTCACATCCTTCCTCGGGATTTTGCTTAGGATCGATCTGGCGAACTTCAGATTATTATACCATCCATGAAAAAACGAATTAATTTTAAATTTAAATTACAAGTTTTGCTATTACTGAGAATTGTTTCAATAAAGTAATAACTGACGAGCTGTATGTTAAGACGTCTTATAAAAGTTAAATATATTTACACTAATATTGTTCGCAAAATCAAGACCATACATTTACAAATAAGTCAATACTTAATAACTTTTTACCCTAATTTAATCCTTATTTAAATAAGTAAACTAGAATAAGATAAATTTTTTCATCATACATGACGATATATTTTAAGCCCTTTCTTGTCCAAAATTAAAACCCTTAAAATTTTGAATAAGTTCGAAATATGTATTATTAAAATAGTTATGGATTTGTTTTCAATAATATTCCATATTTATATAAAATGGTAAAGTTATTTTAATCATCGTATAAATGACCCAAAGAAAATATTCATGAACTCAAACTCAGTTTTAAGGAATAAGAAGATGAGGTTTCACTGGTACATCACAAAGCTGCAGAAGACAGTGGCTTGCGTCAAGAACCTCAGCCAGAAGATAATATGAAGATCAGGTTTCACTGGTACATCACAAAGCTGCAGAAGACAGTGGCTTGGGTCAAGAACCTCAGCCAGAAGAGAATATGAAGATCAGGTTTCACTGGTACATCACAAAGCTGCAGAAGACAGTGGCTTAGGTCAAGAACCTCAGCCAGAAGAGAATATGAAGATCAGGTTTCACTGGTACATCACAAAGCTGCAGAAGACAGTGGCTTCGGTCAAGAACCTCAGACAGAAGAGAATATGAAGATAAGGTTTCACTGGTACATCACAAAGCTGCAGAAGACAGTGGCTTGGGTCAAGAACCTCAGCCAGAAGAGAATATGAAGATAAGGTTTCACTGGTACATCACAAAGCTGCAGAAGACAGTGGCTTGGGTCAAGAACCTCAGCCAGAAGAGAATATGAAGATCAGGTTTCAGTGGTACATCACAAAGCTGCAGAAGACAGTGGCTTGGGTCAAGAACCTCAGCCAGAAGAGAATATGAAGATCAGGTTTCACTGGTACATCACAAAGCTGCAGAAGACAGTGGCTTGGGTCAAGAACCTCAGCCAGAAGAGAATATGAAGATCAGGTTTCACTGCTACATCACAAAGCTGCAGAGGACAGTGGCTTGGGTCAAGAACCTCAGCCAGAAGAGAATATGAAGATCAGGTTTCACTGGTACATCACAAAGCTGCAGAAGACAGTGGCTTGGGTCAAGAACCTCAGCCAGAAGAGAATATGAAGATAAGGTTTCACTGGTACATCACAAAGCTGCAGAAGACAGTGGCTTGGGTCAAGAATCTCAGCCAGAAGAGATTATGAAGATCAGGTTTCAGTGGTACATCACAAAGCTGCAGAAGACAGTGGCTTGGGTCAAGAACCTCAGCCAGAAGAGAATATGAAGATCAGGTTTCACTGGTACATCACAAAGCTGCAGAAGACAGTGGCTTGGGTCAAGAACCTCAGCCAGAAGAGAATATGAAGATCAGGTTTCAGTGGTACATCACAAAGCTGCAGAAGACAGTGGCTTGGGTCAAGAACATCAGCCAGAAGAGAATATGAAGATCAGGTTTCACTGGTACATCACAAAGCTGCAGAAGACAGTGGCTTGGGTCAAGAACCTCAGCCAGAAGAGAATATGAAGATCAGGTTTCACTGGTACATCACAAAGCTGCAGAAGACAGTGGCTTGGGTCAAGAACCTCAGCCAGAAGAGAATATGAAGATAAGGTTTAACTGGTACATCACAAAGCTGCAGAAGACAGTGGCTTGGGTCAAGAACCTCAGCCAGAAGAGAATATGAAGATCAGGTTTCAGTGGTACATCACAAAGCTGCAGAAGACAGTGGCTTGGGACAAGAACCTCAGCCAGAAGAGAATATGAAGATCAGGTTTCACTGGTACATCACAAAGCTGCAGAAGACAGTGGCTTGGGTCAAGAACCTCAGCCAGAAGAGAATATGAAGATCAGGTTTCACTGGTACATCACAAAGCTGCAGAAGACAGTGGCTTGGGTCAAGAACCTCAGCCAGAAGAGAATATGAAGATCAGGGGTCTGACAGCAAGTGTGGCTATATAGTGATAAATACGTTGGAGTGAAATGATTAATCAGAAACGTATGGGAGCACGTTAAGGCGTCTAACTACTAAAACAGTGCTCGAATATGGGGAAGCCCTCTGGACGAGGAAGACGCACCGACAAAATCATTGTCAGATTGCGGGAATTACATTAGGGAGAGTAACACTTTGGATTAAATTAATAATGTCTACTGGGCTACATATTGGTATAAAATCTCTACAGATGTAGAACCTCAGCACGGTTTAAATGTCCCACACTTCTTGCGAACACGCCCGAACATTCGGCCGAGCTCCGAATGTGAATGTTCGGAGTATTCGCGAGTAGTGTGGGAGCTGCACGACCTTTTGACTACATACAGGAACATACGGGACTGAATGTTCTGTGAACTTTCGGAAGAATGTTCGGCCGAATGTTCAGGCCTGTTCGCGAGAAGTGTGGGACCACCTTAATCGATGCTGACCTGAAGTGTAAATATAATTGAGCAGCAACCCACAGCTTACCGTGCCCACAGTCGAACTCTTTGACTGTTGAAATTACGACTGCAATAAGGCTTATTACAATGAGTTATATACACCCACATTATTGGGAAAAATGGCACCATGGCAAAACTCAAAACTATAATGAGACCTTTAATAGCATTATTTGGACAAGGCTTCCAAAAACCTACTTTGTAAATTCACAAACTATCCAAATTATATTAGGTATGATAAAACTAGATTCCCTCAGGCTTCGTAAGACGGACATGGCATACAAAGAAGTTGAAAAAGAGCCTGAAAAGCTAAGAAGACTGTCAAAAGAAGACTATAAGATGTATAAAATAAAAGAAGAGATCTCCTATGGTGATGTACTATTTTTAAACAAACAAGAAAGGACGATACAATTATTTTCCATGGTATTAGAGGTTTTGCCTTTTTTGTCAGGCACACTTTTTTCCATAATTATAAACAAATTCTATAACAATTGGGGTGTGTGTTCTTCACATTATATGGAACAAAAATGGGAATCATATTTCATAACAATTAAAAAACTTTTGAACATTTTTTGTTATAAGTTACAAAATATTTTATACAATTTTAAAAATGTTTAAACAATTGTTGCTAAAAAAATTATTTTATTTTGGATTATTATTAGTAATAATGAACAAATCTTGGTGCAATATCAAGTTGATGTTTTAAAATTTGAAAAATGTTATGAGTACCTAAAAATTGCCATTTTAACATGAACGGTATATCGACTGCTCTGTTCCCTAAACCTATGAAGTACTAAAGTATAAAGTAAAAGGTACTTTCGCTAATGTCTTTAAGATAAAGCGTTCAAACTGGGGTATGGGTACCGGAGTAATCAATTGAAATACCACATTGTATTATGTGAAACAACCTGATAAGCATTCTATATGTAAATAAATTGCAGTTAAACGCATTAATATCTAGTGGAATATTTCATGTAATGTGAAACATGTACGCCGTTCTCTGCTATCCAATCAATACTCCATGTGAAACAAACTAGCGACAACGCTAATCCCGTGGTAACGCTTTTTGCTGAGTTTTCGCCGAACGAGTTGAACCCCTGATTGATGTTACCATTGTTATACTTTAAACATATTATTACAACACATAACGATGTTTTTATATATCGAGTTTTGTGGCCGCTATTGAACACGCAACCTAATAAATGTATCAAAAAGCAAAACTCATATAAATATAATGTATTGGAAACATAAAACAAAACTATAATTTATTTTTCAAACTAATTTTATAAATCAATCACTAGTTCTGACTGCACACCCAACCATGACCTTTAAAACAATAACATTCTTTGTGCATGGATTATAATTGTTTAGGGTTCATAGTATTTCCAACGGGTTGGTAACGTGCTGATGCATCAAGCTGATGTGCAATGTTATTGGTCCAGGGCGTCTCTCCTGAGCCCAGTGCTCTAGCGAGGTTTAGACCCGATGCTGGAGATGAGAGGATAGTTTGTGATACATCGTCCTACTGAGGGCTGCCCAACGTCTTGCACCCGCGAGTATCTACTCTTCTCACTCACTCTGCGCGTGTTTTGTAAGCGTGAAAGTGTATGCAGTCAATAACCGAGATAGAAGATCTTATACATGCATGACTGATTCACTCAAGTTGACATCTTTTTTTTTCAATAAATCTTACGAACTTATGTTTCTGTGTGGAAAGGCCATTATAATGAGTGAAAAGATAAATACGTTTGCGCTATAAAATTCCTTGAGTTTCCCGAATTGTGAAGATAGTTATCAAAGTTAACTGTGATATATATTTGTTTTAAATGTTCTTACTTATCAATAATATAAAATAATATAAAAATCTCGGTGATCACCTACCGGCTGGTACATGTCAGTGCACTTTTTAGTTTTTGAATGATTAATATCTTTGTAATTGTGTTTTTTGTATTGGATTTTAATGATCGACAACAAACACACCGGATGGATTATAATTATGTTTAACTTATAAAACTCGACCTGAAGATAATAAACGGTATCTGGAAACTGACACATACTTTCTCCCTTTTAGCCCAACTTGAATGAATAAATTACTTTTTATTTACTAAATATAGAATACAAAGCACGGTCGAATGTCAATAAAATCTTGTAAACAAATTTTTTCAAACACATCCACCCAAATCCCTATTTTGGAGGCACTACAGAATCCATTGCTACTCGCGTGGTTTTAAAAGAAGAAATGCCCCCTATTTCCCCCCTAGGGTTATTAAGGGGCAACATATTTCGAATTTCCTCTGTTGGTCAATGCTGAATTGACAAGCATATCAAGTTAGTACGAAATCGATCAGTATATAAGAGAGAAATAGTAGTTTTTGTATTCCCCATAAGAATAACATTGGGCAACGTACTGCGATTACCGAGAAATGAAAATTTCAATTTTCTCCGTAACCAGCAATCGTAGAATAGTAATTAAAAATACTAGATTATTTAGTTTTTGAGCTCTTTTTAATGGTGAATAGTAATATTTTTTATATTTATGTTTTTTTATGAAACCCCAAAACACTGAATTTTTGATATTTTAACCATGGGTAACTTCTAAATCCGAATTTTTACATAAATACGGGTGGTTTCATTTTCTTGGAAACCTAAAGCTCTACAAACCACTAAAGTTTAATTAAAATCATCAGAACCTTTTTTGAGAAATTTGGATTTTTCGGCGTTTTTTTGAGGATAATTACCTTTAAAAATAAAAAATTAAAAAATTAAAAAAACGTTGCAGATATCTTGGATTAGTACATACATACCAAATTTCATCAAAATCGGTCCTCTGGTGTCGTCTCTACCTCTGTACACATCCACACAGACAGACAGACAGACAGACACACAGACATCACGTAAAAATCACTTTTTTGGATTCAGGGAGCACCAAACGAATATTTCCACTAACAACTCAAATTCGAAAATGTTGACGAAAATAATACTTTCTCCATATACTACATTAGAATACTATGTGGGATGTATAAGGGGGAGAATGTAAAAGTATAACGGCTGATACCGCGGTCCTCCTGTTTGGATTGGAAAACATGCTAAAGATGGCGGTGTTTTAACCTCTATTTAGATTCACTAAAATACGTTTTTCTTCCTAGTACGTTTGTTTTTACTTATCGTGAACAGAATTACAAATTGGAATATGACCCACCCAGTTATCTGCCACATTTACATGCAAATGGAGCCGCATTTATCTCATGCAGTGCTCTGAATTTATCATTACGTTCGCTCTGTGGACTTACATAATAGCTGACATCATAGAGAACGAACATCTTTATATTTAACCTAATTTAATATAAATATAAATGGATGGAAATGAATGACACTAATATCAAATTAGAAATGATATAATTATACTTATTAGCAGATGGTTGTTATATTGTTTTATTATAAGAGTGGTTGGTTTTTCACAATTTGGAAGCCAAAGTACCAACTTTATAGATTATTTTAAAGTAGTATTTTCTTTGTTTCTATTTTCGAGATAATTTAAAACGGCATTTTGCTTTTGCATAAAACTACTCCTCTTAAGGCATAATTATTTCTTTATTAACACCGATAGTAAGTAAACATAATTATTCATACCATACTTAACCACAGTTCATAGCAGTTTAGTCAACAAATCATTCGCGGCGATAAGTGTTACTGGTCTAAATTGATTTTCTAATACCATCTAATTATGTGGATAAAATTTAACATCCACATATTTAATTTATGCGGGTGTAATTTTAAAATGTTAAATTTTAAAATTCTTCGATAGCCCGTTTAAGATTTGTATCAGTCCGAATTATTATAGATAAGAACCAAATGTTTCGTGTTATAATTTTGCTGTCTTTGCAACTAAAAGAAAAACACATAGCAACATGTATTTCACATAAAATATGTATTTTTAATCGGTAATTAAAGTGGACTATTGACGGCCAAGACTAAGTAATATTTTTATATTTTTATTCTGTAATTCCAAAATTTGGTTTAGGTTTTACGCAGCTTAATAAGAAGAGCACGAGGAAAGAGAAAAATTGCACGCCAGAACCACAAACGCTCACACTTACAACATCTGCACTTCAAACTCCAGGTAGGATCTTTGAGTGACACACATGCAATCCCATCACACACCGGAGACTTTCACAAATACAACATTCACAGTTCAAACTCCAGGTAGGATCTTTGAGTGACATATCTACCGTATCTACATATCTACAGTATCACACGACATGCGATCCCATCACACAACGGAGACTCTCACAAATACAACATTCACAGTTCAAAATCCAGGTAGGATCTTTGAGTGACATATCTACCGCCCAGCGATCCCATCACACACCGGAGACTCTCGCAAATATAACATTCACAGTTCAAACTCCAGGTAGGATATTTGAGTGACATATCTACCGCCCAGCGATCCCATCACACACCGGAGACTCTCACAAATGCAACATTCACAGTTCAAACTCCAGGTAGGATCTTTGAGTGACATATCTACCGCCCAGCGATCCCATCACACACCGGAGACTCTCACAAATACAACATTCACAGTTCAAACTCCAGGTAGGATCTTTGAGTGACATATCTACAGCCCAGCGATCCCATCACACACCGGAGACTCTCACAAATACGACATTCACAGTTCAAACTTCAGGTAGGATCTTTGAGTGGCATATCTACCGCCCAGCGATCCTATCACACACCGGAGACTCTCACAAATACAACATTCACAGTTCAAACTCCAGGTAGGATCTTTGAGTGACATATCTACCGCCCAGCGATCCCATCACACACCGGAGACTCTCACAAATACAACATTCACAGTTCAAACTCCAGGTAGGATCTTTGAGTGACATATCTACCGCCCAGCGATCCCATCACACACCGGAGACTCTCACAAATACAACATTCACAGTTCAAACTCCAGGTAGGATCTTTGAGTGACATATCTACCGCCCAGCGATCCCATCACACACCGGAGACTCTCACAAATACAACATTCGCAGTTCAAACTCCAGGTAGGATCTTTCAGTGACATATCACACGCCATGCAATCACATCATACACCGGAGGGTCTCGAAAATAAAACATCCTCAGTTCAAACTCTAGGAAGGATCTTTCAGTGACATATCAACGCCATGCAATCACATCAAACACCGGAGACTCTCGCAAATACAACATCCTCAGTTCAATCTCCAGGTAGGATCTTTCAGTGACATATCACACGCCATGCAATCACATCAAACACCGGAGACTCTCGCAAATACAACATCCGCAGTTCAAACTCCAGGTAGGATCTTTCAGTGACATATCACACGCCATGCGATCACATCAAACACCGGAGACTCTCGCAAATACAACATCCGCAGTTCAATCTCCAGGTAGGATCTTTCAGTGACATATCACACGCCATGCAATCACATCAAACACCGGAGACTCTCGCAAATACAACATCCGCAATTCAAACTCTAGGTAGGATCTTTTAGTGACATATCACACGCTATGCAATCACATCACACACCGGAGACCCTCGCAAATACAACATTCGCAGTTCAAACTCAAGGTAGGATCTTTCAGTGACATATCACACGCCATGCAATCACATCAAACACCGGAGACTCTCGCAAATACAACATCCGCAGTTCAATCTCCAGGTAGGATCTTTCAGTGACATATCACACGCCATGCAATCACATCAAACACCGGAGACTCTCGCAAATACAACATCCGTAGTTCAAACTCCAGGTAGGATCTTTCAGTGACATATCACACGCCATGCAATCACATCACACACCGGAGACTCTCGCAAATACAACATCCGCAATTCAAACTCTAGGTAGGATCTTTCAGTGACATATCACACGCTATGCAATCACATCACACACCGGAGACTCTCGCAAATAGGCTACAACATCCGCAATTCAAACTCTAGGTAGGATCTTTCAGTGACATATCACACGCTATGCAATCACATCACACACCGGAGACTCTCGCAAATACAACATTCGCAGTTCAAACTCAAGGTAGGATCTTTGAGTGACATATCGCACGATATTCAATCACATCACACACCGGAGACTCTCGCAAATACAACATTCGCAGTTCAAACTCAAGGTAGGATCTTTGAGTGACATATCACACGATATTCAATCACATCACACACCGGAGACTCTCGCAAATACAACATTCGCAGTTCAAACTCAAGGTAGGATCTTTGAGTGACATATCACACGATATTCAATCACATCACACACCGGAGACTCTCGCAAATACAACATTCGCAGTTCAAACTCAAGGTAGGATCTTTGAGTGACATATCACACGATATTCAATCACATCACACACCGGAGACTCTCGCAAATACAACATCCGCACTACAATCTCCAGGTAGGTTCTTTAAGTGGCATCCTACACGTTAGACTACCAAAATACATCCCGGAAACTTTGAAAACTACAACATCCGAAGTTCAAACTCCAGAAAGGTTATACGAGGGACAGATTGCATGGAAAAATGTTCGAATACGTCGTTGCTTTAATTATTTAAACAGACTTAGTTATAAAACCTGACTTTTGCATAGGTTTTAAGATTTTAGAATTACGAAACCATATAGCTAGTAGTTTCAAATATATGCCCTAGGTAACACTAGATGCACTATAACTAACTGTTTATCTCAATCCTTTTTCTAAACAACTATTAAAAAATATCTGTTTTTAATTTGTTGTTAATTGCATTTTATAAATTATACAATGATTAAAAATATGTTTATTATGTGAATAATAGACATATATATTGTTAGATTTATGTTCTTGTTTGTTTATTAAACATAATATTACATTTATATTCGTATTTTTTTAGAGTAATAATTGCAATTTTGTTTGAAAATCTGTTACGTAATATTACAAAGTCAAACAAAAAGTAATCTGAATAAAACTGTCAGTTGTAACCTGTTGCCGCGCAGGAGGGAGCCCCCCACTTGAGCTGCTCCCAGTGTTGATGTGAAGCTGATATTTTATTCAAGATTGTCATCTCCACTGTGTTACATAATCTCCATGTCATCAAAGGACACTTTATACCCGCGCACCTTTAGTGCTATGATATTATACGGCAGTTTAAAACAATCAAAACTTATAGGACAACAATTTTAAATTAGTTCAGCATAGATTTTTAGAGTACGAGCTATTTTAGCTCACCAAATGATGTTACAATATTTGTTTATCAAATAGTTCACTTATAAAAAAAACATAATTTATAACGTAAATGTTGGATTTTCTGTAGCTCTTCTTACTAATTTAAAACTTGTTCCCAACAATGAAATATATCAATTGATGTATTTTCAAATTTATATGCTAATGGTTGGTTATGAAATAAACTATTTGGTTGGCAGGATCAGTGGAAAGCTTATAAATGACAATGTGTGTCTAAGAATGGGAATATTTAGATGACCACCGAAGTATCTGAAATAATTAAAATTCAATAGTTTGCAATAAAATGTTAAACTGTTAACGGATGTAACATGTAATAAGAGCACTGAAACGAAGAAATCCAAACTCAGCAGCAAAATTCAACCTTCCTGATCATTCAGCATTCACAAAACGCCCACAATGACTTCCGTAAATCGTTTTATGCACTAATTTATAACAGACAACACAAATAACTAACACAATTATTTGTATTTGATATATTATAAAAAACAGTAAATAAGACCAAAATAATTATTTCCTACAAATACGTGAATCAATAAACACTTTTAAGGTTTCCACCCCTTGGGTTTACACATAAATTGACTAACGTTTGTTCACTATCATACTAAAAAAAGTTAAAAGAATAATTTTAGATAGGTTTTTAATTCTTAATAATTATGAATGTTCAAATGAATGTTTTTTAACAAATGTGAACGTTAATTTACAGCTTGAAACAAAATCCAAATAAAATGTCTAGGTTAAAGGTATAAGCCAGATGCAGAGTCACAAGGGTCTCACGGTGTATGACCCTGAATATTCAACACTCGAAAAATCTCTAATGTTCATTGAAAATACCTCCTGTGCCGTAAGGAATTGTTATTTTATTGTAAAAGACATAATAATATATAGCTCAGTGAGAATATTTATCATGTGGGGACGTCATAAACAAAAATTATGCGATCAATAAAAGTTAAGCTTCAGTATCTAAAATTGGCTTGATCAAAACCAACATCGTATTAAGCGGTACCTAAATAATGTCTTCGGTAACTGGCACTTTATTTAAACAGTTGTGCCGCCCTAAAAGTATATATCCTCAAACGTTTAGCCGTACCTTAACTCTCTGTACAAAGGTAAATTGTTTTTCTCACGTTTGGTTAATTTATCATGCAACTGAAGGTGCGGGTATAAAGTATCCTGTGATTACATGGAGATTATGTGACACGGTGGGAAATAACAGCCCTCACATCAACACTGAGGGTCACTGAGTGTCACAATGTCATGAAAAGAGCTATAAATTATTACAAAAGTCCCCTCACGTTGTTAACTCCTCTTATTTTCTCTAAAAGAAGAGCGAATTGGCTATCAACTCCTCAACTATCTCTAAGTATTTACTGCTAAAAAGTAGAAATAATTTAAAAGCATTGGTTGGGCTATATACAATTCGGGCGGTCTAAGCAGAAATCGCTGCTGAATGTCCGGCCTCGAACGAGTCGCAAACAACGGCCGGGCATACTGAGCTCGTGAAACGTCCAACACGACCGACGCGGACCTGTCTCTCAGACAGGGATAGCAGTGACGAACATTAGCTGAGACTTTTGAAGCAGCAAATAAGATTCGGCCACCTCTGCATTGTACAGTCTTGCCATTGGGGACGTCCATTAGGTAGTTGTTGGACAACGGGTAATGCAAGGCCACCATTAGAGGTATTGCAGAGAACAGAACATCGGGGGAAATTTGACCTCACGATGGGAAAACATTTATCATCGTAATAAAACAACTTTTCCCGTCCAAGGAGCTTTCAAGGTAATTATGACTGAAGGTTTAAGTTGTTAAGATGTACTGTCTAAGATGTCTCAGAGACTTCAGTCAAACGTATTCATCTAGAAAGAGGAAACGTCTTCAACTAATGAACTCCAAGGAATAGTATCATTTTCCAAAAAAATATTCACGTTATCACTTTGCTTGCCTTTCAATGTGCGATAATATTTCCATGAACTCCGTGGCATCTTTCATTAATTCACTACTTACAGTCATGAATTTTTATATTTAAATAGTGTGTTTGTTTATTGCTCAAAAACTAAAAAGATACAAACTAATACAATTAAACTGAAAAAATATGCAAAACGTAACAAAATTATGTGCCACCATATTTGAGCAATTCGACGGTAAGAAGCTAATTCTAATTGTTCGACAGCTGACTTTCCAATACCAGGACGAAAAAATACATTTTACGGACTATACTGCTGTATCAACAAAATATGTTTTCGTGCAGTATTGTGAAATATACGTAAGTTTTGAAGGAAGATTTATGGGCCAATTATTTTCAATTAATAAACCGATGGAGATTAAGACTGAAAATTAAATAGTGCTTAATTCACACACAACAAATAGACGCTCATCCAAACTCATTTTTTTACTATCTTAAATTTATAAAATTGTCTACATATTTCAACAGGTTTCGTGCTTCTGTTCACATTTTCTTGCTCTAAATTTTCTTGCCTGTTGTCAGGAGATCTTCTGGATACCCACGGCTGATTAACATGTCATGGTGTTAGGTTTGTAAACTCGCAGGGGAGGGTCCCAACACGGGTTTATCACTTTAGGTTTGTAAACTCGCAGGGGGAGGGTCCCAACACGGGTTTATCACTTTAGGTTTTACGACGCGGCGACAGTGAGATGAGTCGACAGGTCGCCAGCATGTAAAACTAAAATCCCAAAACATGAAATAAATAATAAACATAATTTTTATTTAATTGAAAACCAAAGTTGTTTTTTTACTACAAGGAACTACTAAGGAACGCGCAAGTTTAGGTAAAAAATGAAGGCGACTGACTTAGGCCGAGTTTGTCTCCAGTTAAAATATTCAACAAAACCCCACTTTACTTTTGTTCATTGAAAAGACAGCCGTCGCTCAAAAGAAATTGTCCTTTATACAAGAGCGTAGTCTTTTGCTTAACGAGGAAATCTTCTCTTCTGACTTTTAAAACTAAAAGTTTTATCTCCTCCAACATTGTGACGTTCATAACATTCTTAATTATTTCGGTTTATCTACTTTGGTTCAAGGAAAATATCTAGTTAAGTTACCCTTGTAGAATTCGTTATTATTTGTTTTCGTTTAGAATAAACAAAATACTGACCACTTGTCAATAAGAGAAACCATTGCCATTATATACAGTAACAAGACAGCTGTATTACGAGTACCAATTAAATAACTATTTCGATAAATAAATGAGTTCATTAGTAATGGTAGAGTGAATTATCAATTTGTATCCGTTGCCCTCTTTAACGGATAACGCAAGGACAATTTGCTCTTCTCATCGACTTTCTGTAAAGAGAGCCAATCCCTGACGCTCATTAAACGTCGAACTATAACAATTCTTCTTGAGTTTTCCAACGAATCCTATAAGACCCTATAGGAATCCTATAAGAATCCTATAAGACCCCTCCGGTTAACCCTTCAATCCTATAAGAATCCCTTTACTTAATACAATAATTCTATTATCATCTGGAATTTCAATCACATGAGCTCATAATGCATATCCAGTGTGATTAAATGTAGTTTTTCCAAGAGGTAACTTTTGTCGGTTGAATAATATTAGGCTTTTAATTAGGCTTTAAAGAATTCAAAGTTGACAATTATGATGACGCATTTGTGATATTCACGTTAGTTATTAACAACAATTAGCATATGTACTTTCTAAGATATTTGCTACCAACTTATCTTAAAACTATTTCGTGAAATGTTATCATTTAATGGAATTACATATGTTGCAAGCAAAACAGACTTGTGGTATATTAAAAGCATTGATTATACATCCTACGGAATAGATAAACCTAGCATACGGGCCGGGCGTGCCTCGGCATTGCTGCGCTGGCCCCGAGTTTCAGTGAGATCCCGCCAGAGCGCAACCAGTCGGCTCTTCCCCTCTTTCACCCCTCGCTCTCCCTGCTCGCCAATCGCTCCCTCCAGGCCAGTCAGTGTCTCAGCGACTGCCGAACGGGTAAGATGCACGCACTGTTTCTCGTGAAAACACGGCATCCGCCGACTTTCCCCCCTCCCTCCCCACAGCACTCCAGGCCGAATTGAATCGCCGCGGCCTTTGAGAAACACTAGCAGAGATGTCCGTTGACATTCTGTCTTTGCATCTGTTGGTTTCGCTCATCACTTGATACGTTGTTTATGTCAACAATATACATGAGTAACACTCTAATAGTGTAATTAAATCAATTACGTGTATACAATTATTGGTAAACTATGCCTAAAAATGTTGCGTTCAGGATGTTGAAGTAACTATGACTCAATACAACCTGACAGCATATTTTGACAAGCTTAACACCGCACAGTGTGTTAATAAAACTGTTACCAGAATAACTTAGTTTAAGATATTTTACGACAAATCTAATGGTTTTGAATTTTTTTACCGAGTAATAAACAACTGAGCTGTTGCAATTCTTGTTATTTATTAGGCCTAGATGTTCAATTGTGGAGAAACCAAAGATGAGCTTTGTCCGGTTAATGTCCGGTCCATGTAAATTGCATCAGCTCGGTTATTTATTACTCGATTGCAATAAGTTAAGTATCGTTAGACTTTTCTCAAATTGCCCTCAAAGAAGATATACTGGTTAATATTTTGTAAAATGACTTATTTTCGAGTCATTTGCGATATAACATTTAAAATGGCCGCCATTTTGAAATTATCACAGATAATTCCTTCATAACGTTCGTGTTGATAGATCCTATCTCCGTAAACAGTTGACTTAAGTTTGGTTGAATTCGGTTATATGGTTTTAAAAATATGAACTTTAAAGTGAAAAACACTTACGGACTGACAAACGGAAAACTAAGTACGGGAGACCCATGTTCATATGGTTAAATGTGTTTATATTAACCCAAGGAACAACGCTATATACCTTTGTCCAGGAGAGTTACGGGACACTCTGTATAAGTTAAAAAACAACTTATACTTACTACCTGGTTTCTTATTTATAATTTTTTTAGTCTAAATTTCATCGCCCGTGAAAATCTTCATCTGAAGTTTACTGATGGTGATTTTACTAGGACTCTGAAAACGAGGTTGAACAGGAAGAAGCTATGGTTACTTTCGTAAACGGAGTAGTTTTTTTTTAGCAGAGGACTGTTTCCGGTTATGACAAGATCCGAAATTGTAAGAAACCTGTTAAGCACATCTCTGTCGCAGTTAAGTCTAGAGAACTTTCGAGCATAGATTTCCTGATATTGTCTTATATGCTTATTGTGAGCTTCAGTACGTAATTCTTTTTATTCTTGCATTAAATCGAATAGCTACCGTCTAGTAAAAATGGCATTTGCCGTTCCTGTAATTAAAAAAGTTTCTGAGTCATTAAGTGTATGGTTTCTTGGTTTTAGCATGTTATTGCTTTAAGGAACTTAAAATACAGAGTAGCAAATAGTAGCAGAAATTATTATCAGGATTTTCAAAAGAACACTTTGAACAGTCTGTCAAAAATTAAATTAGTGCCGGGAAACCTTGGGAAACCCAATTTTCGGAATTTTCGGAAACAACTTTCGGAAACCCCACTGTGCACCGATTGAAAAATTAGTAAAACCACGAAAATAAAACACGAATATTTAAATGTTGTCCAAAATTTTGGAAATTTGACGCTGATTATGGAAATGATAGTTTTTTCCGCGGAAAAGTCGTTAAAACCCCGGAAAATCGGAAATTAATTGTTTTCTGGAAATACTGTCAAGTGGGTATTCAAAATGTGCAGAATTTCACCCTGAACACGTACATGCGATTATTTTCCAAATCACACTTTTTATCCACGTAAAAGACTTCAAAACTTTAGAAAATCGGAAAATTACTTTGTAATTGTAATACTGTCATGTGGGTATTCAAAATGTGCGGAATTTCACCTTGAACACGATCGTGCAGTTATTTTCCCGATCACATTTATTTCTCCGCGGAAAAACGTCGGAAAATCGAAAAAACATTGTTCTTATAATACTCTCATGTGGGTATTCAAAATTGTGCGTAAATTCACCTTGAATACGTACGTGCAATTACTTTCCCGATTACACGTTTTTCCGCGGAATAGTCGTTAAAACCCCGGAAAATCGAAAAATATTTTTCTTATAATTCTGTCATGTGGGTATTCATACTGTGGGGAATTTGACCCTGATTACGTATGCGCAATTATTTTGCCGATCGGACAAGTAATTGCCAACAAAGGTTTACAATTTATTCAACACAGAGCGGGCCCGGTACCGTGCTTTTTACAGCGGCCACAGCACTAGTTTCGGTGTTTTTCATCTCAGGCGCGGATCCAGGGGGGGAATGGGTGAAATTTCCCCCCCAAGGCAAAAGGTTGGAGTTGCGCGCGCACCCCCGCACCAGCGCTACGTCTGCCCGGCAGCGTCATCTCGTCTGATTGATGCCGTCGTCAGTCAGATCATATGCCTGTAATACTACTACAGAGTGTCCATAGACCGAAAATTCCAGGAAAATTGGATAATTATACGGGAATTTCGACGAAAATTCCTTAATTTAGTTTAAATCCCTTGGCTTGGTTGTCGTTTCCAGCCAATAAAACAAGTTTTGGTTGTTATTTTCAGCCAATAAGAAACGTTGCCGATCGTCATTTCGGGCCATTAAATGCAACTAAATTCTTGTTTCTGACCCATCCGACGCGAAAGAATAGGCGTTCTTTGGCTATATAACTGGGTCGAATCGCCGATTGTATTCGTAAATACGTTCCGGTTGTCATTCGGGCCTATACAACGGGATCCGGCTATATTTTTCGCTAGGAAAATATGGTACGATTGCCAATTTTTATGATAGATTTTGATTTTTGGCATATATTGTGCCTCAGTTGTCAGTTGTCGCGTCGCGTCGTTCGTTGGGCGCAGCTTCTTGCATTGCTCCCGTTTTAGGGAATATATGTTTTATTTATTTGTTTAATTTTGTTTATTTGTTTGGTTTTTTTTTGCATAAAGATGAAATTGCCATGAATGGTGTTGCTCTTCGTTGTTGTAATAATACATAAATGTTAACATTACATGTAAATAAACTATTGAACATTAATCAGAAGTTGTGACAAAGTCCTCAATTTTGTATTAACACTCCAAAAGAAATCATTCTTTTTAAATTTTATTAAATTTGTTTGAATCGTTAATTTTCTTGAAATTTTCAGGTTATTTCTTATAAATTATTGTTATTGTTAATGACAAAATTTCGAATTTAAATTAAAACTGTACATTATAGATCATACGAATTTCAGTTGATTTTAAAAATGTATATTTCTGAGCCTGTATGCCCTAAACATTATTAATGTTTTAATGATGGCAAGTGGGCATTTTAGGTGTATGAGAAATTTTCATCTGGGGAAATCAGATATTTTTCAAAACTAGTCATAATATACAGGATGAGTCAGACCACCCGTCCAGCATGTATAACGGGAGAACGGTTTGGTCTAAAGTCATCAAAAACAATTATTCCTCACTAAAACGCATATGGGCTATCTATTAAAAATATTTTCATCAAAATCTATGTACGGAATGTTCCAAAACTGAAGGTCACGGATTCAAATCTCAACATTTTCTTATGTGAAAATAGGGCCAACATACATTATACATTATTTAAAAGGCCTTTTTTATACATTATTTTAAAGGTCTCGTTAAAATAAACATTTGGCGAAAACAGAATTCACTTATCTTTATCCGTTTCAAAATGGCGGATATTTTCGTGTAAAATATTGACATTTGCGGAATACTCTGTATTTTTTAAACCATTACTCGTACCTTTTTTCTGACTTAAACGAGCCGCCATTTTGAAACGGGTAAAGATAAGTGAATTCTGTTTTCACCAAAATGTTTATTTTAACGAGACCTTTAAAATGAAGTATAATATTTCCTATGTTTACATAAGAAATGTTAGGGTTGCGAACCCTTGACCTTCAGTTTTGGAACATTCCGTACTTAGATTTTGATGAAAATATTTTTAATAGATAGCCCATATGCGTTTTAGTGGGGAATAATTTTGTTTGATGACTTTAGACCAAACCGTTCTCTCGTTATACATGCTGGTGGACGGGTGGTCTGACTCATCCTGTATATACTAACATAAATAATCGGACAGCTTTGACACATTTATTTTGTCATATGAGTAGGGGAACATATGTTTGCAGAAAGTAAAATTGATAAAATTGGAGAAATACTTTTATTTTTTAATAACTTTTCTCTTAACCGTACTGAGTTTATTTTTTATAAAATTGTTATTATTTAAGAATTTTAAAGTTTCTTATTAAAAAAAGAAGGCTTTGCGGGTAATATTTCAATCAAAATGAACCAAAGAACGCTCTTAACCTTTGAAAGGATTAATTTACTTGCTATTACTTCGGTTTACATTTGCGAAACCACAATTTTTGCGCGTTATGTCACTTGAACAGTGAAGGGATTTGAGCCCATTTTAAGATCGGAAAAGTGTGGCCGTAGCTACTCGGCTACTCGTAGCTACTCGGCTGTCCTCTCAACGCCCAAGGCATTACCAAAGACTTAAAACTACTGGACCGCGCGCGCGCTCACTTGAATTGAATTTGCGGCCAGGGAACATTTTTTATGGTTGAATGGCCTTCTGATCCGTATTCCTGAATAGTTTCTCGAATTTTTTATATCAAAAGTAACTATATTTGACCAGGGTTAGTTGCGTAAAAAGAACAGAAAGTTGGGAGTTTTGTAAAATAATCTCCTCGATGGCTGATTTTTTCATATTTCCAGTCATATAAATTTATGTACGATCCACTAGGCTTTAGGTGTTGTTCAATAATGATGTTTTGAAGTTTTTGGTACTGGAATGAATTCTTTTATGAGCAGTAATAGGCCTATCGTTCTTTGGACTAGTGAAACTTTGAATTGTAGCATATAAACTTCGACGTTCGCCAAAAGTTGTAGATTGCATGAAAGTTAATTGGCCTATATCATAAAATTTTGTTGATGAATGAATACCATACAAGACAAATACTTTTTAATAGCAAATGTATTCTTAATAAACATTAATTACCAAGATGGTTCGTTCACCCGTCCACGTAGAGTAGTAAGAACGATTACATAATGTTGCATTAATACAACATTTCGCTATTGAATAACAAAAAATTATCTTCAGTGTATGATAACAGTTGATTATGATTTATTTAACAGACAATACAAGTACAGTACAAAAGTCGTATAACTATGTATTTTAAAAAAAAACTAGGTCATGTTGTAACACAGCATCACTGAGTTGAATTTAACAGCGCGGCACGGCTCGTGGCACGTCTTGGATAGAGCGCGGCGAAAAGTTTCAGCATCTTTCCAAACGAATTGTAGCCAAACCAACAACTTTACCGAAAAATGTTTGGAATAAAAGTTTTAGAGAAAGTAATTATCTACAACTTTCCCGCTGGAAGTTTGTTTCTAACCTAAAAATAAAAAATTTCCTCGCTGAGTAACTTTTTCAAGTCTCTCTTTAATAACACGTAAGAGTTTTTAATTATTAAACATATTAAAACACGGTAAAAAAAAATATATTTATACTTTCGAATTCCGTAGTTCACGTACACAAAGGATATATAAATTTCATTACAATTCAAACATGGCAGTGAAGTCCAGGAGCGTGTAAACGACAGCGCGTTCATCGCCAGAATCAGCTCTGAGCACACAGCGGCCCACCATTTCTGTTCCGCACAGTCCGACGCGGACCGTTTTTAGCTCACTTAGCGATCTCTCCAGTTACCTCGATGGGCATTACTCGCCGGCCTCGCCGCGCCACGCAGCACAATCATATCTGACAGGAGGGGTAGAAGAGGGGACGGTAGTTGATGGATTCGCCGCTTGAGCGCTTCAGTACGGTAGCTGACGACGCTCCAACTAGGAGAGCTTCTACCGTTAGCCAACAGAATGCGCTCGAGGAGCTCGCCAAGGTCGGCTTCAAAAAACGACATTACTAAGTTTATCTATTAGGATGTATAATCAATGTTAAAAGGTAACATTTTGTTTTTGAGAACCAACAGCTGACTTTCCCACCTATATTTCATATTTTTGTTACATTTTTATTTTCCTTATATTATAAGACATGATTCGTTTGTACTTATTTACTGAATTGGACTGGGCATAAACAATTTGAATGAAAATAGAACTAAAAGGCATTATGCTTCGTGTAAATAAAATTTTATGTTCATTATATGTTCAGTATTTGTGTGTGCGATAAAACAATATGTTAACAAATGTTTTTAGACGAACTTTTTAGCTCCATGAACGTTAGAGTTCGTACAGAATATTTTGGAGGTCATTTATATTTTGTTAAAACTTAATTATACTAAACTAGTTGCCCGTCGCGGCTTCACTCACAATCATAGTGCAATATTATATTTCAAAATTTATATAGATTTATTAAAGCACTTTTCACCTGGGGGACCGAGCTTTGCCTGAAAAGCCAGTAAGTATCTTCAAAATGCCTATCTTCACGGTTCCTCTCCAAGGCAAGCATATTAACTTAGTTTATTTGCACGTTTCTTTTTATTTTGGACATGTCCGCTTTATATTCAATTATTCTATCGTAATTTGTAATGGTTCTAGAAATGTATACTTAACCTATTAATCTATACACTAAATTTATGTCTACTTTGGCTCTAATCCCTATTCTCACAAAAATCACATGCTGATACTGTACCAAATGAGTGTTATTTTTACAATTGACCGGAGGTTATATTTGTTAAGATTCTTTTTTTTCATTTACAAATATTAACCGTAACCCCAATGTTGTTTTTATTCGAACAATCTTTTATACACAACTTTATTTTTTTCGGCAGATGCCTGCTTATAACCTAATTTTTTACCTACAAAAGTTTTTTTTTAATTCGGTTCAGTATTTTTTGGTGAAACGCGGAACAAACCTGGTTCATAAACAAACAGACAGATAAACACAATTTAAATATCTCCGATGCATACAACATTTCACTGCTCAAAGCTGTGTAGAAACAAAACTTATTTTATTTATGTAGATAAATACTTTCTTTACTTGTAACACGTGGTATTGCTAATAACCTGTCCATAATGTATTAACAGTTGTAATCCAAATAACATTGTACGCCATGTTAATCTTATGGGTAAAAAACGAACTTTGAGGGCAGCCCGTGCCCTTGAGTATAAACATATCGAAAATTAAAAAAATATTGCAAAACTAAGAAATGGGACGAATTTTTTGATACTTCAAATATTTAAAATTGGTATTGAAACAAGACAGGAGTTGCGTTTACAAACAACGGCTTCACGTATTATATATAATGATGATATAACTCTTACAAATCATTGCATTACGTGACTTTTCCTTGTAAGATCTCTGACACAAACATTATTCATTTTATATCCTTAACCATATTATACATGACATATGAATTATTTATTATCTTTACATGTTTTACGACTGTTGTAATATAGAGATTCAACAGGAACTATAGCGTTTTGATTGTCATTAAAAACACTATATAATTTAATATAATATTTGTGACATGTAAAAAGGAAATAATTTAAATTATATAAAAGAAGTTTTGTGAATAATTGCTGACAATTGCAAATAAGAATTTCAGGTGCTACTTGGTTTTGCAAGTCTGGGCAAACTCACGATTTTCATGTACGGGGATGTCGGAAAGAAGTTGGAGACAATGGTTTGAATTGTTGCTTGGCCTGAGGGGACAGGAGCCGAGTCACGTGACGGTCGGCGTTCTCGGCTTCGGGAACTTTCGGTCCAAAGATTATAAATTCACGCTCGCTGGGCGATTGTGGCATTTTAGTACATTTCTGGTGTCGAAGGTTTGTCGCTAGTCTACCCAACAAGACGTGAATTTCTTCAGATTGTAAGGTACAAAAAGTTGTTTTTAAATTTAGAATCTTTATTCAAATCATTGCTCCATTTCTCATATTGTTGCTTTACAAAAGTGGGGATTAGTCTGAAAAAAATTATTTATTTTTCACGGTTCGAAAAGTTTCTATTATTGGGTTGAAGATAGACTAAATCCAGACTTATAAAGTACAGAAAGAAGAGTTATATTATTAAAGTTCAGTAACAAAATCTAACACTTTACTTTTATTTTTAAATATTGAAGTGATACGCAAAACCAAGTTTTAATTTTATTATTGAATTTTAAATTAATTTATTTTACAACGAAGACTTTTAATTTGTTTGTTTAAATAAATACAAGAAGAAAATATTTTATTCATTTTTATTTTGAAAGGCCACTTCTTAACCTCAATAAATAGTATAGCCAGCTAGTCAGTACTATAGATCATATCATGCATAATCAATTGCCCACTTCGGATAAGGCTGATGATCCCTTATACCCGTTATATATGGGTTATAGCCACACAATAAAGCCGGAGGATGAACACACGTTGCAATGTATCGACTACAGCCTCTGCTGCTCACGTCGTCGAAGAACGGCCGCCCCGACACATGGTCCTCATCTCGACTACAGCCCCTGCTCATCTCGTCGTCGTAGAACGGCCGCCCTGATACATGGTCCTCATCTCGTCTACAGCCCCTGCTCATCTCGTCGTCGTAGAACGGCCGCCCTGACACATGGTCCTCATCTCGACTACAGCCCCTGCTCATCTCGTCGTCGTAGAACGGCCGCCCTGATACATGATCCTCATCTCGACTACAGCCCCTGCTCATCTCGTCATCGTAGAACGGCCGCCCTGACACATGGTCCTCATCTCGACTACAGCCCCTGCTCATCTCGTCGTCGTAGAACGGCCGCCCTGATACATGGTCCTCATCTCGACTACAGCCCCTGCTCATCTCGTCGTCGTAGAACGGCCGCCCTGACAGATGGGCCTCATCTCGACTCAGCCCCTGCTCATCTCGTTGTCGTAGAACGGCCGCCCTGATACTGGTCCTCATCTCGACTACAGCCCCTGCTGCTCACGTCGTCGAAGAACGGCCGCCCTGAAACATGGGCCTCATCTCGACTACAGCCCCTGCTCATCTCCTCGTCGTAGAACGGCCGCCCTCACACATGGTCCTCATCTCGACTACAGCCCCTGCTGCTCACGTCGTCGAAGAACGGCCGCCCTGACACATGGGCCTCATCTCGACTACAGCCCCTGCTCATCTCGTTGTCGTAGAACGGCCGCCCTGACACATGGTCCTCATCTAGACTACAGCCCCTGCTCATCTCGTCGTCGTAGAACGGCCGCCCTGACACATGGTCCTCATCTCGACTACAGCCCCTGCTCATCTCGTTGTCGTAGAACGGCCGCCCTGACACATGGTCCTCATCTCGACTACAGCCCCTGCTCATCTCGTTGTCGTAGAACGGCCGCCCTGATACATGGTCCTCATCTCGACTACAGCCCCTGCTCATCTCGTTGTCGTAGAACGGCCGCCCTGACACATGGTCCTCATCTCGACTACAGCCCCTGCTCATCTCGTTGTCGTAGAACGGCCGCCCTGACACATGGTCCTCATCTCGACTACAGCCCCTGCTCATCTCGTCGTCGTAGAACGGCCGCCCTGACACATGGTCATCATCTCGACTACAGCACCTGCTCATCTCGTCGTCGTAGAACGGCCGCCCTGACACATGGTCCTCATCTCGACTAAAGCCCCTTCTCATCTCGTCGTTGAAGAACGGCCGCCCTGACACATGGTCCTCATCTCGACTACAGCCCCTGCTCATCTCGTCGTCGTAGAACGGCCGCCCTGACAGATGGGCCTCATCTCGACTACAGCCCCTGCTCATCTCGTCGTCGTAGAACGGCCGCCCTGATACATGGTCCTCATCTCAACCACAGCCCCTGCTCATCTCGTCATCGTAGAACGGCCGCCCTGACACATGGTCCTCATCTAGACTACAGCCCCTGCTCATCTCGTCGTCGTATAACGGCCGCCCTGACACATGGTCCTCATCTCGACTACAGACCCTGCTCATCTCGTCGTCGTAGAACGGCCGCCTTGACACATGGTCCTCATCTCGACTACAGCCCCTGCTCATCTCGTCGTCGTAGAACGGCCGCCCTGACACATGGTCCTCAACTCGAGTACAGCACCTGCTCATCTCGTTGTCGTAGAACGGCCGCCCTGACACATGGTCCTCATCTCGACTACAGCCCCTGCTCATCTCGTCATCACAGAACGGCCGACCTGACACATGGTCCTCATCTCGACTACAGCCCCTGCTCATCTCGTCGTCGTAGAACGGCCGCCCTGACACATGGTCCTCATCTCGACTACAGCCCCTGCTCATCTCGTCGTCGTAGAACGGCCGCCCTGACAGATGGGCCTCATCTCGACTACAGCCCCTGCTCATCTCGTCGTCGTAGAACGGCCGCCCTGATACATGGTCCTCATCTCGACTACAGCCCCTGCTCATCTCGTCGTCGTAGAACGGCCACCCTGACACATGGTCCTCATCTCGACTACAGCCCCTGCTCATCTCGTCGTCGTAGAACGGCCGCCCTGACACATGGTCCTCATCTCGACTACAGCCCCTGCTCATCTCGTCGTCGTAGAACGGCCGCCCTGACAGATGGGCCTCATCTCGACTACAGCCCCTGCTCATCTCGTCGTCGTAGAACGGCCGCCCTGACACATGGTCCTCATCTCGACTACAGCCCCTGCTGCTCACGTCGTCGAAGAACGGCCGCCCTGACACATGGTCCTCATCTGGACTACAGCCCCTGCTGCTCACGTCGTCGAAGAACGGCCGCCCTGACACATGGGCCTCATCTCGACTACAGCCCCTGCTGCTCACGTCGTCGAAGAACGGCCGCCCTGACACATGGTCCTCATCTCGACTACAGCCCCTTCTCATCTCGTCTTCGTAGAACGGCCGCCCTGATACATGGTCCTCATATCGACTACAGCCCCTGCTCATCCCGTCGTCGTAGAACGGCCGCCCTGACACATGGTCCTCATATCGACTACAGCCCCTGCTCATCTCGTCGTCGTAGAACGGCCGCCCTGACACATGGTCCTCATATCGACTACAGCCCCTGCTCATCTCGTCATCGTAGAACGGCCACCCTGACACATGGTTCTCATCTCGACTGCAGCCGCTGCTCATCTCGTTATCGTAGAACGGCCGCCCTGACACATGGTCCTCATATCGACTACAGCTCCTGCTCATCTCGACGTCGTATAACAGCCACCCTGACACATGGTCCTCATCTCGACTACAGCCCCTGCTCATCTCGTCATCGTAGAACGGCCGCCTTGACACATTGTCCTCATATCGACTACAGCCCCCGCTCATCTCGTCGTCGTAGAACGGCCGCCCTGACACATGGTCCTCATCTCGACTACAGACCCTGCTCATCTCGTCGTCGTAGAACGGCCGCCCTGACACATGGTCCTCATCTCTACTACAGCCCCTGATCATCTCGTCGTCGTAGAACGGCCGCCCTGACACATGGTCCTCATCTCTACTACAGACCCTGCTCATATCGTCGTCGTAGAACGGCCACCCTGACAGATGGGCCTCATCTCGACTACAGCCCCTGCTCATCTCGTCGTCGTCGAACGGCCGCCCTGATACATGGTGCTCATTTTGACTACAGCCCCTGCTGCTCACGTCGTCGAAGAACGGCCGCCCTGACACATGGGCCTCATCTCGACTACAGCCCCTGCTCATCTCCTCGTCGTAGAACGTCCGCCCTCACACATGGTCCTCATCTCGACTACAGCCCCTGCTGCTCACGTCGTCGAAGAACGGCCGCCCTGACACATGGTCTTCATCTCGACTACAGCCCCTGCTCATCTCGTCGTCGTAGAACGGCCGCCCTGATACATGGTCCTCATCTCGACTACAGCCCCTGCTCATCCCGTCGTCGTAGAACGGCCCCCCTGACACATGGTCCTCATATCGACTACAGCCCCTGCTCATCTCGTCGTCGTAGAACGGCCGCCCTGACACATGGTCCTCATATCGACTACAGCCCCTGCTCATCTCCTCGTCGTAGAACGGCCGCCCTGACACATGGTCCTCATCTCGACTACAGCCCCTGCTCATCTCGTCGTCGTAGAACGGCCGCCCTGATACATGGTACTCATCTCGACTACAGCCCCTGCTCATCCCGTAGTCGTAGAACGGCCGCCCTGACACATGGTCCTCATATCGACTACAGCCCCTGCTCATCTCGTCGTCGTAGAACGGCCGCCCTGATACATGATCCTCATCTCGACTACAGCCCCTGCTCATCTCGTCGTCGTAGAACGGCCGCCCTGACACATGGTCCTCATCTCGACTACAGCCCCTGCTCATATCGTCGTCGTAGAACGGCCGCCCTGACACATGGTCCTCATCTCGACTACAGCCCCTGCTCATCTCGTCGTA
Organism: Allygus modestus; assembly: GCA_963675035.1. Lineage (NCBI taxonomy): Eukaryota > Metazoa > Arthropoda > Insecta > Hemiptera > Cicadellidae > Allygus > Allygus modestus. Next base: position 1,162,807 of record OY776111.1, read on the forward strand.
GAAGTGTGAGCTAACAAAACGGCATCGGCGAGGCCGTCTTTGCAGGCTTGGAACGCGAGCTCTAATTCGGATGTCCAGGGAAAAGGTTGATTTCCTCGCAGGCCAGATCGTGCCCTGTTGAGGAGTGCTTGGTATTCTGCGGCATGAGGTACGAAACGGCGATAAAAGTTTATCATGCCGAGGAAACGGGAGACGCCCTTCACAGTGGATGGTTTGGGGTATGCACGGAGGTCAGAGACGCGATCTGGAAGAGGCCGTGTGCCCTGAGCGGATACCTCATAGCCGAGAAAAGAGACCTTGTCCACACCGAAGATGCTTTTTTTTACATTGAGCAGAATGCCATACTGGTCAAGTTGTTCGAACAGGGAGCGTAGGTGGCGGCAATGGTCCTCTGGAGATTTCGAAAACACTAAGATGTCGTCAATGTACGCGAAACAGAAATCGAGGCCAGTCAAAATTTCGTCTATGAAGCGCTGAAAGGTCTGTCCAGCGTTGCGGAGGCCGAAGGACATGAAGGGGAATTCGAAAAGACCGAAAGGAGTAGTAATGGCCGTTTTCGCAATGTCTGCTGGATTGACTGGGATTTGATTGTACGCCTTAACAAGGTCGATGGTGGAGAAGATGGTCGAGCCACGAAGATTGTTCCCGAAGTCGTGAATATGACGCACCGGGTATTTGTCGGGAATAGTCCTCGCATTGAGCGCCCTGTAGTCGCCGCAGGGACGCCAGCTGTCAGGCTTCTTGGGTACCATATGGAGAGGCGATGACCAAGGCCCATCAGAGCGGCGTGCAATGCCCTCTCGCATCATGGTTTCGAACGCTGCTGTGGCGATGCGGAGACGGTCCGGGGCTAAACGACGAGGGCGACTCGAGACAGGAGGTCCTGGGGTAGTACGGATATAATGGACAGTGCGATGTTTGACCTGATGCTCCATCCCTCTAGGTCGAGTGAGGTGGGGAAATTCAGCTAAGATGCTGGCGAAGACGGAAGACGCAGCCGGTCGGATGAGTGTCACGCTGGGCTGGTTAGTAGTGCAGCGCGCGCAGTGGGTGGAAATACCGGTCGTGGAGTCAAGTAGGCGGTTGTGAGCGCAGTCCACCAACAGTTCATAGTGGGCCAAGAAGTCTGAACCTATGATTGGGACGGATACATTAGCGATGGTGAAAGACCAGGTGTGTTTGCGGGCGAGACCGAGGTCTATGGTTAACAGCACCGTGCCATAGGTTTTTATTTTGGAGTTGTTGGCTGCCTGCAGATCGTAATGGGCGTCAAGATGATGTCCTGGAAGGAGTCTGCAAGGATAGCAGCTCACGTCAGAGCCGGTGTCTGCAAGGAGGTGTATCCTACTGATCCTGTCGAGTAGGAAGACGCGGCTATGAATCGTAGTTTGGCACCCGACCGCCGCTAATGTCGGTTGCCGTTGGAGTTTGACGAAAAGGTGCAGGGAGCCGAGCACTTCCTGGCCTGACGACCGAACTTTCGGTGATACCAGCACACACCGGAGTAGTCGGACGTCGTAGAGTGAGCATATGAGCGTCTCCGAGTAGGTGGCGTCTGACTGCGGTGTTGGGAGCGACGGGACAGAGTTTGAAGCGTGGACTGAATGGAGTCAAACTGTCGAGCGAGGTCATCTATACGTGCTGATGTCGAGTCAGTAGAGGAGTCGGTGGCAACGGTCGCTGATGTAGAAGCAGTAGCGGGAACAATTACCCGATTGACGGCAGGATTGTGTGATGCGACGGAAGCGAATTGAGCCGGCACGGCTGGCGTCACTTCTAAAATGTTGTCAGCAATGGAGGCAAGTCGGTCCATGGTGATGGTGGGATCAATCATATGTGGTTGGATGATTGCCTGGACATGTGAGGGTAAACGCTGTGTCCAAAGCGTACGCAAAATGAAGTCAGGCACAGCGCCGGATAAAGAGCGGAGATGGCGGAGGAACTGTGACGGTGTGCGATCTCCAAGTTCCTCACCGGTTAATAGTTGACGGACACGCTGCTGCTCGGATACGCTGACGCGTCTGATGAGTTCATCTTTAAGAGTCGTGTACGGTGCGTCTGCGGGTGGTGTCCGAATGATGTCCGCGATCTCCTGTGCCCCTTGTGCGTCAAGCTGACCGATGATGTAGGTGAATTTGGAGACTTCGTCGACTACATTGTGAAACCGGAACAGTGCCTCTACCTGAGCAAACCACAGCCGTGGGTCGTTGCTAAAAAACGGGGGCAACTTTATGGTAGCACGATTTTGTGGATGTAGCTGAACCATATTTTGCTGCAGATGGGTGATGGCGGCTTGTTGTTGTTGTGTGATAGCGAACAAGCCTTGCAAAGCTTCGTGAATGTGAGCGATGTTGCCGGCGTCATCCTGTGGCTGTTGAATCGGTGGCTGTTGATGGTCGTTATTTGGCTGAGGCTGCTGTTGCGGTTGTTGTTCCTCGGCCGCTTGTCGATGTCCCTCGCGAGTAAGAACCATCGTTTAATCACGTCGGGGTCACCAAATGTAGTGAAATGAAATACACAAATCTCATAACAAATGTACTCCTTTATTCCTAACCCAGGAAACTTCTCAAAACCAAAACAAAACAAAAACAAAATAATTATTTTAGGTTACCTAGCAACCACTATGAAACAAATGTTTTTAAATAATTATTTACAAACTCTGGACGCCGGAGAAGAACGGCCGCCCTGACACATGGTCCTCATCTCGACTACAGCCCCTGCTCATCTCGTCGTCGTAGAACGGCCGCCCTGACACATGGTCCTCATCTCGAATACAGCCCCTGCTCATCTCGTCATCGTAGAACGGTCACCCTGACACATGGTTCTCATCTCGACTACAGCCGCTGCTCATCTCGTCATCGTAGAACGGCTGCCCTGACACATGGTCCTCATATCGACTACAGCCCCTGCTGCTCACGTCGTCGAAGAACGGCCGCCCTGACACATGGGCCTCATCTCGACTACAGCCCCTGCTCATTTCGTCGTCGTAGAACGGCCGCCCTGATACATGGTCCTCATCTCGACTATAGCCCCTGCTGCTCACGTCGTTGAAGAACGGCCGCCCTGACACATGGGCCTCATCTCGACTACAGCCCCTGCTCATCTCGTCGTCGTAGAACGGCCACCCTGACACATGGTCCTCATCTCGACTACAGCCCATGCTCATCTCGTCGTCGTAGAACGGCCGCCCTGACATAAGGTCCTCATCTCGACTACAGACCCTGCTCATCTCGTCGTCGTAGAACGGCCGCCCTGACACATGGTCCTAATCTCGACTACAGCCCCTGCTCATCTCGTTGTCGTAGAACGGCCGCCCTGACACATGGTCCTCATCTCGACTACAGCCCCTGCTCATCTCGTCGTCGTAGAACGGCCGCCCTGACACATGGTCCTCATCTCGACTACAGCCCCTGCTCATCTCGTTGTCGTAGAACGGCGGCCCTGACACATGGTCCTCATCTCGACTACAGCCCCTGCTCATCTCGTTGTCGTAGAACGGCCGCCCTGATACATGGTCCTCATCTCGACTACAGCCCCTGCTCATCTCGTTGTCGTAGAACGGCCGCCCTGACACATGGTCCTCATCTCGACTACAGCCCCTGCTCATCTCGTTGTCGTAGAACGGCCGCCCTGACACATGGTCCTCATCTCGACTACAGCCCCTGCTCATCTCGTCGTCGTAGAACGGCCGCCCTGACACATGGTCATCATCTCGACTACAGCCCCTGCTCATCTCGTCGTTGAAGAACGGCCGCCCTGACACATGGTCCTCATCTCGACTACAGCCCCTGCTCATCTCGTCGTCGTAGAACGGCCGCCCTGACACATGGTCCTCATCTCGACTACAGCCCCTGCTCATCTCGTCGTCGTAGAACGGCCGCCCTGACACATGGTCCTCATCTCGACTACAGCCCCTGCTCATCTCGTCATCGTAGAACGGCTGCACTGACACATGGTTCCCATCTCAACCACAGCCCCTGCTCATCTCGTCATCGTAGAACGGCCGCCCTGACACATGGTCCTCATCTCGACTACAGCCCCTGCTCATCTCGTCGTCGTATAACGGCCGCCCTGACACATGGTCCTCATCTCGACTACAGACCCTGCTCATCTCGTCGTCGTAGAACGGCCGCCCTGACACATGGTCCTCATCTCGACTACAGCCCCTGCTCATCTCGTCGTCGTAGAACGGCCGCCCTAACACATGGTCCTCAACTCGAGTACAGCACCTGCTCATCTCGTTGTCGTAGAACGGCCGCCCTGACACATGGTCCTCATCTCGACTACAGCCCCTGCTCATCTCCTCATCACAGAACGGCCGACCTGACACATGGTCCTCATCTCGACTACAGCCCCTGCTCATCTCGTCGTCGTAGAACGGCCGCCCTGACACATGGTCCTCATCTCGACTACAGCCCCTGCTCATCTCGTCGTCGTAGAACGGCCGCCCTGACACATGATCCTCATCTCGACTACAGCCCCTGCTCATCTCGTCGTCGTAGAGCGGCCGCCCTGACAGATGGGCCTCATCTCGACTACAGCCCCTGCTCATCTCGTCGTCGTAGAACGGCCGCCCTGATACATGGTCCTCATCTCGACTACAGCCCCTGCTGCTCACGTCGTCGAAGAACGGCCGCCCTGACACATCGTCCTCATCTGGACTACAGCCCCTGCTGCTCACGTCGTCGAAGAACGGCCGCCCTGACACATGGGCCTCATCTCGACTACAGCCCCTGCTGCTCACGTCGTCGAAGAACGGCCGCCCTGACACATGGTCCTCATCTCGACTACAGCCCCTTCTCATCTCGTCTTCGTAGAACGGCCGCCCTTATACATAGTCCTCATATCGACTACAGCCCCTGCTCATCCCGTCGTCGTAGAACGGCCGCCCTGACACATGGTCCTCATATCGACTACAGCCCCTGCTCATCTCGTCGTCGTAGAACGGCCGCCCTGACACATGGTCCTCATATCGACTACAGCCCCTGCTCATCTCGTCATCGGAGAACGGCCACCCTGACACATGGTTCTCATCTCGACTGCAGCCGCTGCTCATCTCGTCATCGTAGAACGGCCGCCCTGACACATGGTCCTCATATCGACTACAGCCCCTGCTCATCTCGTCGTCGTATAACGGCCACCCTGACACATGGTCCTCATCTCGACTACAGCCCCTGCTCATCTCGTCATCGTAGAACGGCCGCCCTGACACATGGTCCTCATATCGACTACAGCCCCTGCTCATCTCGTCGTCGTAGAACGGCCACCCTGACACATGGTCCTCATCTCGACTACAGCCCCTGCTCATCTCGTCATCGTAGAACGGCCGCCCTGACACATGGTCCTCATATCGACTACAGCCCCTGCTCATCTCGTCATCGTAGAACGGCCACCCTGACACATGGTCCTCATCTCGACTACAGCCCCTGCTCATCTCGTCATCGTAGAACGGCCGCCCTGACACATGGTCCTCATATCGACTACAGCCCCTGCTCATCTCGTCATCGTAGAACGGCCGCCCTGACACATGGTCCTCATATCGACTACAGCCCCTGCTCATCTCGTCGTCGTAGAACGGCCGCCCTGACACATGGTCCTCATCTCGACTACAGCCCCTGCTCATCTCGTCATCGTAGAACGGCCGCCCTGACACATGGTCCTCATATCGACTACAGCCCCTGCTCATCTCGTCGTCTTAGAACGGCCACCCTGACACATGGTCCTCATCTCGACTACAGACCCTGCTCATCTCGTCGTCGTAGAACGGCCGCCCTGACACATGGTCCTCATCTCTACTACAGCCCCTGCTCATCTCGTCGTCGTAGAACGGCCGCCCTGACACATGGTCCTCATCTCGACTACAGCCCCTGCTCATCTCGTCGTCGTAGAACGGCCGCCCTGACAGATGGGCCTCATCTCGACTACAGCCCCTGCTCATCTCGTCGTCGTAGAACGGCCGCCCTGATACATGGTCCTCATTTTGACTACAGCCCCTGCTGCTCACGTCGTCGAAGAACGGCCGCCCTGACACATGGGCCTCATCTCGACTACAGCCCCTGCTCATCTCCTCGTCGTAGAACGTCCGCCCTCACACATGGTCCTCATCTCGACTACAGCCCCTGCTGCTCACGTCGTCGAAGAATGGCCGCCCTGACACATGGGCCTCATCTCGACTACAGCCCCTGCTCATCTCGTCATCGTAGAACGGCCGCCCTGACACATGGTCCTCATATCGACTACAGCCCCTGCTCATCTCGTCGTCTTAGAACGGCCACCCTGACACATGGTCCTCATCTCGACTACAGACCCTGCTCATCTCGTCGTCGTAGAACGGCCGCCCTGACACATGGTCCTCATCTCTACTACAGCCCCTGCTCATCTCGTCGTCGTAGAACGGCCGCCCTGACACATGGTCCTCATCTCGACTACAGCCCCTGCTCATCTCGTCGTCGTAGAACGGCCGCCCTGACAGATGGGCCTCATCTCGACTACAGCCCCTGCTCATCTCGTCGTCGTAGAACGGCCGCCCTGATACATGGTCCTCATTTTGACTACAGCCCCTGCTGCTCACGTCGTCGAAGAACGGCCGCCCTGACACATGGGCCTCATCTCGACTACAGCCCCTGCTCATCTCCTCGTCGTAGAACGTCCGCCCTCACACATGGTCCTCATCTCGACTACAGCCCCTGCTGCTCACGTCGTCGAAGAATGGCCGCCCTGACACATGGGCCTCATCTCGACTACAGCCCCTGCTCATCTCGTCGTCGTATAACGGCCGCCCTGACACATGGTCCTCATCTCGTCTACAGCCCCTGCTCATCCCGTCGTCGTAGAACGGCCGCCCTGATACATGGTCCTCATCTCGACTACAGCCCCTGCTCATCTCGTCGTCGTATAACGGCCGCCCTGACACATGGTCCTCATCTCGTCTACAGCCCCTGCTCATCTCGTCGTCGTAGAACGGTCGCCCTGACACATGGTCCTCATCTCGACTACAGCCCCTGCTGCTCCCGTCGTCATAGAACGGCCGCCCTGATATATAGTCCTCATCTCGACTACAGCCCCTGCTGCTCCCTTCGTCATAGAACGGCCGCCCTGATACATGGTCCTCATCTTGACTACAGCCCCTGCTGCTCCCGTCGTCGTAGAACGGCCGCCCTGATACATGGTCCTCATCTCGACTACAGCCCCTGCTGCTCTCGTCGTCACAGTACGGCCGCCCTGACACATTGGGCTCATCTCAACTACTGCCCCTGCTGCTCCCGTCGTCATAGAACGGCTGCCCTGATACATGGTCCTCATCACGACTACAGCCCCTGCTGCTCTCTTCGTCACATTACGGCCGCCCTGACACATGGGCCTCATCTCGACTACAGCCCCTGCTGCTCTCGTCATCGTAGAATGGCCACCCTGACACATGATCCTCATCTCTCACCATAACTATACTGCACAAAAGTTAAGATTCATTTGAAACGAAACATTTCAAACTTAACAAGATAATAGACATTATTTTGTATATAAGAGATTGATGAAATCATTTAGTTGAATTAAAATGAAATCTCCAGTCTCTGGGTAATGGAAAAAGCTGTTACTGAGAATTACTCCATATCAGGGAGGCTGCATCACTCGTCGAAACAGCATATCGTATTGCTAACGAAATAATACACAACAAGTGCTTATGTCGTGAATAGTCCTACCACATAATACCACGAAACAAATAGGTTTGTATTCATAAAGGAAAGATAAAAAGTGCATAAATAAATGTATTTACGTTAATTTTTTTAAAAAAAGCTTCAACAAATACAAAACAAGTAAATGACTGCATTAGCGTAACTTCACTTAAAATTAGTTCACTGCAACATGTTATGTGTAACAAAAGCATCTGTCGGGTAATGCATTTACCTCGACGACTCCGCAGCCTCTCTCATGTTCCTTTTATATACTATGTTATAATTAGCTTTATCTTACACCTTGTCTTAAACATGATTTAAACAAAAAATATATATCAGGATTGAAATCCGAATGTCCCCACAACCAACTATAGATGTCTGTAATCAGACAGGTTCTCGTTAAACTAGAGTGCGAGCCTGTATAAAGAAACATCTGCAGCGGAGGTGCCAAACACAAACAAGAAGTGGTTTCGTGTCGAATATCCAAACGAGAGACAAAAGTCTACAGTCAACTGAGGCTCTATTTCCTTATCAAAACAAAATCCTGACATAAATTATATTTTCTTATAAATTTTGTACATTTTTCCGTTTGTTTAGGAATAAAATAATTTATATTATTATAATGGACAGTAACACTGCATTAAATATCAGGAGTTAAGTAAATTTGACAAAACGTAATGCAACTTTGTACAAAAGTTAAGATTTGGTTCATATATAACTGAATAAAAAAGACATAGGTAAATTTGCTTGATTCCAAATAGGTTAGGATCAGTAAAAGTACAAAACCGAATATTTAATTTAAAAAACCTCAAGAAGTGATATGTGCCAAGAATCTTAACAACTCTCTGGACAAAGGTTTCCGCAAACGTTGTCTGTAAATTACGAATTTAAGTAGTAAAACGCATATACCTAGTAAGTTACATTGCCAATTTTGATACGCCAACCTATACAATTGCAAGACTCCGTCAAAGACTTAGTTTTCAACAGAAATTATAAAAATAATGATGCATCTTAGCTTAAGGATAATAAAAACCTACTCTCGCCCAACCCAACCTGTAACAGACACCTGACGGCCGTGGCTGCGATAGTCAGCGCCAAGTGTTCACCTGCTCCACTTAGCCTGCATGCAACGTCAGCTATGGTGTAATTTCCGGTATAAGAGGAAGAGAAAATTGAATGCGACTAATTTTAAATCCGATAATGTCTGACCGAGCCTTCAGATATCAATCGCATCGCAAAGTTTTGCTGTTCCACTTTGTATTTTTAAAGAAAATTCAACTAACGATTATTTGCTCTCGGGTGCAATTTGTTTCACTCTACATGTTTCTAGATTGTTGTTTTACTCAAATATTTCAAACATAACTATAATTTGAACAAAGAAAAAGTATTATTCCAGATGAAATACCTGCTCTAGATGAAATTCATGCTTCAGATGAAATACCTGCTCCAGATGAAATCCCTGCTCCAGATTAAATACCTGCTCCAGAAGGAATACCGAGCTTCACTTGAAAATCCAGTACTTTTTAAAAAATGCTTAAAGTACTTTTTCTAACGTCCTCTCCATGGCAAGCACATTAGTTTTCTCTTTTCTCTTTATTTTGGACGGGTCCAAACTTAAGCTTGGGACCACCATAGAAGTTCCTAACGTGACCCCCTGAACACGTTTTGGGGGGGTCGTTCAAAATGATATATATATATATATATATATATATATATATATATATATATATATGTATGTATGCACTCTAGCGGTTGCATTTTTGTCCGATTTACTTCAAATTTGGGAGGGACGTTCCTTTCTATGACCAGTTGGACAAGTTCGTTGGGAAAAACAATCGGACAACTCTAATCTCCTATTTTGGGGGTTATTCGATCAAATTTCGAGTTTTTGGGCCCAAAAAGGGTCAGAAAAGCCCTGGACGTACAATTAATGCATGTATTAAGATGGGTATTAGTGAAGTTTTAAGCCCTCTATCGTCATTCTAGCATAAATGTTTATCGAGTTATTAAAGAATATGTATACCGGCTAAACACAGTACGTTGTCTTATGGGCTTTTTACATTAGAAAAGCATGTTATTCATTTGTTGGTGTATTTGTTTCATCGCCAGCAACCTCGGACCTACTTTTAAGCCCGTAATGCTCAACATGAACCTCTCGTAACCTTATAATGCGCAAAAGTGTATTCCTAACATTGCAGGTAAATTAAACCAGGAGCATCAGAACAGTGAAACAATCAATGTTTTCAGATTTCAATAAGATTGGCATAAATGTATGATTTTACACTGAGTTTGAGTTTTAAAAGTTTTGTATGTGGAAATTCACTTCCCTCACGTCAGCGTGCTGCGTGCGAACTCGTTTTATTTACTACCCTTACGAAAATCATATGACTCTACCGAGTGAGTGTTATTTTGACTGGCTGTGTTTATTAGAATAAATATGGAGCAATCTGTGGTAAAGGAATGAGTGACTCATACCAACAAGTTCAACGTTAAAGCATTGGCGGACTTAGGGCGTGACCCTAATGGCGTACGATTTGAAATAGCCTAAATGTTTCCAGCTCCACATGACATTCGGCAAACAGTATTATTCAACCCAGTACAGTCTTCCTTAAGTGAAACGCAGACAACTCTGGCTTATGAGTGTAACAGAAAGATGAACAAATATATTTAAACACAAATTGCAATATTTCCGTTGCGTCCGATGCATACGACATGTCAAGGCGCATAGCGGTGTAGGAACAAAACTTATTTTATTTATAAACTTGACCTCTGACCTGACCTAACCTCACATATTGCTAATATCCTGTCCACAGCTGCAATTCAAATAAAATTACTCCCCATTTTAATCTTATCTACAACAAACTAACTTTGAGGTTAGTTTACCGTCATCATGGCTGTGTGGGGGGAATACTTTCGGGTTTATTGTTAATAATTAGCTAATCAATTGGTGAAAACATTTCTAAATTCAAAATTAACAGTCTTTGAAAATTAATTAAATATTGGTAATCAGATCATTAATTTCCGTTGCAATTATCGATATTGCATTTTAATCCTTCCGGTTGCCACTAGGTCCTGACGCTAGCTCTTTTCTGTATTTAATTTACTAAATAAACTCATCAAAGATGGCTATGGGCCATGGGATTCTCCGATTATCATTGGACAGGGTGAATGTGCACGTAAAGGGGTTAACAGGTAGAGGATTGTGTCAGTAAGTCCACCACGCCCTCGCAAAGAAGAAGAAGAAAAATTATGCAATGAAAATAATAAATATATTTTTAACACAATTCGTCGAAAGAGAGGTATCTGCAACAATTAATTATTGTAGCTGGTTAACAGTCTCGAGAGCTCCTGCTGACCGGGCGACGCAACATGAGTACACCACTCACATTGCCTACCGTCCGCTGTACGGCGCCGCACGGCGTTGCTGATTCACGGCATTCCTACGTTCCTACAAAATATCTGCTCAATCACTCCTGCAGTGCGTGATAGACTGCAAAAAATCAGCTTTAATATATTATATCATCATAATTGCCTTGTCAATTGTCATTTTTAAGGGAGTAAGTGTCCCGTGGCCAAAGTTCCACTTCCATGTCAGTATGGTTTGCCATGCTGTTGTATAGTAGCATAACAGATTTCTAATTAGTGACTTAATGCTCTTAGAAAATAAAAATTATAGGGCACTCTGAAAGATTATGATCAGTGAAGGTTTATCCATAATAAACGTTGGAACTTTGACTGATACTGGGGCTGTGCCCTGACGAAGTGCGATGACATAAAATCAACAAAGTTCTTATCCCAGCTCCACAATGCAATGTAAAAATATACTTTAAAATCCATTACAGCAGTTTTAATTGTGAAGAGCCGTAAAGCTCTGACCCACCAGGGTAACGGGCACCCGGTGTTCATTCTTTCTCCCCCAACTACAAATCGAATAGGTAATTGTTTATTCCCTTGTAAGAACCACCTTGGGCGAGCTTACTACGGAGTTTGTTCTTTTTCATTCCACTACGAATCTCTCTTAATCACTCCGTAAGACACCCACGCAAATATGGCGTATTTTAAGGCGAATATGAATGATGAGTGTAGAATGGATGAGATGCCTTGTGTATCCTTGTTACTGACTAATGCCGACTAATTATTTAGCCGACTAATCATGTCGGTAATTGGTGGTTTTACCAAGTAATGACCACCTTGGATTTGTGTACTTTAGTGTTCGTTCTTTAACCTCCCCCTAGGAATCACGTCGGCAATTGTTTATGGCCAGGTAATGACCACCTTGGATTTGCGTACTTTAGTGTTCGTTCTTTAACCTCCCCCTAGGAATCACGTCGGCAATTGTTTATGACCAGGTAAGGATCACCTTGGATTTGCGTACTTTAGTGTTCGTTCTTTAACCTCCCCCTAGGAATCACGTCGGAAATTGTTTATGACCAGGTAAGGATCACCTTGGGCTTGCGTACTTTAGTGTTCGTTCTTTAACCTCCCCCTAGAAATCACGTCTGCAATTGTTTATGACCAGGTAAGAATCACCTTGGATTTGCGTACTTTAGTGTTCGCTCTTTAACCTCCCCCTAGGAATCACGTCGGCAATTGTTTATGACCAGGTAAGGATCACCTTGGATTTGCGTACTTTAGTGTTCGCTCTTTAACCTCCCCCTAGGAATCACGTCGGCAATTGTTTATTACCAGGTAAGGATCACCTTGGGCTTGCGTGCTTCTGAGCGATCAGATTCACACAACAAGGAAACTACTGTTTATCATAATAGAACACGAGACTGTTTTGTTGTAACCTTACACTACAGTACTTTCATTTAGATAGAATTTCGATCGGCTTGCGAGTAATACTTGAAACTTGGCATGATCGTCGTATGAATTCGTGAATGAGTACAATTTATATAATTTATTTAGTAAAAATCATATACCGCCTGGCTGAAGCTAAACGGCGGAAAACTAATCGGAATCAACAATATAAACAAAAACTGGCTACATATATTTTTTAACTCTTTGGGTTTAGACATCCTAAATTCATCACCAGTACAAATTTTGCGTGACTTTGTGTAGTGCCCATCTATACCATTGCGTTACCTGAACCTCGAATGTTCCAAAACTTACATCGTGGCCAGAAATTTAATTACTATTTCATATTAATATACTAATAATATACTATTACTATTAATATATGTATGTAATATATCTGTTATACATGAAAAAAGGAGAAAACTACATTTACTCTCTTTTCAGGGTGTATTAATATTTTTGCGAACTAGTCTGCAAATTTTACCAAAATAAAGTAATCCGTAGTTTAAAATAGAACAAATGACAATCGAAGTATTGTATGTGCAGCCTAGTCATGTGAACATCGGAGGGGCAGAAAGTAAAAGGTGAATGAGGGATGATTGGATTTTCCCATATAATTATAAACTCGAAACGAGTCCATTCACTCCTTCATGAGGAAAGGAAAAACTAATCACATTTGCTCGCACTGTAAACGGAGTCTCGTTAACAAGTTAATTACGACTATTGGTAACAATTGTCCTTGTTTAGCTACGATTGGTTCAAGCATTTGTCTATCCCCTGTGAGTCCTTATAGTGTAAGTGTTGCTAAATAAATCAATTCGATCAATAAAATAAAACAAAAATATTTTGGTTGATTATAAATAAAAGTGATCTTTTAAAAAACTAAGGGCTTACAAAGATATTTGTTCTTAGATTACAAGAAATTACATATTCACATATGTTTTACATATTCACAAAGTTAGTTCTTAATAGCTAGAGGGAGATTGAAGATTGTGTAAAACAACTCGGTGTAGATGACTATCTTGAATAAAATATTGGCCTCCTTGTAGAAAGACGTGAATACCGGAGCGCCTCTCGAGTCCGGAGACTGCGACTGCTACTCCGCGCATGGTTAATGAGGCCAGTTTAACGCTCAGGAATATTTGTATTGGATCTGTTCGTTAGGTGTCGCTGAGAAACTGTTAAATTAATAACTAAATTGGTACAAACATCTTCATTACAAAGTAGTGTTACACTGGGTGGTCGGAATATAATGATTCATGCAACAATGAATAAATGAATCTTGTAAAGGTTGTACTAAAATCTTCTAGTTATCTGTCTCTCTGTAATTTTGTAATTACAATTGTCGTACTCCAAAGCCTCTGTCAATACAAGATGACATTTAGCACAAACGGTACCGTTGTTTAAACGCTATCTGGGAAACGAAAAACGAATCAAAAAACTAGTTTCAAAATACTAGTTTCAAAATAGTGGACGCTATAATATTTAAATTTATGTTATTAAAACCAATTTCAAGAAAAATTACAAATGATAATTTGTTTATTTAACTTCGTAGACATCTATTGCTGTCTAATTTAAAATATAAAAAATGCAGCACTGGTAGAAATTTTGACATATCTGATTCCAGTACCAAAACAGTAATAAGGTTTCCTAACATAGGCGATGGTGGGAGAACATGTACAAGACGGTTCAACGGGACGAGTTTTAGGCAACTTAATGTATTCCTGTGTGATTCTCTACACCCCTTTACAACTTTACCTATCCATCCGAACAGGAGATGCTGTAATTTACTGACATATTACATTAAGATTTTTGATTGACTGTCTAACTAGTGTAAATGAATAATTCTGGACGAATTGTTAAGTCTTATTGCAGTTATGAAAGTAGAATGTTATTTTAAATCATTAACACGCTTTAATGTTACATTCAATATTCTATGACAGAATGTAACTTGAATAATAGTTTTGAATACGGTTAAAAAGCACAACAAAATTATATCTAATGCATGGCATCATTTTGTTTTAAATTACACAATTTCAGTTGATTTTTTGTTGCTGTTAAAACACCTAAAATATTGATATTGTTTTATTTTCCTCAGTATGCAAGAACAAGAGTAAAAACAATCGGATGGGGCAAAGTATTTAAGCAAGGTTAAAGGCTTTGGCCCCTTCAAGTCACTAGCATTTCTCTAAAGACACTCGTAGTGTTATCCTTCACTAATATTACTTCCATAATCCAAGATAATAATTAAAATCATGATGTTATTACATACCTCTGTTATTTGTCTCTTTTTTATCAATTAAAATGTCCTTAAATGAAATCGTTAAAATGGATAGATCAGTTCTGTAGTTAACAAAACTGGTATGCTCCGTTTGATTAGCACAAAGTTTCACTGTAATGTTTGTAAAGCGAACAATCTCAGCCACCACTAAGACTGATTAACGTAGGAAAATGTTAGTTTCAGTGACCACCTGTGTTGCGCCGCAAGATGAATCACCGCGGATAAGTGATGATGTCGCCTACATCGGTCATCAGTCTCAACATTCATAGCCCCCGGTAAAACTGAGGAAACTCTCAATATACAAAACAGTCAATTTATTAATAAAAAATCGAATTTATGACAAAATTTTTAGTTTACACAATTGTGAAATTCCTAATCTTCGCTTCGTTAAAACTTATCGCATAAGCATTGTTAGGTGATGTTGGTTTAACCTCTTTTTTCGATAGTTTTGTAAGAGATAACCGTTGCTCTCAAACGATCAGTATTCCTAAACACTTTGCAGAACAAACTGAACCACAAACTCTCGGTTTCCAACATTAAAACATTCGATATCGGTGACATTTGTTTTTCTCATACACATTTTAATTGATGAGACTTAAAAAATATGACAGAGAAAGTGGTATCCAAGTACAACAATAACCATTTTGAATTTTGAACAGATTAAATTTTAGTTGGTTTTCAAATAAAGATACGAAATATATACACAAAAGTTGATAGATATACTTCTATTCTCCCTATCTAGGATAAAAACGATTTACATTACACGCCAGAGAAACAGTTTTGAAGCGTGAAACAGAAAATTATTACCTATAAATGCACCAACAAATAATGTTACGTAAACATACTGTTACAAGTTTGCATTGTAAAGGTTATGAGAACACAAAGTATGTGGTAGCGTGGCTGACAAGCAAGGTTAGTTTGCCCAGCATCTGATTTACCATTACGCCCGGCAAAAGGGGTACTACATATATATAATTTTTGTAAAGAAGTAATTGCACTTGACCGGTTGACTGAAAGAAAGTTTGACCCCTAATCGTACAGTGATTATTCAACCTTATGTGGGTTTCATTTTTGCCCTTTGTCCTTTACAAATCTGTAGTATTTGACTAATCTGTAATTGTTGGCAGACTAGTTGAAAAGACGTAAGTATGCGACGCGACGGAGACATTGTGGTGCAAGTCTCTGGTGAGCACAGCGTCATCTTGGGGTTGGTCGGCGGCCATACGTCACTCAACAGTTGTACTGTAACTTGCACAGCGTCATCTTGGGGTTGGTCGGCGGCCATACGTCACTCAACAGTTGTACTGTAACTTGCACAGCGTCATCTTGGGGTTGGTCGGCGGCCATACGTCACTGAACAGTTGTACTGTAACTTGCACAGCGTCATCTTGGGGTTGGTCGGCGGCCATACGTCACTGAACAGTTGTACTGTAACTTGCACAGCGTCATCTTGGGGTTGGTCGGCGGCCATACGTCACTCAACAGTTGTACTGTAACTTGCACAGCGTCATCTTGGGGTTGGTCGGCGGCCACGTCACTCAACAGTTGTACTGTAACTTGCACAGCGTCATCTTGGGGTTGGTCGGTGGCCACGTCACTCAACAGTTGTACTGTAACTTGCACAGCGTCATCTTGGGGTTGGTCGGCGGCCATACGTCACTCAGCAGTTGTGTTTAACTTGCACAGCGTCATCTTGGGGTTGGTCGGCGGCCATACGTCACTCAACAGTTGTACTGTAACTTGCACAGCGTCATCTTGGGGTTGGTCGGCGGCCACGTCACTCAACAGTTGTACTGTAACTTGCACAGCGTCATCTTGGGGTTGGTCGGTGGCCACGTCACTCAACAGTTGTACTGTAACTTGCACAGCGTCATCTTGGGGTTGGTCGGCGGCCATACGTCACTCAACAGTTGTACTGTAACTTGCACAGCGTCATCTTGGGGTTGGTCGGCGGCCACGTCACTCAACAGTTGTACTGTAACTTGCACAGCGTCATCTTGGGGTTGGTCGGTGGCCACGTCACTCAACAGTTGTACTGTAACTTGCACAGCGTCATCTTGGGGTTGGTCGGTGGCCATACGTCACTCAGCAGTTGTGTTTAACTTGCACCGCGTCATCTTGGGGTTGGTCGGTGGCCACGTCACTCAACAGTTGTACTGTAACTCGCACAGCGTCATCTTGGGGTTGGTCGGCGGCCACGTCACTCAACAGTTGTACTGTAACTTGCACAGCGTCATCTTGGGGTTGGTTGGCGGCCACGTCACTCAACAGTTGTACTGTAACTTGCACAGCGTCATCTTGGGGTTGGTTGGCGGCCACGTCACTGAACAGTTGTACTGTAACTTGCACAGCGTCATCTTGGGGTTGGTCGGTGGCCACGTCACTCAACAGTTGTACTGTAACTTTCACAGCGTCATCTTGGGGTTGGTCGGCGTCCACGTCACTCAACAGTTGTACTGTAACTTGCACAGCGTTATCTTGGGGTTGGTCGGCGGCCACGTCACTCAACAGTTGTACTGTTACTTGCACAGCGTCATCTTGGGGTTGGTCGGCGGCCATACGTCACTCAACAGTTGTACTGTAACTTGCACAGCGTCATCTCGGGGTTGGTCGGCGGCCATACGTCACTCAACAGTTGTGTTTAACTTGCACAGCGTCATCTTTGGGTTGGTTGGCGGCCACGTCACTCAACAGTTGTACTGTAACCACGCAGACACTTGAGGTTATGTGTTACTTTTTTTAAGTATTTTGTGTTAAGTATACATTTTCTGTGCGGGAGGGGGCCGCACAAAAAACCTGATCTGGGTCTTTAAACTTTACAAATCCAACTCCCTTAGGTTGTAAACTATAACAAGGTTAAACACAACACAACAGCTCAACAAATACACAGTCCGTATCAGCAATACAAGACACACACAGGACGATCAGACACCGTGGTGTAGATAGGGAATCTGATTGTGACTACGCGGGATCGTATTTTGGTCAGCTATTAGTTATCTTAGTGTTTGATGTTTATTTTTAATAAATTCATTTGAATTGGAATTGGTGTGTGCGAATTTCCTTTTCATGAACCCATTTGTACCTCTTGAATATACTGCGTCATATTTTCAATTTTATCACAGATTGAATACCAATAAACTTTAAAACAAGAACAACACTGGAAACACTAAACCTGCGTGTCATTGAATCGAAAGGCTTCTTTGAATGAGCACAAAGAATAATATGAATAAAACATGACATGCATATCGGTCTAATGTCCAATTATGAAAATAAGTCGGCTTCCTTGCAGTACGGTGCTAGCTAGTCACGCTGAGGCATTATGATTGGTACTGGATAATAAACTGCATGAGATTGTAACTCGCAGATGGGGTACTATCTCACTGTAATCTCTACGATTATTGTTCAGTAAGCTAATTGTTGTGAAACATAATATCTGCACTCTAGCTCGTTCCTTCAATAAACCATGTCGAATTTTGAATAATAATATACTCGAATGATAACCATAGTTATGATTACCAATAAGAAAAACAAACATAATTATTTTACGTTTCATGTAAATTTATATTCGTTATGTTAGTGCTTTATTTAAGTGCATGTGTATTACAAATCCAAATTAAGTTAAGGTAACACCTAATTGTCCCCATTGAAGACCAACGTGAATCAGCGAGAATTCAATAACAAATATTTGTTCAGTTACCAGTTGTGTAAATGGTTTGTTTGTGTTGTTTCAAGAGGCGGCTGTGAAGTGGTGGTTGGCAGAACTGACAAAGCAGTGCGAGGCTGCGACACGGACTCTATCACCTGACTCGGTAACCACAACAAAGCGGCCAACCCACTCACTCCAGGGCTACCAACTGAAGTGTGCTTAAAACGTAAAAACTCCAGTTTTATTATGAACAGAAAATGTTCAATATGAAATTACATACACAGTCCAAGCTGGGTGACAATGAGGGTGGCTTACCTGAGTTATTTTACAAAAGAAGAAATCTAGCGCTCCCCAAGCCTGAAGGGGTTGAGAGACGGCAAAATGTCACAGGACCAAAGTTGTAGATCTTTTCAAATCCGGGTCCCCTCCATTGTTTGTTAGGACTATCCATTTGGCTGCTAAAAGCTCAAATTAAAAAGGACTATATTTTAGATGTCCAAATCTTTGGCCGTTTTGAGTTGTTTAAGAGAGTTTCTATATTTAACATATATGGTTGCCAAATTGCACGTTGCTGGCTAATCTATAGGGGGTCTACAGTTCGTAGACCTGAGTCAGTGAGGGAGTGAGTGAGTTACACATCTCTCATCTGGCTGTACAGGTTAGCTAGAATCAAATTACAAACAAATACCACGAATGTACATTTAGAGTTAACGGGCTTGACTTTGGATTGAAAACATTACAGCAAACTACAACGTTTCACTCTCCAAAAAATTGAAATTATACAAAATTAACCCCAGGTTAGTAATACATGGAGGTTTCGTAGGCACAACATTTAGTAAACCTAATATTTATAAAAAATATTACTCTCTGAAGCCTCAAGAAGCATATTCACGGTTTCATTTCTTTATGCCCCACCAGAAGTTATAACTCCCGGAACGACTGACTGAATAAAACATCGCACCTCACCTCAAGGCGCGAATACACGATTGAATACTCGAGGAGGCGCGACATGTGATCCCGTCTCCACCGTGCAGCGTCTGGGAAATGATTTTGTAGTAATTGTGTGGATTTATTAAGTCTTAAAAGTATACGTACTGAAAAATGTTCTATATTGTTCAGTTAGGACTTTTGAACGTCTTTGTTTGATCTTTCAAAGATACCAATCAGAGTGTTTCTTTTTTTAACTCAATTTTGATAAGGGCTTTTAGGTCCTCTTGCAGAAAAAGCCTGTTGTAACGTGTTGAGTAAGACAAATAATACCTGAGCTTGTTTAAATCCATGCTTTCTAGCCGCTGAACATCTAACTTCAGTCAAACAGCTTACACGTTTGTATCGGATGTTACGATCGCTTCGACATTACAGACACAACACGAGCTAGGCCGAAACAGTGCCATTAAAATTTAAAAAAATACATAACACGAGTGTATACAACCCAGCCCTGTGACACCCAGGGAGCTGTGTGTTACTAGTAGCTGACGTGCTTGACTTAGTAGCTGGCAGCTTGACCTAGTATATGACATCGTGCGGCTGCAGCCTACTTTTAGCTGACACTCTTGACCCAGGAGCTGACATCTAATGGCAATGCTAATGTCATTAGCGCTTGATCGAACCCGGACCCCAAAGTTGAGCACCCGAGTCTTGTTGTGCCCTATTGCGGTATTTAACTACAGAACCATCTCTTGGTAATATAATCTAAAAATAACCACCACCAAACAGAGACGGTACGAACAGTTTCCAATCCCAGCAACAAAAAGCATTCGGATGTTACATTGAACAAATACTTAATAGATATGTGATGTTGAAGAAATAGAGTAAATTCAATTGTACAAAACCTGAAATGAATACCACTGTGATGTTTGCAGATAGCCGTGGAGGTCTCTGACCCAATCGCCGCAGTCCCCGACCTCATAACCTAGTCTTCCTCCTCTGGGACCTCCACGGCTGCTCTGTACACTGTGGAGCAGGATGTGGCGAACCTCTGAGTGGAATGTTTGTGGGCGTAAACAATATTTACTTTTACAGCTTAAATCTACGTATGAAATCATGTAAAACATATTAACTCTTTTAATCCATCCATTACATGGATTATTATTATTACGTACACGACATTACACTACCGTTAAATACTGCCTTGACTACGAAAATTTTTATCAGTGCACCGCTCCCACCATTGCGTTAGTACAGTCCAGTACAGTGGACCGCTCCTACCATTGCCTTAGTACAGTCCAGTACAGTGCACCACACCCACCATTGCGTTAGTACAGTCCAATGCAATACACCACTCCCACCGTCACGTTAGTACAGACAAGTACAGAGCACCGCTCCTATCATCACGTTAGTACAGTCAAGTACAGTGCACCACAACCACCATTGCGTTAGTACAGTCCAATGCAATACCCCACTACCACCGTCACGTTAGTACAGACAAGTACAGTGCACCGCTCCTATCATCACGTTAGTACAGTCCAGTACAGTGCACCGCTCCTATCATCACGTTAGTACAGTCCAGTACAGTGCACCACACCCACCATTGCGTTAGTACAGTCCAATGCAATACACCACTACCACCGTCACGTTAGTACAGACAAGTACAGTGCACCGCTCCTATCATCACGTTAGTACAGTCCAGTACAGTGCACCACACCCACCATTGCGTTAGTACAGTCCAATGCAATACACCACTACCACCGTCACGTTAGTACAGACAAGTACAGTGCACCGCTCCTATCATCACGTTAGTACAGTCCAGTACAGTGCACCACACCCACCATTGCGTTAGTACAGTCCAATGCAATACACCACTACCACCGTCACGTTAGTACAGACAAGTACAGTGCACCGCTCCTATCATCACGTTAGTACAGTCCAGTACAGTGCACCACACCCACCATTGCATTAGTACAGTCCAATGCAATACACCACTACCACCGTCACGTTAGTACAGACAAGTACAGAGCACCGCTACTATCATCACGTTAGTACAGTCCAGTACAGTGCACCACACCCAGCATTGCGTTAGTACAGTCAAATGCAATACACCACTACCACAGTCACGTTAGTACAGACAAGTACAGTGCACCGCTCCCATCATCACGTTAGTACAGTCAAGTACAGTACACCACTCCTACCATCGCGTTAATACAGTCCAGTTCAATGCACCGCTCCTACCATCACGTTAGTACAGTCCAGTACAGTACACCGCTCCCATCATCGCGTTAGTACAGTCCAGTACAGTGCACCGCTCCCACCATCGCGTTAGTACAGTTCAGTACAGTGCACCGCTCCTACCATCGCGTTTGTACAGTCAAGTACAGTGCACCGCTCCGACCATCGCATTAGTACAGTCCAGTACAGTGCACCGCTCCTACCATCGCGTTAGTACAGTCCAGTACAGTGCACCGCTCCTACCATCGCGTTAGTACAGTCCAGTACAGTACACCGCTCCCACTAACGCGTTAGTACAGTCCAGTACAGTGCACCGCTCCCACCATCGGATTAGTACAGTCCAGTACAGTGCACCGCTCCTACCATCGCGTTAGTACAGTCCAGTAGAGTACACCGCTCCCACTAACGCGTTAGTACAGTCCAGTACAGTGCACCACTCCCACCATCGCGTTAGTACAGTCCAGTACAGTACACCGCTCCCACTAACGCGTTACTACAGTCCAGTACAGTACACCGCTCCCACCATCGGATTAGTACAGTCCAGTACAGTGCACCGCTCCTACCATTGCGTTAGTACAGTCCAGTACAGTGCATCGCTCCTACCATCGCGTTAGTACAGTCCAGTACAGTACACCTTTTCCACCATCGCGTTAGTACATTCAAGTACAGTGCACCGCTCCTACCTTCGCGTTAGTAAAGTCCAGTGCAGTACACCGCTCCCACCATCGGACTGTGGTGCTTCGGGTGGGCAAGTGAATGGTCAAAAATGTCCCCTCAATATATTATTTAAAGTACGTTGTTCTCGAGCATGTTGATTTTCAATATTAATAATTGTATTGTGTAGAAGTTTGTAACAGTTGTTTGTGTATTTTTACATATCCATGCATAAATCAAAGAGTCTCTTTTGTAAAGTGAGATTTTACCAAGCATTTGAGAGTTTTTTCCTTAAACGATATTTATTATTTAAATATAACGTATGATAACGCTTGCATTAGGGAGTAACGTGATGGATGTCCTAACTGAAAGGAACTTTGTTAAAAGGTTCACATAAATCATTGGCCGAACATCAGTCTTCTGCAAACTACACTAGAGAGACATGCTTGTATACTACTGAGTATTTCGATATATACGTATCCGGTGGAGATATATGTTAAATATTTTATTGAGAAGAAATATCCAATGCACCATAGACCATTATGGCATTGCGTTTAATATATTTTGATATTTATCGTATGTTTTCGGATGATTTGATTATTATACGATTTAAATAAAAATATAAGTTATTTAACTAGGCCATATTAAAAACAATCTCTAATCCTAAAATTATTATTTATTGGAAACAACTTGAAACTTAAGACATAACAGAAAGAGCTTCAACTCAGGGAACTGCTTTTGTGTCAATTTCCTCGATTGCTACCTTGTTCTCCAAACCTGTGCCAGCAATTTGATCCAAACTTTTTAATTCTTTTCCCCTAATCTTGGCCAGTTTGGCCTTATTAAGAGTTTCTTCACACCTCAAGCGTCCAATTTGAGAATAGTTAAACAATTAAACGCGTTATGATAGCCGCATAGTCTATTTAATTTCCCTGTTTGTAAAAGTTAATTTAAAATATTAATTCTTGAGTTTTGAATGGGTAATAGCCTGTATTCGCAACTCTGACTCAAGTTCGTGGAATGAACGTCGAATGAAGTCCCTTAAGAAAATTCTTATCAAGTGTTGCATTCATAAAATAATAATATTGAGTAAAACTATTTAAATAGTAAACAACAGCAGGCTTGATACGATAGAAGAAAGATTCCCCTTTAGGTTTCGCTCCTAGGTAATATTTTGAATTTTGAAGCCAGTCGTGTTTATCCATTTTGTAAGAAAAGGGTAAACAAGTGTTAGTGACGATTGAAAAGTAAGGCTTCTTTACTCGGGATCGAATAGGAGAGTGTGAGTCGAGGGCATAGCCAATAGAGAGGCAATATCTAGCCGCTATACGATGTAGGGGTGCAGGCGCAGTAGTTCGGGGCTCAGTTTAGTGCCCTGATAGAGTACTAGAGAGGATTATCTTGTACCAGACAGTCCATGTACCATATATCATGTGTGGATTACGACGACATGTGTTAGTCGCAGCATGTGAGCACTGCCAGTGTGGCTAATGCCCTGAAAACAAGTGAAACTTTCACCTGAATAACTTTCACAAGTAATAATTTGTCAAATATACGTTGTCAGTAATGTCGAGTTATGTCTTCAGTATTGCGAAATGCCAAAATATTTAAATTGCTCTATTTTTCACATAAAATTACATACATTGGAGCAAAGCTCCTGTAACATATGACATGTTAGTGATCAACTTATAATTAATTAAAATTATATAAAAAGAATATCCAGTTTTACAAATTTGTATTAGTAAGAAACTCAACAATTCACAAATAAAAAATAATAAACAAAGTTTAAGTTTAACCAGCAGCATTCTCCAAAGATTCTTAAACTTTGTATGGGCACAATTCAACTAATTTAACTGTTAAACTTTAAATAAATGTTGTTAAATTTGTTTCCACTTTGAGGTGTTGAGGAAGTACATTAAAAAGCTGCATTCCTCGGTAAAAGGGACTATTTTCATAAAGAGAAAGATGGTGAATAGGATATTTATAGCTCTTCTTGTTTCTTGTGTCGTATGTGTGATTAAAGAGGTCATTGGCAAATAAATTTGGATTTTTATTCACGAATTTAAAAATTTCAAGAATAAACATAGTTGGTACTGTCAAAATGTGATTTTTTTAAATATTCTTTGCAAGATTTTCTATGAGGAAGTTTGAAGATGCACCTGATGGCTCTTTCCTATAATCGAAAAATCGGTTGCAACTTTGAAAATGAACTTCCCCAAAATATGACAGACTATCACACAATAGAGAGAAAGTACCCTTTGTGTACAATGATGATAGTTGAATAGTCAGTGATTTCAGAAATGATTTTTATTGCAAACAGTGCTTTACTTTAACTAAGACGTGACATTTGGAGTCTCATTCCCGTAAGTATTCGGTAAATCATTTACCCTTGTGATATTGTATTCTTTCACCAATCTAACCCTGTGAACACTCTAACTCCGGTGGTTACAACAAAACCGCACAACTAATTTTCTCGCCAGCTTTATAACGCGACTGCATGAATACGTGACATTTGTCTACTTATGAGATAAATGTATTGAAACATTAGCATATATATGTTTTTTTAAGAGTTTAGACAAAACCAAAATCTATTGCAGAAACCACTTAAGACAAATTCATGACATTTGTTAACGTTAGAAAAAACAATTTGCGCAACCGAGCTGGACTGTGTCAGTGTGGCTGTACTGGTTGGAGCGTGCGACTTGAGCCGATCAAGGTATAGGGTTCAAAACCATCAGCGAATAGATATGAACTATTCTGTAAAGCAGGGCGGTACTTCGGGACCCACGTCAAGTTATAGATCCACCGGTGTGGAGTACAGGGAGGTGAGGAGAACTGCCCCAGACGCAGAGATGACATTCATAGAACCCTTAGACCTGTGAGATGAGGAGAACTGCCCCAGACGCAGAGATGACATTCATAGAACCCTTAGACCTGTGAGATGAGGAGAACTGCCCCAGACACAAAGATGACATTCATAGAACCCTTAGACCTGTGAGATGAAGAGAACTGCCCCAGACACAAAGATGACATTCATAGAACCCTTAGACCTGTGAGATGAGGAGAACTGCCCCAGACACAGAGATGACATTCATAGAACCCTTAGACCTGTGAGATGAGGAGAACTGCCCCAGACGCAGAGATGACATTCATAGAACCCTTAGACCTGTGAGATGAGGAGAACTGCCCCAGACGCAGAGATGACATTCATAGAACCCTTAGACCTGTGAGATGAGGAGAACTGCCCCAGACACAGAGATGACATTCACAGCACCCTTAGACCTGTGAAGTGAGGAGAACGGCCCCAGACACAGAGATGACATTCATATAACCCTTAGACCTGTGAGATGAGGAGAACTGCCCCAGACACAGAGATGACATTCACAGAACCCTTAGACCTGTGAAGTGAGGAGAACGGCCCCAGACACAGAGATGACATTCATATAACCCTTAGACCTGTGAGATGAGGAGAACTGCCCCAGACACAGAGATGACATTCATAGAACCCCTAGACCTGTGAGATGAGGAGAACTGCCCCAGACGCAGAGATGACATTCATAGAACCCTTAGACCTGTGAGATGAAGAGAACTGCCCCAGACACAGAGATGATATTCATAGAACCCTTAGACCTGTGAGATGAGGAAAACTGCCCCAGACACAGAGATGACATTCATAGAACCCTTAGACCTGTGAGATGAGGAGAACTGCCCCAGACACAGAGATGACATTCATAGAACCATTAGACCTGTGAGGTGAGGAGAACTGCCCCAGACGCAGAGATGACATTCATAGAACCCTTAGACCTGTGAGATGAGGAGAACTGCCCCAGACACAGAGATGACATTCATGGAACCCTTAGACTTGTGAGATGAGGAGAACTGCCCCAGACACAGAGATGACATTCACATAACCCTTAGACCTGTGAGGTGAGGAGAACGGCCCCAGACACAGAGATGACATTCATATAACCCTTAGACCTGTGAGATGAGGAGAACTGCCCCAGACACAGAGATGACATTCATAGAATCCTTAGACCTGTGAGATGAGGAGAACTGCCCCAGACACAGAGATGACATTCATAGAACCCTTAAACCTGTGAGATGAGGAGAACTACCCCAGACGCAGAGATGACATTCATAGAACCCTTAGACCTGTGAGATGAAGAGAACTGCCCCAGACACAGAGATGACATTCATAGAACCCTTAGACCTGTGAGATGAGGAGAACTGCCCCAGACACAGAGATGACATTCATAGAACCCTTAAACCTGTGAGATGAGGAGAACTACCCCAGACGCAGAGATGACATTCATAGAACCCTTAGACCTGTGAGATGAAGAGAACTGCCCCAGACACAGAGATGACATTCATAGAACCCTTAGACCTGTGAGATGAGGAGAACTGCCCCAGACACAGAGATGACATTCATAGAACCCTTAGACCTGTGAGATGCGGAGAATTGCCCCAGACGCAGAGATGACATTCATAGAACCCTTAGACCTGTGAGGTGAGGAGAACTTTCTCAGACACAGAGATGACATTCACAGAACCCTTAGACCTGTGAGATGAAAAGAACTGCCCCAGACGCAGAGATGACATTCATAGAACCCTTAGACCTGTGAGACGAGGAGAACTGCCCCAGACACAGAGATGACATTCATAGAACTCTTAGACCTGTGAGATGAGGAGAACTGCCCCAGACGCAGAGATGACATTCATAGAACCCTTAGACCTGTTAGATGAGGAGAACTGCCCCAGACACAGAGATGACATTCTTGGAACCCTTAGACCTGTGAGATGAGGAGAACTGCCCCAGACACAGAGATGACATTCATAGAACTCTCAGACCTGTGAGATGAGGAGAACTGCCCCAGATGGAGAGATGACATTCATAGAACCCTTAGACCTGTGAGATGAGGAGAACTGCCCCAGATGGAGAGATGACATTCATAGAACCCTTAGACCTGTGAGATGAGGAGAACTGCCCCAGACACTGAGATGACATTTATAGAACTCTTAGACCTGTGAGATGAGGAGAACTGCCCCAGACACAGAGATGACATTCATATAACCCATTGGATAAATTAAACTGAAAGTGGTTAAGACCTCAATATTTTTCCCTTAATTTTTATATAATTGATCAACATATTTGAAATTTATCAATCTAGTTATACTGGGATACTTTTTAAACGGGACGTCAGTTTATATTTTGAACGATTGTATTCTATTTAAACGATAAAAATCACATTCTGATCGTTACTTATGACATTATTGTAGACTTTTATCATCCCTGAGTATTCATACTGATAAACTCATCATCACTAAGAATAAATGTCAATCAAGAAAACATTCTTATTTGTCTATTGACAATTATGTCGTGGTTAAAGTTGTATACTTATTTGGATAAAGCTTGGGGGTGTTATGTTCAATATTACCTATAAACAATGCCTAAAACAACTGACAGACAACTTTTAAAGAGCCATTTATTAACGTGACAGTAACATTTATTTTGTTCAATGAAATTTGTACCTATTTTATTTTTACATATAACAAAAACTTCAGTTTCATTGATTTTTAAGAATAAATAAAGAGTACTTTAGTTTCATGAATTTTAAGCTACCTATTAAATAGTTCTCTTGTGTTTGGACAAATTTTCCTATTGGTTATCTTGATTATAATTTTGAATAAATTATAAGCGGACATAATAAGCTTAGAACACAGCTACGACAATCATTAATTAAAATTTCTTTCAGGGTATTTTAGTCGGGAGAAAATCTGTATTGCAGTTTAATCAAACACACACCTAAATGTCGATTAATGACTTTACACAGGATTTTACCGTTTCAAGATGCGTATTTTTGGAGTGATAAGTTTAAAATAAACGTTATCAGCAAACTGTCACATACATTTTCATGTTTAACCCAATTTGTATAAATAAATGACTTTATACTGACTATATAGAATATAGAATATAAAGTCCGGTTGTATGCTTATGCACAAGTTTTTAGAAATATCCGTCCAAATCCCTGTTTTGAGTGCACCATAGAATCATTTGCTACCCACAATGGTTTTAAGAGGGGAATTTCCCTCTCCTCACCCCCACAGTAAAGTGGCAATATATTCGGAATCTGTTTGTCAATACTAACTTGACCTACATACAAAGTTTTAATGAAATTTATCAGTAAATGAGGGAGGAATGGTAAAGTTTATGTTCCGCATAAAAATAATAATTATCGTTAAACAAGATAACAATTGTCTTTGGAACCAGTATTCGTAAAATAATAATTCAAAATACTAAGCTATTTAGTTTTTATTGGTGACATGTAAGTTAAGTTTATGGTTTGATTAAGAAAATAAACTGAATTTGAAACCTAATAAGTTCTGTAACGTCCGAACCAGGGCTGTTGGAGCCCTGAAGCTCTACGAACCAGTGCTGTTGGAGCCCTGAAGCTCTACAAACCAGGGCTGTTGGAGCCCTGAAGCTCTACGAACCAGGGCTGTTGGAGCCCTGAAGCTCTACGAACCAGGGCTGTTGGAGCCCTGAAGCTCTACGAACCAGGGCTGTT
The DNA here is from genome assembly GCA_963675035.1 of Allygus modestus. NCBI lineage: Eukaryota > Metazoa > Arthropoda > Insecta > Hemiptera > Cicadellidae > Allygus > Allygus modestus. The sequence continues at coordinate 1,191,586 of OY776111.1, forward strand.
GGAGCCCTGGAGCTCTACGAACCAGGGCTGTTGGAGCCCTGAAGCTCTACGAACCAGGGCTGTTGGAGCCCTGAAGCTCTACGAACCAGGACTGTTGGAGCCCTGAAGCTCTACGATCCAGGACTGTTGGAGCCCTGAAGCTCTATGAACCAGGGCTGTTGGAGCCCTGAAGCTCTACGAACCAGGGCTGTTGGAGCCCTGAAGCTCTACGAACCAGGGCTGTTGGAGCCCTGAAGCTCTACGAACCAGGGCTGTTGGAGCTCTGAAGCTCTACGAACCAGGGCTGTTGGAGCCCTGAAGCTCTACGAACCAGGGCTGTTGGAGCCCTGAAGCTCTACGAACCAGGGCTGTTGGAGCCCTGAAGCTCTACGAACCAGGGCTGTTGGAGCCCTGAAGCTCTACGAACCAGGACTGTTGGAGCCCTGAAGCTCTACGAACCACTAAGTTTTAATCATTAAAGCTCTTTTTGGGAGAGATATATATATTTCACGTTTTTAGCGGTATTGGGGGATAAGGGTTATAAAAAAAATCAAACAAATTAAAAACCGCCAAGAGATACCGTGAATATCCCAAATTGTGGTGACGTCACCGATCAGTTGTGATGCATCTCACTGCTGCTCCGCGGCGCCTCTGAGTGAGACGTAACAAGCCTCGCGGGTGTCATCTATCAGCTCGGGAATATACAACCGAGAAACTTGGAGATCAACAATAACTCGATCCTTGATAGTTATGCGTTGAATATCAAAAGTTAAATAATTACCATTAAAATACCTGGATACACCGTGGATTAGTAAAAACTAAATTATAACTCAAATTCTTAATTTTATTAAATTCGAAAATACGTTTACATATGCAAAGTATAGGGATAGAATTAACAAACTTAGCCTTGCAAAATCAGATTTAAACTAGGCAGAAGTCTGGTCGTTTCCTATTTAATCGGTTCCATATTATCAACTCGACTCCATTACACCTCGGAGAACATTATCGAGTTTCCAGCCAGTTTGAATTGTTCAATCCAATAAAGTTGTCAGTGAGTTGGCAGCAGTGACTACCTCCCGCTTGTGTCGCGCCGTTGCCACCATTACAGGCGTTTGAACAAATAGTCGAGTTTCAGTTGCAGAAAAAGGGCAGTTTCAACTATGATTTAGAATATTTATTATTCCTAAAGCAGTTTTGTTATTGCTGTTATAATCGCGTCCTCTCAAGTTCGTCCGCACCACCCTAAATCACTGGACCTTACACAAGAGGGTCAGATGATGTCTCACCGTTGGCGTTGGTTACTGTCGACTGATCCGATCCTACTGGAACTAGCTCCTAGAACTGAACCGCTACAATCTAAGCAGTAGTAGTGTTTAGTTAAAATGTAAAGTTAGTTTAGTTAATTTTTACGAGATAGTTACTTTTATAATTATTATAAGTGTATAGATCGTTGGAAGTCATCAGCCTCGCAGATATCAGCGATCAGCTCGAGAATATAAAACCGAGAAACCTAAAGCTCTTAATAACTTAGAGTGGCAATGGGTCATGTACGTTGATTTATTGAAGACTGTAAATTTTTCTTACCTGGTACAAATTGTTTATAATAATCTATTAATCTCCTGATTAGAATGTGCTGAGTAGTCGCGGTAATATAAGCTCAATATTATGACACATTCTTGTTTTATTATTTTATAATCTGTAAAATTCATATGAGATTATAATTAACGCATAGTGATGTTAGGAACTTTGTGGATTCTTGTAACTTATCATAGTTTCATTTTTTCCAATAAATAAATATAAAAGTGTTTTCGCTATTAAAATTAATAAAATTATAAAGTCAAAAGGAAAGAAGGGATTAAAAGCCCCCCGCCAGTATAATGTTATACCCGTTGGCTTATAATGTAACTAACCTAGATGACAATCTAGTGTAAAACATCCCCGCCGGGCGAGGAGTGGCAACAGTGAATGCACAAGTGGCTCTCGTGTGGAGTTTGACGCTCTCCAGCATGTAGAGGCTATAGTAGCCGAGTGGAGGTTCGCGGGGCGACCAGTGGAGATTATGTATTTAACAACTACGATTGTAATAAATTACCTGATATAGTAACAAATATTATTTAAAGCTAAATTAGTTTTTATAATTTAACTAGCTGTGTACCCGGCCTTCGTACGGGTTGTATATAAGTGGTAGATTAACTAAAGCAATTAACAATCCACATTATTTTTACAATATTAAAATTACATTTTACACGTTTATTTTACAATTAAATCAAAGTTAACGAAATATACTGGCAGATAGTTCGGGTCTTGTTGCTAAGTCGAGGAGCTCTGTCGGGTGGTAAACGGCGTGTGGTTATTGCGACTCCAAATTGGTACACATAATACTTTGGATTCGCTTTTAGAAATAAAAGAAATCAAGTACCAAAAAATAAAAAATATCGTGCAGGGGGGAGGGGGAGCATAAATATAAAATCGGCAGGGGGGATCAAAGTATAAAATGGGGGGGGGGCAAAAATAAAAATCTAAAATCGATGAGAGGGGGTAAAAATGTAAAACGGGGGACATAAAAATATAAAATCGGAGGGGGGCAAAAATATAAAATCGGTGGGGGGGTAAAAATGTAAAATGGGAGGGGCAAAAATATAAAATGGGGGGACATAAAATAAACATTTTAAATCGAAGAGGGGGGGCAAAAATTTAAAATATGGGACATAGAATAAAAATATAAAATCGAAGAGGGTTGGGGGGTTAAAATATAAAATCAGGGGGTGAGCTAAATATAAAATCGGGTGGGGGCAAAAATAAAAATCGGGGGGGCAAGAAAATATAAAATCGGGGGGGGGGCAAAAATAAAAATCGGGGGGGCAAGAAAATATAAAATCGGGGGGGGGGCAAAAATAAAAATCGGGGTGAGAAAATATTAAATTGGGCGGGCAACAAAATATAAAATCGGGGGGGTAAAAATATAAAATGGGGGGAAAAAATTTAAAATCGGGGGGAGGGTACAGGAAGTATCGGTAAAAATTTGTATTTGTGCAAATAAGAATAGACTACGACCAGATGAAGCCACATTAGTATTTGTCCATTAATATGAATTAATTGCTAGCTGACGTACCCGTTCTTCGCACAGGGGTTTTCTCTACCCGTTCCTTAGTCAATGCAATTTGCATTTTAGTTAGCTTGAAACAGCTGTTATTGCTTCTGCTCTTTAAGCTGTCAAATGTAAGTATCCACAGCTGTTCACATTACAGTTTCTGAATGTTTACTTTATTCTGAAATGTAAACATTGAAACTTAGGACGTTCACGGGGCGTAGCCCGAGGGAATTTTAAGGAAGTGAATAGACCTTTGTGTTGCATGGGTTCAAGATCTACCAATGTGTAAAGTTTCAGCCCAGTCGGTTCAGTGGTTTTTGCGTTCACCCGGAACATCAGACAGACAGACAGAAACCACCTCTTCTTTATAATATTATAGATAACTAGGTGTACAAGGTGTACTAGGTGATTCCTCGCGTATAAGGATAATTGAAACACATGATCAAACTTAAATCGAGTCTCATAAAAAATTCAATATCTGATTTGAGTAGCATAATCAGAATACATTCCGTTATCATTTAACTGCTGCTAGAATCCGGTTTTTATGTCTATATAGCTATAGTTTTAGTCACTTCTCCCATTAGAATCAATTATCGCGGTAGCTGAGAGGGTATCGCACTGGCTCCTGGAGCGTAAGGTTGCAGGTTCGGATCTCGCCGCTGACCTAACATTTTATCCGTAGAAAAACATACATACATTTATCACTTGTTTTTATCAAAGTAAATGTTGTATAAAATACGTAAATTAATTTATTTTTAAAATAAATTGAAGATTTTAGGCATGGTTTGTTGTTAGGATTGGCATGGGTGCGTTATCTTAGAACAAACAGAGTATTTTGGGCTAAGCGGTGACTTTAGCAGTGTGGTTAATTTAACTTTTAAGAGAACAGCGAGTTTCCTATATGAACTAATGTTAACAATTTATATAGGCCAAGTCAAAATATCCTTAAGGATTAACAATAAGTCGTCAGGTCCAGTTATTTAGATGAAAAAATGAGATTTTAATATATTGTTTCAATAGCCTACGCTATCATGAAATTAAATGCTATAAACATGGGTTGGCCCAAGTCTGTACATGAAACTACTAAAATGACAAGTAGCCTAAGTGTATATGCCTACATTTTATAGTCATAGGTCCAAGTTTATGATGAAAACAGCTCACTATAATCCAAACCTAGGAGATGTCAAATCATTTCAGATAACCTGTACAAAAGGCTTAGTTTGGTTAGAATAGTTTAAGGCTTTTGTTTTGTTTCGCTACAACATTCCTGGTAATGTGTTCAAAGTATTTTACAACAGTTGTATTACCAGTTTAATGTCGGCTTACTCTTACTGTAATCCAACCCTAGGCTATGTCAAATCATTCAAGATAACCTTCCGAAAAAGGCTGTTTGGTTAGAATAATCTATAGCTTTTATTGTGGTTACCTACAACATTACTGGTAATGTATTTTAGATAATGTAGACAATTTTATTATTAATTTAATGAAAATATAACCTAGCAAATAATTGTCCTACGAAATTAAATTTTAAGGTTGTTCGCTTACTGTGACTAACTTCATCAACGCTTTCTAGACAAATTGAGGCTTTGTATACTTTTTACACATGACAATCACAATATTACCAATTGTGTAAGTAAAAGTAATAAAACAAACTATTTTTTAAGTTAAGTTAATAGTATCTACAGTCATAAAAAAGTTATTTTGGGTTTTTCGATCTGCCACACGCGTCGTCTGTCGTCTGTCGTCGCCTCCGACGACTGACGATATTTACACAGAGTAGGCGTACTAAGGGAATATTAACTGTATGGATATATTTTTTAAAACGTACACTTAATAATTTATAAAATAATAAATATGCTCACAACTTAAAAATATACTTCGATTTATCTCTCTTGTGTATTTTTTGTTGGTAAAAAAACTTTTGTTATCCAGTATAAAAAAGTATACTCTAGTAAACTAACTAATGTTACTCTGTGGTTGAAACATAGACGTCGGCTAAATTTTAACGATTCAAGTACCACTAAAATGGCTTCCAATGTTATTCTGATGGAGGAAAAAATCAATTTGGTATTAAGATAATTTGATTAATACTGAACGAAATTATCTGAATGACGAACTCGACCGAGATTTTGACCTGTTAAGTTTTTCTGGAAATTTTTAAGTTTAACTGTGGAGGCGTTCTCGAGTTATTGTGGTCACAGACACGCCAGTTGAGTTGATTCTCTTACCAGTCTAAGCAGTAAAAAAGTTGTGTATAAGGATAACTTCACTTCGTTCAATTATCCAATTACTTTTTGCCTTTCTTTGTACATCAACTTGCTTAAGGGGATTCGCTACTGAAAAGGGTTATTTTTTTATTTTATGAGGAAAGTGCTCAAACCATTTTTTTCCTTCTGAGGTATGAAGTAAAAATACCCCCGTCGCAGCAAACCTGCGTACTCAGCGAACTTCCAATGAATGTATATGTTTCTCACTACCACATAAAGGCACTTACCAAGTTTTATAAAAATATAATTTAAAATAGTTTTAAATATAATTTTATAAAATTTAAAACCCCCATAAACCCCCCTTCCCATTGTCCGATTTTTCTGGTTTTCGAACTTAAGTCATAAATATCACTTTACACATTTGATCCAAATTTCATCAAAATCGGACGTTTTTTACTCAAGTTATCGCATTCACGGACACACATTTATATATATATATATATATATATATATATATAGTTCTATATCAATATATAGAACTGAAAATATCAATATATATATATAGATATATATATACATATATATATATTTGAACAAATAGTGTTTTAGTCATCTTGGGACCTTTAAAAAAAATTTGTCACGGTCTCGGGCTTAAGTCTTACCATGAGACCTACGGTAATAGCTTCTTCCCTATAGGGGAAATTCGCTAAAAATACAAAAATATAAGTTTACTTCCAAATAAAAATTATAGATGGAAAATAAAATAAAATAGAGGTTTTTCGTAAAATTTGTAAGGGTTTTTAAAAATTGATATTCTGAAAAAAAAAATACTTGATGGATTTTAATAATTTTGGTGTTTTTTTAATAAATATACTAATTTGGTGTGTAAATAAGCTAATGTAACAATAAAAAGTTGTTAGCCATATTCATCAGTTTATTTTCCTTTATTTCCATGGTAACGTTACACGCTCTCATTCAAACGCTGTTTTCCGCAACTTTGGAATTTCATGTTTTTCAAGACAAAATTTGATATATCTTGAGAACCATTTGAGGTACTTTATTGAACTTTTTACTACTTATTCTAGACAAAATTATGCAAATATTTAGGTAGATTTAGATCTCTAAGTTTATTAGGTAGTGAAAAATAATTTTGTTTATATTTAATTTTTGTCATATAAAAACATAAATTAAATATGTAACCGGACAAAAGGTATTAGATATATTATAATGAATCTACTAAATATGAAGTTTATTCAATTGTGTTAATCAGGCCTACATCAAAATAACATTTAAAAAATGCATATGGCTTAGGCCGCCTATGCCATCATGACATGACATCGTTAAATTTCGTAAGAGTGCAGTATCATACAAATTATTTTTGTTATGAAAATAATGGTCAATTATGACTTATATTATATTTTTTGCATATAATAAGACCCAATCTAAAAAAAAATAAAAAATAAAAAAATTGATTTTGACATATTTTTACCCGTATTTATTAGCGAATCCCCTTAAACAATTATTAATCGTGGGGATAATTCAGGTAAGGAAATAATATTTGTTGAAACTCGATTCGAAAGTAAATTCTAAAGTCTTGCAAAGTGAAACAAATGACGTTACAGCTGTTTCTTTTCAATATATAAATGTGGCTTTGAAAGTTGGAAACGCTATTATTAAACTCCTATTTTTATTTACCTCGTATTTTTTTTTAGTTGTGTCTTTACCTAATCTGCCTGTCTCCATGTCCTTCGAAGAATGCCTTTGCAGCGACCTAAAGACACCTAAGGTACCGCCACAGTATTAGTCCCTTATGCTGGGCAATGGTGACAGCTCGCACCAAACACCAGCCTCTTAATCCAATAGCGGATGTCATATTCATACCACAAAAATAATACACGCGATATTTATTTTCAGACCGTTAAACACACTGATTGGTAAATTCTCTTTTATGCAATATGTTTTAAAATAGAGCGGTTGAAAGGTTGATGGGAAGGGTGCGGGGGTAGACCTATGTTGAGATGCTTTGATCACTGATCCTTCAAGATAACCTCCCCACGTGTTTTATATAAACACATTTACACCTACGAATTTTGAATATGAAGAAAAGCATTCGTAAACTGCAAAAAAATTTATCGTTTATTTATAAAATATTATTTTTAATGATATGTCTATACAATTTAAATTAAAGCAACATAAAATTGTAATTTGGAAGCAATTAGCTTGTGTTTGTAATAATATATAAATTAATAGCTATTTGAGTCCCAAGTTGTTGCGTTCTGTTCCTTATTACACCAAGACTTTTGTATATTCCGTATTCAAAATGTTGACCGGGAACAAAACTCAAATTCCTAGTTAATGGTGTTACAATATTTAACTAATTTAGTTTTTATCTACAATGTAAAAAACGTAAACACGATAATTTTTGGTTTGTTTGGCTTTCGAAATCCGGATTACCTATAAGTCAAACTCTTTACATTTATTATCAACTTAAAAATCGGCATACAACTTTTAAAAGTAATTTAAAATCTATTAATTATATATTTTAACTTTGCCCGAACACTGTAATTATTTTATATCATATAATGTTAAGGCTTTCGATTGGTAAATTAATTGAAAACACACCATGACGGTTCACTCTGTGTTTGTCATTGGACGACTGCCTCCCCACCTCCCCCACTTGGGTTTCCCCGGAAGCATCTCCTGTCGTCTGTATGAAGTCAAGATCACTTGCTGCCAGAAAGATTCATACTAGGCTACCTGGAGTGATTAGATTGGATCCAAACCAGACCCGAGTCAACTAAAGCACCTTCAAACAAGCAGGATGCCAAGTACAAGGGGGGTTTCTGCTCGGTGACACATCTGAGACAGGCTCAACGAACACACTCGCTACAGAGCCTCCTGCGTTGAACTTATAGAATAGCTCTAAAAGCATTAAACTATTCCTAATTGACTTTCTGTGCCTGTGTAGTTGAACAGTTTGATGTCATATGCAATAATGAGTTACACGGGAGAAAAATATCCAATAGTAGAAAACACAATGGAAAGCGGAGTAACAAGAATTCTGGTTTGTTGTCCCAGCCCCGGCTGTGGCCTCACCGATTCGCCATCATTGAAGTACCTAGCGATCTGTTTAATATAAAATCAAAATCGGAATTTATAATGTCGAAGAGTGAGTTGAAATTCAGAGTTCATAATAATTTTGTAATTTCAAAGTGGAAAGATTAATTGACTTTCAAAAAGAAAATTTGGCCCATCGGTAAGATTGGGAAATTTGACGTAAAGGTCGTGTAAATATTAATGTTCAAATACCAATATTTTTGCTTCCCAAAAAATAATAGTTATGTCCATAGATCCACCACCATTAAAACAATGTGGAAAGAGAAAATAGTTAGTATCTCAAGTTTTGTTGAAATTATAAATTTTGCAGATGAAATTATATGATTTGGTGGCAAACCCAACGCATGAAGTACTTGTCAAGAATGTTTCCCCTACCTAAGCATTACTGTTAATATATAGCAACTACTGTAAAATGACATTGCAAACATAAATATTGGGTATTGGGTGGGAAGTAGGAACTGATGAAATGGTTAAGACGATTATAATATAATATGATTCGTAATTTTTTGGAAAATTAATAGAATAATGAGTTAGTTTTATTTTAATTAAAGAATGTTAGATAGGTTCAAGGTTCGTTTGTATATTCAGTACTCGCATAGCTCTCTGGGGGCTCCGCCCCCAGACCCCTGTCGGGGGCTTCGCCCCCAGGTAGCTCTTTGGCCTTGAGTTAGCGAAGCCAAACCTCCTGTTCCTGGCTGAAGTAGAAGTGGGTCATATCAAGTGCCGCAGAACCGACATATTACTAATACTAATATTTAGAAAACGGACGAATCAGCAGGTATTTTAATTTTAGATGATACATAATTAAAAGAGTAGGTTTTGGGAATATTTTACGGAAATTTTAGGGTACTGGTACTAGGCACTTGCATGCTAAATCTCACGTTTTTATCTCTAGTACAAATAAGTTAATGTAGCAGACGTTTAGGGTTTTAGTATCCTGGTATATTTAAACTATGAAAACTGGTCATATGATTTATGCTACATGCCAAATCTATAATTCCGTAAGCGAATCGGTACCAACGAAATATCTTGAGCTAGGAAGAAGTTATGTTAGGTTATGACGATTCATATTGAAACTTGAGGGCCAAGTACGGTAGGTAAAATATCTGAAATGTCAAAAATTACGTGGGGTACGCCCCACTGGAACTCAAAGATCCAATAATTTTCTTATGGAAATATAACTAGTGTTTTTATTTATAAACAATATGAACTAATGATCAGCTGTGATTATCCACTTACACAAAAACCATATGTTAGGGGCTATGACCCCTGTAAGCCACTATTGTGGTGTAAACTTCTTGTGTGCTTCAAATATTAGGCATATATCTAATATATATACAGCCTCTTCTAATATATATAGAGCCGCTTGTGTAACTCACTGACTCACAGAGATATAAGAATTCTAGATAGTAGATGTGAAATGGCGGTTTAACCCCACAATCGGCGCTTTTTCCCCATGTTATTCTTATGGGGAGCCGTTTTTGGACCGACGCCAGCTCCCGCCCTACACAAGTTTCCTTGTTAGCCTATACTATTGTCCAACCCTTGCCTATATTAAATATATTTTCCCAATCCCCATCCCTCCTCTATATTTTTTAAAATTAATTTTCAAATTCTAAAAAACTATCTTTGGTGTTTATGGTCCGATTTGTCTGCAATTTGGATATGTTATTGTCCTAGGCAAGTGTTTTAATAAATTTCACTTACATTTCCCAAATTCACTATAACGGTCAAATTAAAAAAAAAATACTGCCAACTATTTACTGACTTTTGCACCCGCCCTAATTTCCGTTTTGACTCTTGCCATATTTTGACCCTATTTTAAAATTCATTTTAATACATCCTTTGCAAAAATCCACGAGTTCTGGCTACTTGGGAACCCGAGCCATTTGACATATAATAAATCACCCTTCCTCCTAATTACCTTCTCTACCAAATACATGTCTTTATATTTAGTCTTTAACAATTCTTCTGTATAAAATCCTCCTTTGATTATATTGCCATTCTCATCTTTCAAAATATAAGTCACAGGCTTTGTTTTCTTAACTTCTGCTATTGTAAAAAGCTCTCCCGTCCAGTTAGGGGTATAACCTTTACTAAATACATGTTTATATTTAGATATCCTTACACTATCCCCCACCTTATATCTTGGCTTTTTAACTTGTACTTTAGATGCTAACCTTTCATGTACATCTTTAGAGTTCTTAGCACTTACTTGGTTAGGCTTCATGCCTATGGATCTATGTACTTTATTATTATATATCCTTATTAACTTTGGAAGTAAATCCAACCACTTGTAACTCCCTTGTGCACTAAACTCTCTATACAACCAATTCTTTAAAGTTCTCTGGAACCTTTCCACAATAGCCGCCTTAGTTGTAGAGTAAGTGTGGTAGTGATTAATATTTAGAATTTTCATTAGTTTGGTAAAATGTTCATTAAAAAATTCTTTTCCGTTATCAGATTGAATATTTTTAACTCCCTTTGGGAGAATAGTTTTTATAGCTTCTGTGACTACTAATCCAGTTTTATTCTTTAGTGGAGCAGCATAAGCTTTTTTAGAAAATGTGTCTATTAAAGTTAAAATATATTTATTCCCAGAATTCTCTCTAGCATAATTCCGCATATCTATTAAATCTATTTGAACAGTTTCGTTTATACCCAACACCTTAAAAGACCTTCTAACAAAGTTCTTTCTCGCGGGCTTATGCAATTCGTAAGCAATTTTTTCCATTTTTTATTCTTTATTTTTAATGTTAACGTATCTGCCAGTCTCTGTCGTTTCAAAAACACCTCCATTGCTACCAACTAACATACCATCACTCATTCTTTGATGTACATAGTTTTTTGGCAAATATGCCCCTCCATCTAAAGTCTTAAATCCGCTTAAAGATGTAGGGTCTGCAACCAACAATTTAGGATTGTACATCATCAAATCGATTTCATTATTGTCTTGCATAAATTTATTAGTTTTATTGTTAAACCTTAATGCGTGTGATTTTAAACAAATATCAAATTTAATATTGTCTTGTCTAAAAGTTTTAATATTATCGTCATACCTCAAAACCTGCGACATTAAACAAACATCACTCCTATCTTTGCCTTCAGGTACATTTTTTATTAATTTGTCCTCTGCATCCCACATATCTCTATCTAATGTTAATACATTATAATATTTATCCCCCTGTTTTATTATGCTTTTCTCACCTTTTGTTAATATTTGCTTAACAACAGCCACATCATTTGGCAATGTCCCAGGTAAAATGTTTGTTAATTGCTTATTTTTACCATCAAATTTAAGACCGTCTAAAGTCACAGTCTGATGTTTTGTAACACAATCGTTCTCATCAACAGCGGGTTTAACACGAACTAGCCTTTTATTATTAAAATCCCAAAAGTTTAGATCCATTTTTGGTACTTGAGAGACGTTTACAACATCATCGCTTTCTTTACCAGCCAACAAATTACTTATTTTTCGCTTTTTGGCATTCCAAATATTTCCCTCCGATTCCAAAAATTCATAATTATTTTTGTCTTGTACAAAGACACCATCTTTTCTTATTAAAGTTTGCTCTAATGTGGGTACATCGGTTGCGCTTTCACCTCGTTTAACATTAGTAATTTTGCGTTTATTAGCGTTCCAATTATTATTCTTGGATTCTAAAAACTTATATTTAGTATTACCTTGTACAAAAGCATCACCTTTCCTGGTTAACGTCTGCCCCAAAGTCGATACATCATCAGTAAACTCCCCACCTTTAACACTACTAATTTTATAATTTAAAGCATTCCAACCATCATCTTTTAGATTTAAAGTAGTTTCTTTAAAACTTCTAGCTTCTGGTTTACTATACGGGTTATATATGCGATAAAATTTATCTATCATCTTTTTATTTAATAAACAATTCCACTTTCCCTCAATTCTTCTATGATAGAATCTATCTCATTATCCACTCCAGAATTTCCCGCCAATCGGCTTAACCAAAGCAGTCTTAACCTATCTACAAGCTCATTAGGATCATCCCAATAAACATAGTCTATTTTATTACCAGTTACCTGCCTTAAACCTTCACCAACAGTCTTAAACAGGGGTTTAATTATATTAAGATATTTAGTGTGTTTATTACTTGACATCGCCGCACCTGGTTTATAACCCTTTAAATGTGCATTTGTAGCTTCCAAAATCTCTTTATAATTTTGCAAATCAGCCTGACTATAGTTTACGGGTTCTTTTAAAGTTAACAATTCCCACAATCCCTTTGTCCCTTTATAAATTTTTTCTCCAACCGTAACATCATCATTGGCAATTTGAACTTCCTGATTCCCAATAAAAAATTTATTTCCTTCTCGCCTAATACCATATGTGGTGTCTGTCATACTACTTCTACTAAGGTAATTTCCTAAATAGTCTGATGCTAAAAGACCAAAATCTAATTTGTGTGGTGTTATCTGTGTTATTCTTGGTATTCTAGACGGGGTCTTTTCTAAAATCATTGGGAGAACTGGCCTCTCTGTTTTTGTGGCTAAATTTTTTAATTCTTGCAAAGGCTCTATTAACGGTTGGAATGTTTGGAACCTCTCTTCAGCCTCTAGAAATTTACCATGTTTTAACGCCCTATATTTTTCTCTTATTTGTTTTGCAGACTCTACCAATTCTTGTTGAATATTTGTTTTCATTTTATTTACATTTTATTTATCTCATTTGTCAAAGGATTATACTCAAACACCTTATCGTGTATTATTAGGCAATATGCAGATGTGTTTGGAGGGACATTTTCTGCAGTTTCAATTTCTAATTTAATATCTACAACCCCCTCTTTCACCGATTCATTCTGCCTAGAACAATCTATTACAATTAGAGGATATTTCTTTATAAAGTCAGCTCTGTTAAACATAGGATCGGGGACGGTGTTGTAGTAACTCTCCCTAAACCTCACAAACATCTCATAAGCTTTAGAGGCATCTCCATTTTCAAAGTCGAGATTTAAATCACTATAAGGATAATATTCAGAGTTTAAAAACACTTTGAGATTTTTCAATTTACAGTGATCAAATTCATCAGTTCTTTTTCGTGCACTGTTGTCCCTACCTGTTTGGAAACCAAATATAACATACCTGGGCTTCTCCAAACTCGAAGACGTCTTAACTGACCATGTGTGTCTCTTGGTTTCGGGGTATGATGGGAGTTCGTGTAGCTCCAAACTTCTAAATGCAATTTGCAAATTTTTATTTTGCAATAACATCTTTTGTAATTGAAGCTTCTCCCCATCAGATGGTACCACGTGCGGCATCACCCACTGAATCGATTTAAGTGTAATTTTAGGAATAGGATCGACACCAGTTGGAGCATTAGATGTTGTTAATATACAATTTAAGTCGTTTTTGGATCTTGTCAACACCAATTCTTGTTTAACATTTACTAAAACCTTATTAAAATCCTCAAACACACCCATTAACAGCTCTAACGGGACACAAGTACTAAACTTGCCGCTTTTATGGAACTCCTTTAAATTTTCATCAGAATCAAATGCTACATTTGACAATTTAGTTGTTTTATTGTAAGAGCACAATATTTTCATAAGACTGGAAATTCCCGGATTTCTTACAATATCTATTTCTTTACCAGCAACTTCGTATCTAATTTCGTCAAACAAGAATGCAAATGCATTATTTATAAAATGTCCTTTATCATGATTCTCTATTTCTCCTTTAATATACAAATAACTCCTACAAGGGAGTGTTAGTAAATCTTGATTATTTATGCATATTCGAATTTCATCGGAATTATTTATTGCCAAAGTGTTGTGTGGAACATAGGAGTGATTTGTAATTTTAACCAGGCTATCATCATATTGGAATTTTCCTGCAACGTCTAGAAAATCTTCCATTTTTATTAATAGAAAATTTTAACTTCAACCCAATTGATCGCAGAAACCTGGCATTTTGCACACTCAGTCCGTTCTTGTAAATTCTCATATCTTTTTTATATGACAAGTAATTGTAGTTTCTTCTTTATTAAAGTCAATTGGCTTGTCGTGTTGATCTGCAAATGTAATGCTAACAACATCTAAACTTCTCTTATTTACAGGGAAGTATATAATATTTCTGGGCACCTCAATAATTTTGTAGCCCGGAGGAGCTTCTGGGTAAAAACTGTGTATGGTGTGTGATTTGTCACCATTTAAATAAGACCCATTCGCAATATTACATTTTACTCTAATCACATTTACATTATTTATGTTGATTTTATTTACGGATTTAAACGCAATATCTGGAGTAGAAAATCCTTTAAATCCCAATAATTCAGACCCTAAACACGGTTTTGTAAAATCAAACACATGGCCAGAATGTAATGTGGCTTTCATAGTTTTATTATCGGCTATAAGTACAAAATCTGGGAGTTGCTTTTGAATTTCCTTCGCAAGCTCAAACACTTCGTATGTACCTTCAGCAATTTCAATTACATTTGGAGCTTTGTGATCGTAATAATACACATCCTCACCCTCGTCTATAGTTAATTTTGTGTCTTTAAGTTTATTTAATTTTGGAACTAGGCCTTTGTAAAATATAAGTTTGACTTTTGTATTAATTAATGCTACTTTATTTTGTATAATAACTTCAACTTTACCATCTAATGCCCGGTTTAATTCGTCAATTGTGACCTCCCCTTTTGGGGTTGTAATTTTGTGCATTTTGTAATATGTCAAAGTATTTAGAGGTTTTTTAACATTAAATATAGAATTATAACTTTGAAAATCTACCAGTCCAATTACATAATCACCATTTAATTCTATAGGAGGAAAGAACACAGACTTCAACTCTGGCTCTGTACCCGTAAATGTTATAGTAAATGAATCCATTTTTATAAACTAAAATTTTTCAGAAATGATAAACATAAAATTCCACAAATGGAACTGTTTAAATCTTGTATTTGATCAGTTGTATAGTAGATTTTAGATGGTACAAAATATTCAATTACCTCTTTTGGAGGCTGTATTCCGAAAGGGTCAAAATATATTACAATATCTTTATTTTTACGATATGCTGTCCAATGTGTGCCCCTGTCACTGTCTAAATTAATAATTCCACATTCTCTTACTTTTGGTCTCTGTTTTCTTAGCTCGTTTTTTAGGTACACTCCTCGAAAGTGAGGCACGTCTCTTGCTGCCTCTAACAGCTGAAAGTTGTCCATCTTTTTTATTAAATTTTAATCCCATTCCCATTTTTGCCTTAGCCTTCATCAAATTTGTCACTGCATAAGCTGCTGCTTTTTCGGCCAGACTGGCGTCCTTTGCCGAAACCCTAGTCCAAGCCTGGTCCGCTAATCTCATATCTGCCTTGTTCCGGGCGGCTGTATCAGGATTATTCATGTAGAATATGTCGTGCTCTTTACAATAAGAGTCTAGCTTATTTTTTGGAGGTACATTTTTGGCTAAATTTTCACGTATATTAGTTGCTGGACCACAATATGAATACGACGGGATGTGGAGGGGGAAAGGAAGGTTGTTTATAAGGGTATTTAACAAGCCACGGCCTCTATATGGCTTTAAGAATAATCCCTTACCTTGGACCGTTTTACACTTTCTCTTTGCCATTTTTATTATATAAAAAAATTATTCAACAAATTTAACACATAAAGAAAATACACCATTATATAAAAAATGTCATTTATTCAACAAAAGAACAAATTTAAAATTGCACATAAAGAAAATACACCAAAGAAGTTGGGCCTATTTCCTAATAATATTCGCTGTCTTATAATAGGGCCCAGTGGTTCGGGGAAGACTGTTGTAATTTATAACTTAATTGTAAAAAAACAAGGATTAAAGTTTACAAATTTATATATAATATCCAAATCTTTAGAACAAGAAAAATATAAAAAAATAATTGAAATATTCCGTCTGTGTGATGAAGTTAAATTACACACATATTCAAACTGTGAAATCACACCAAATGATGTAGAATCACACTCAATAGTTGTATTTGACGACATAAATAGTCCAAATATCACACAATTTTTCTCAATGGGCAGACACAAAAATATTAACAGTTTTTACTTGTGTCAATCTTACAGTAAAGTACACAAACATTTACGTGACAATGTTAATTTTCTAATATTATTTAAACAAGACGATTTAAATTTAAAACATGTGTATAACAATCATGTGGGAAATGATTTTTCATTTAACCAATTTAGAAATCTCTGCCATCAATGCTGGGATAGGTCTAAATATGGCTTTTTTGTAATAGACAAGGAAAGGCCAAAGAATAATGGCAAATACAGATTTATGTTTGACCAATTTTATAGTGACCAAGGGCAAGGGTGTTGATGCCATCTAGAATAAACCTCTTGTCGTCATCAAAAGAGAGTACCTTTTTGTTCATCGTTAATGTTTGCAGATGGTGGTTTGTGGATTTAATTCTTGTAACATTCTCGTAGTAATCTTCTCCGGTTGCAAGACAGTGTAAGTAGTGTTGGTGTCTTAAGAGATGTTTAACTGTAGCGCCGTCAGCTCCTTTTGCCTTTTTAACCTCTAGCTCATTTTGCTTTTCTTTTTCGTATAACCACTGTAGAGGAATGAAAGAGTATAATTTTGGCCTTAAACCACAATATTCATACATAATTTGACCATTTAATTCGTCTTTAAACTTGCCCGTAACTTTTTTGTTTTTATCAGAGTATAAGAAATGGTCTTTACTATATGCAGAGGTGTCGAAACGGTCCAAGTCACATTGTATTTCCTTGTAAAAGTCCTCTGTTACTATAGAATAAAGAAGGCTGTCTGTGTCTGTCATTAAGAACTTTTTATTCTTAAATTTTGACATATAATTATAGTGGAAATCATACATTATTACTTTGCTGATATCCAAAATGGTCATTCCTAAATATATTGGTTTATCAAACTTTACAATTAATTTATTTAAATGCACAGCGTGCAAGTTGTTATCAAACTTTTTGCTGCAGTCAAATCTTGGCTTTGTAACATACTTTGTTAACTTAGACTCGTCTACAAGATGTATATCACGAAACTTGCGTTGGTTCATAATTGTTCGACCAAAGAGACTGTTATTTAACAGTTTGTAAAAGTCTTTTTCAAAATCGTGTTCAGCTTTTTGTCGCTTTTCAATATTAAAATTAATATAGGGCGCGAGCCATTTTGATTGTCTGAATTTTAAGATTCTGTGGTATTTTGTAACTACCAAACCCAGTTCTTCGTATTTTTTTATTGCTTTATAATGCAAAATATATTTGGTTTTGTCATTTAAATTTGGTATTAATTTTCCATTCATTTTTTCTGGTGCGAGCGGGTAGTCATTATGCAAATCGTGTAAACTTTTATCGTATTTTAAATCAACTTCCAAAATAAATCCAAAGTTTTCATTTTGACTGTATTTATAATCTTTCTCATTTGTCCATCTAAAGCCATCAACGGGCAACGACTCGCACATTGCTGTAGAGTATAGCGAGTTGCAGTCTAAGTATACAAGATAGGTGTTTTCTTGATTTGGGTCATAATGTTCGCCCATGTACTTATTATTGGCTTTAGCGTGGCGCGTGGAAATCATGCTTACACCGCCTCTAATGGCATGTTCTATAAACAAATGCATGTCAATGTCACTAAATAACTGTAATTTTATGCCAGTCATTCTAAGGCACGCCTCCCATGTTAGTCCAGGCAATGAGTACATGTGGACAGGGTCGAGTTTATAATCCTTTAAACACAAGTCCCTAAATGTCTCAAACACATCAGCCAATAACAACACATCTGTTTTAAGGTATAAATCGTGATATTCTTTTAAATTCTTTATATTAAAATGATTCCATACGTTTTTAGCATGTTCATATTGTGCAGAAGATATACATTCTTTAGTTAGACTGCTGTAAAATGCCTCTATGGGTGGGAGGGGCTCTAAAAACTTTTCTGGTCCTGTCATGTATTCGTACGGAAATTCGCCCTTACATTGTAGTAGTGGATTGTCTATAAATCTAAACGTATTTAAATTGGAAGCTAATTTGCTTAAGGGAAGAGACAGAAAGTTGTAGGAATCCAAAAATACCAAATCATCAACAGAGAACGAAATATATTTTTCCATGTCTTTGGCTATGCAATTCAATTTCCGATTGAATTTTCCCAAGTGTTGCATTATTAAATGACCGTCATAGTTTTTAAGATTGTGGAAGAATACTGGAATTTTCTTGGTTACTTTATAGTTTAAATTGCAAGCGTTGTGGGAGGGTCCTCGGAACTCGCCCGTTAGGTGGCAGTGGTCACGCACTTTATCACACAGTAACGGCTGGCTGCATATGTGGCAGCGTGTAGAGTTTTGGAAGGAAGCCTCTTGCTCTGGAGTCATTACAAGGGGAACATATACTTCCATCTGACTTTTAATAAAGTCATAAGTTTTAAATAACTTTTCGAAAAATACATCCATTACATTTTCACCGCTGTACAACTCTTCGTAAATAATTTTAGAGTCTCTCACCACAACATAAGCAAATCCAGAAGGAGTGTGTTTGCCGCAGTTTATAATACCCCCGTAGCAGCAAACCTGCGTACTCAGCGAATTTCCAATGCATATATATGTATATTAATACCACATAAAGCCACATACCAAGTTTCATCAATATACATTCATAAATAAACGATTTATGACATTTTAATTATTCTCCATAAGAATAACATGGCAGCTGAGTATGCAGGTTTGCTGAAGCAAGGAACACAAAAAATGGGGTTATATACAAATATCAATACAACTCATGTAGGTAAAGCCACATACCAAATTTCATTAATTTATTTTCATAATGAAGGCAGATAACACGTTACTTATTCTCCATAAGAATAACATGGGGCTGAGTACGCAGGTTTGCTGCTACGGGAGCCTTGGGTAAAAAATTGTCTTTTTGAGCAAATATCAATGGTTCACAACCAGATGAAGCCGTATACCAAGTTTCGTCAGTATACGTTGATAAATAGGCGAGATATAACATTTTTCTTTTTCCTCCATAAGAATAACATTAGACAACGTACTGTGTTTAGCACTTTCAATATCTCGGTAACCAATTGACGTAGAGAAATGATCAAAATACCAAATTGTGTGTTTTTTTAAGCTGAATCCAATAGTGAAAACCAAAATTTGAATATTTCAAAAATTATATGTGAAAAATTCGAAAAACCCATTTTTGGGGTACAAAACCCCCCCAAAATACCCCTTCGGGTAAAGCGATCTGGCTGGTTTTCGAACTTAAAGTCATAAATGTTGCTTTACACGTTTATACCAAATTTCATCAAAATCGGATAATTTTTACGAGAGTTATCGTGCTCACGGACACATATATATATATATATATAGATATATATATATATATATATATATATATATACAGTATCGAACGAATGGTGTTTTTGGGGTCTGGGGACCTCAAAACGAAAAGTTATCATGGTCCCGGGCCTAGGTCTTACCATGCCGACTACGGTAATAGCTTCTTCCCTATAGGGGAAATTCGCTAAAACATTCGAAATCTGCATAAATCACAAAGGGAGCTTTAAGTTGATATTTGTAATTCGTAAATTGTAGTGTATCTTTTTCAGACATTTGTACTCTTTGAGCATCAAAGGTTTTACAGTGTGTTGTGTGACGTTCCAATATATCTTTGGTGCCAAAATGTTGCAAACAGAACTTGCAAAAATATTTCTTATGGTCGTGTTTTGTAGAATTAAACATTAACTTATCAAAATCACGAATTAAACAGTAATGTGATTTCCGACCTTGTTGTAGAAGCAGCAGGTTGACGTGCGTGTTACTATTTAGTTTAGTTATTCTCAGTGGATATATTAATTGTCCTTCAATTCCATATACGTTAACACTTATGTTGTTTTGTTTTTCAAATTTATCAATGTCGGATATTTTTACTGGATATTTTATGTTTGTCATATTCAACTGGCCTTCATAGGGTTCGTAGTAAAATACTCGATTTGCATGTTTACTATTCCTTGGATTCAGGCTTGCTAAAACACTCCACACGAAACATTTATTATCACTATTTTTAATGTTTAAAACAGCGTGTTTTGATTTTATATTTTCTGGTGTGGGTATGTATGAGTTGGGAGTTAGGGGCTTATATTTGTAAACATGCAGCTGCCAGTATTTAGTGTGGTCATATATCCATCCACTGCCTTGGGCTTGATACTTGTGCATGGAGGTATCGATCTTAAAAAGTGCTTCTTTAATTTGAGTCTTTAATTGTGCTTTCTCAATTGATAAATTAGTTAAACTTCGAAAATCAGCAATACATTCTTTGTCAATGATTAAATCACCATTATTGTCCACTGTGTGTTTGATAAATTTCACTCTCCTAATAAGAATCCATTTGATAGGTAAAGGACAAGATTGAAGTGTGTCTAATACTTCCACAGATTCACCGTTAAAAATATACAACTTGTAAGGTCGTTTGTCACATCGTAGGTGGTGGCGTTTCTTGTGACAGTTAATAGCCTTCTTACACACATTACAACTATTGTGTTTTTCTAGCATATGTGCTTTAAAATGATTGTTATTATCAAATATTTGATGGCATTTTTTACAAATTTTAGGAATAACTTTGTGAATGTTGCGATAGTGTCTGATTAAATTGCTTCTTTTGGAGCAGGGCGTGGAGCACTGTGCACAGGTCAACATTTTTTTTTGGAATGAGGGTGGTGATTTTGGGGCTTCTATATATAACCCTGGTTGAAAATTTTAAAATTTTATCTTCTTTAAATAATAAAAACATATTTTTTAACTCTAAAATAAGACATTTTTGCAGTTTAATTACTGCAAAAATTAAAAAAATTTCCAATTTGGTCATGCAATATTATTTTTTTCATACACATTTTAGGTATTAATACACATTCAAGAGATATATATGGGTATCAAAGTGTTGAAAGTGGCTTTAAAACATATATTGTTTTATTTTTAATATTGAATTTGGAAATGGTGAATTAGAGATTTACAAATATTAGGCTATTTCACAATTATAGTGATGGATTAACAGTTGTCCCTAAAGACATCACCTACACCATTGCTAACACTCACACAGAGTCCTGGGTGGAGAGGCCGTGGCGCGGAGACGCGGAGAGGCGCGGTGAGCCGAGTGTGGTAACGTCCGGTGGTCGCTGGTGACGAGTGTGGTGACGTCATCTAGTGCTGGTGGTCGCTGGAGTGTGGTGACGTCCGGTGGTCGCTGGTGGCGTGTGTGGTGGCGTCATCCGGTGCTGGTGGTGGAGGTCACTGTTGTTGTGTGTTGTCGGTGGCACCTTATATACACATCAGATTTTCAATTTAACCAGGAAATTGCGTTGGCTGGACTTTCTATGGTAAGTGGAAATTCTGGTCAATGTGACGCGTGCTTGGACTGACTTAGTGTGTTAGTATGTCAGCGTGTGCAGGCAGCGGATCGTTGCGTGAGCAAGCGGCGGATGTTTTAATCAGTTGGCAGTTCGACCGTAGTTGGGATTAAAACACTACGACAATCAAGAAGTTGGCGGCAGTATTTTTGGGGGAATTTATTAAAACACTAGGACAATAACATATCCAAATTGAAGACAAATCGGACAGTAAATAAAGAAGTTGGCGGCAGTATTTTTCAAAAATATTTTTAATTCAACCGTAATAGTGAATTTGGGAAATGTAAGTGGAATTTATTAAAACACTTGCCTAGGACAATAACATATCCAAATTGCAGACAAATCGGACCATAAACACCAAAGATAGTTTTTTAGAATTTGAAAATTAATTTTAAAAAATATAGAGGAGGGATGGGGATTGGGAAAATATATTTAATATAGGCAAGGGTTGGACGTTAGTATAGGCTAACAAGGAA
Organism: Allygus modestus; assembly: GCA_963675035.1. NCBI lineage: Eukaryota > Metazoa > Arthropoda > Insecta > Hemiptera > Cicadellidae > Allygus > Allygus modestus. The sequence continues at coordinate 1,213,841 of OY776111.1, forward strand.
ACTTGTGTAGGGCGGGAGCTGGCGTCGGTCCAAAAACGGCTCCCCATAAGAATAACATGGGGAAAAAGCGCCGATTGTGGGGTTAAACCGCCATTTCACATCTACTCTAGATCACTTTTAGATGAGCTAAAGACGTGAGAAAAATTGCCAAAACTCACAATTTTTAATTAATAAACCTTTTAATTAATAGTTTAAATTATATTAGATTGATAATCTACGTTATCGACATGCTTTGTTGAATAAGCCTCATTAGAATGTAAGTAACACAGTATGATTGATACGCTGTACGAGAGAAATTTAGTGATATAAAGTTTCAATATGTTTGTTATTTATAATTACATTTTATCAATTACTTCTCATAATTATTTTGGTACATACTACACACTACATACCTGAGTTGTTTTTGCTTGAAAATGTACTACACATTCCTCATATGAACACATTTTTGGGGGGAGGCTCTCGCTTATAAGAAAATCAACTGTTTTAGCCACACCCTTGGTTGAACCATCAACCACTCAATATGGGCCGATTAAATCCTACGATACGATTAAATTCTACGTTATGTCTTCCAGCGGGCGAATATTATCTTAAACATCCATACCCTCTTATTTGAGATGGTTAACAGCTATGGTCCTATGATGTTTCATCATATCTTGCTCCCTTCATCCTTAGATAGCGTTATATTTTACATTTGTTTATATATGTATATCAGGACAGGACTTTCCAGCGGTTTTTCGTGGTATTTAATTTAACACCACTTTAATTTAGTGTTTAGGGGCTTCAACTTTGGCACACATTATGTTTACATATTTATTAATATGCTTTGATTAAAGTTGGTAAATGGCTTCATGACTTACAGTGAAGTACCAATTGAAATTCACTGAGAATGCAGGTTTGCTTCAATGGGGGGTATTAAACTATAAAATCTTTGATCTGTTAGAAATGCTTTATGTTCGTGAGTTGTGGGGGATATTTCATGACAACGATAATTAAAGTGGGACTTTCCTATCGAAGATTTGAGATTCGGAATATTTGGAATATAAAGGTTTCTTTTGCTGCGGAGTGAATACACTGACACGGAACCAGGCATTTCATAAGTTGTGATTTGGTTTTGTGTTGTTTTGTATCACCTGTATTGGTTACTTTTATTTTAACTGAAATGTAGACGTCAGAATAAACCAATTTCTACTCTGTTGACACTATAATTTCTCACGAAAGCCTGGTCTACCTTCATCAGTCGGACACAGGCAGTTCTTACCCAAACTTCCAGGTCTGAGCACCTGTTATCTTCAACATGAATGTTAATGGTGTGCCCATTTCTATGCCGTTGACACCCTATGAAGTTCAGAAAGGCTTCACGACAAAGATCGTCGAATGTCTTCAAAAGGTAAGCTTCTTTCTTCTAAAGGAAAGTTCTAACCGCACAGCAGACCTACAGTTTTAAATAGGACTAAGTTTTATTCTATTTACAATTTGGTATTTTAAAATCATGCCTTGCCCAGGAGAAAAACATGTAGGCAAGGTGGCCAAAAAAATTATCAAGAGACCGTTTAATTATACTTTCGCTCTTGCAAACTTAAGAGCCTGGGCGAGCAAAGTCACTTGCCTCAAAAGCTGTGACTACCTCTTTAGTTAACGAATCAACAGCCTGAGTTCTGGTTTTTTGAAATCTTTTTAAATATGTGACACACTTTTGCAGTTTTGAGTTTATCAGGAATAACTTCTTCATAAAGACATATAGTGATACAGTAGGTAAGCAGTTGAATAACAGAATCAATAATCAATTATACCTTAACCCTAGCCGTGGCCAACCATCGGATTCCGATGGTTTGCTGTGTTGCCTTAGAAATTTTTGTAGCGGAAAGTTGCGGTTGGTACCATTGCACTGCTAAAGATTTGTACTTAATTTTGGTATTGATTTTTATAAGGATATATTGATTGGACAGACTCGTTTCGCTCGCTGGGGGCTCCGCCCTCCAGGTCCCGTCGTAGTACCTGTGGCACGTGGTTAAGACACGCTAATAATCCGGGGTCCTATGTCTACACAATATGTAATGTAGACCTGTTGAGTGCAAAGAATTAGACCTAGCAGTACAAAATGTTAGATAAGGAAAAATTGAATAATTACTAAATAATCGTTAAAATGTTTCTAAATTGGGTCAAAACCTATCGTAGAATTCATGTTCACTATGTGGAAATCAAACCTAAAACCGCTAAAAATGTTAAAAAATTCTAGAAAACCCTGGTAAATAATTCTGTGGGGGGCTTCGCCCCCAGGACACTGTTTGGCCTCATGTTTCTAGCTTAAATAAAAGTGTTGTCATATCAAATGGCCCAGAACCGACATATAACTACTACTCATGCTAAGAAAACAGACAAATGAGCATATATTCAAATTTGAGATCATACCCATTTGAAAGTATAGGTTTTGGGGATATTTAAGGAGACTTGAGGGTACAAGGCATTTGTATACTAAATGTCACGTTAAGTAGAAATAAGATAATTCAGGACACGTTTAATTTTTTTTAATTTTCTGATGGGTTTAAATTATGAAATCTGGCCTCGTGATTTCTTCTACATACCAAATGTGATGTAAACAATATAGCATGCCAAATATTAGACAAAATAAACCCACTAAATCCAACAAATTGACACATTTTTATGGATGTTAAACTGAAGTAATATGGGCGTATAACTCCTGGCAAAAAATTGTTAGGTCATGTTCAACTAATTAAAACAAATTGGTACTGGGTTTTACCCACTAAGTAAGTCAAAGATACCTAAATATCAATGAAAACACCGGAAAATCTCAAAAATGGAGAATTTTAAATTTGTTTAAGGGTTCAAACTATTGAAATTAATCATATGGCTTCTGCCACATACTTCCTGTGTGGTAGAGATAATATATGCCAAATATTAGGGCTCTAAGTACCATATTAATGTGTCAATAAATTAAATTGCTAAAATTTGAAAAATCTAGCGCTACTTAAGGGTTAAGGAGACGCGATACATCTAAGTCATACGGCCGAAGTTGTAGATCGTCTCAAATCCGTGCCACGTGGTTGTCTCCGTTGTTCGATAGCTACTACGTTGTGGTTTAGCTGCTAGAGCCTAATTAAAGGATGTTACTAGGTTCAAGGTTCGTTTGTATATTTAGTATTAGCTGCTCCCGCAGGCTTCGCCCCGCAAATAATAGTTTTTAGCTGGCTATAGCTGTAGATAGGTTCAAGGTTCGTTTGTATATTTAGTATTAGCTGCTCCCGCAGGCTTCACTCCGCAAATAATAGTTTTTAGCTGGCTATAGCTGTAGATAGGTTCAAGGTTCGTTTGTATATTTAGTATTAGCTGCTCCCGCAGGCTTCGCCCCGCAAATAATAATTTATAAAAACTATGACAGTTGTGTGTACTGCATTCTGTCCGTGGAACTACTACGAATCAAGATCAGCTGTTTGCATTTTCATCACCTCAAACTTACAGTGAATGTAAATAAGAATAACACAGGATTGGAACTTTGAGTCCCCGTGGGGTGGAGGCCTATGGGAATTTCTTAAAACCCTTTCTTGAGCACCTAAGACCCAAGAGTAAGGTATGTTCCATATTTCATTGCAATCCGTTCTGTGGTTTTTTGAGATTTCGTGATAAGTGAGTCAGTCAGTGGTATTTGAGTTTTATATATTAAGAAGATAACTATTTTTAATACGCTGTAATCTTTATCACGCACCTATCACTTTTATTTTACCTTTGACGTGTATATTGCTAATTTTGATCATTCCCAAACTATGGGGCAGTTTTATATTTGTTGTACAAGTGCATAAAACTAAAATTGAGGTAATTGGCCAAACTTTCATGTAAAGATGGCATGTCAGGTTGGAGCACCGTGTGACGGGTTGACAATAGGACCCTGCAACCTACACGAGCCCACTCGAATATTCCAACAATAAAACCACTTCACCTTGTATTCCCTGCAAACCTTTATTCTTTGCCTCGCTTGCCTTTTCGTACATTCGTGTATACTTTACATTGTTATTACCATGAGAAGCGACTGGAAGGTTACTAGAACTGTGGAATGTATATACAAAAGGTTTCCTTTACTGAGTAAGCAACCTGGAATAATCCTAACAAATAAGTGAAATTTTATCATCTAAACAATCATTCATTTCAAATATAACTCAGTTTTGTTTAATGAAACCAAAATCAATGATTTCATCACGATTATAACCCGTTTTCCACGAGGCTGGAATAAAGTGAATGCCGTAACATTGTGTGGCTTACTTCCGATGCTCCAGTCATGGAGGATGCCGTAACATTGTGTGGCTTACTTCCGATGCTCCAGTCATGGAGGTTTAGAAGCTAAGTTGATCTAACATCTGTTTCTTAAAATGTAATGTATGACGTTTCTCAATTATACCTCGGAGAACATTATCGAGTTTCCGCCTGTTGAAAATCGTTCAGCCGCATAAACTTGTCTGTGAGTTAGTAACCGCCTTTGGCGAATATCTAACAATTAATTGTTCTCAGCGTGTCAGTCAAAACTCTATACAATGTCTATACAATGAGCATAGCTCATATTAATATTTAGTTGCGTGGTTATATTTAACAAATTAAATGAAATGAAATATTAATACAAATCTGAAGTGGCCTCCAATGACGTCCCTCTTTAAGGAGCAATATACATCAATTGCATTACGTTACAGGGGCGATCAAAACGATGTATTAGGTAGGAGTTAGAAGGCGGAATATACAATACACATTTATATCCAGAACAATTGTAAAATGACTGAGAACAGGCTGGCTAGACTTTAAATCACCACTATCGCAAATTCATTCTCAAATGTAAGTTTGCGAGATTTTATTTACATTTATTGATTAAACAGGTTTATAAAAGGTATAGTTCTTGACAAACGTAACTTACCATAACACTACACGTGTTGGACCAATAGGTGACCTCAGTAGATGGCGAAGAATTAGAAAAAGGCTAATATTTCAATGAATATAAATTTAGTTACACGGAAAACGACAAATTAAGTAGTCACAATTAAGAACACAAACAAAAACTACCGAATCAAAATGAAACACAGTTGTACAGTCACGAACACAATACAAAGTAATAACCACGCCAGCTGTTGTTTGGCGGCACGGCGCAGAGCGAAAACAGCTGACTAGGCACGACAGCTGAGTAGTTGTGACGATGGAGGAAGTTAAACTTACTCGTCAGTACGCTCTAAAATTAGATTTTTAAACTTTTCATGCCAATATTATATAGCTAAATAAAAACTTGTAATAATCAAAATACCATGAGTGTTTCAACAACAACAGAAATTTGGTAGAGTTTTGACTGACACGCTGAGAACAATTAATTGTTAGATATTCGCCAAAGGCGGTTACTAACTCACAGACAAGTTTATGCGGCTGAACGATTTTCAACAGGCGGAAACTCGATAATGTTCCCCGAGGTATAATTGAGAAACGTCATTAGTGACTGAGACTAATCTGCCTAATCAGAGGCACTTGTAGTGCTGAGGATCCGCTCTGTTAAAGGCACATTATTACTTTTGTGGCTCAAACTTCCTTGCAAGTTGTGCACACCTATTTTTAATACGTTAGAGATATTTGCACGTCATACAACATTCCCTCATTAACTTGAATGAATGAAAAACAACTTTATTCGAAATCACAAAACTACAGTACAGTACAACAAATACAATTAGAGATATAACATAACTAAAAATTCACATATTAATGAGTGAGTAATAAAACAAGGATTTTGTTGTAGTTAATAAAAATAATATAGTCTAAGTCTTAGGAAACAGTAGACATAGGCAAGAGCTTCCTGTGCGTCCACTGAGATCCTTATAAAATATTACAAATTGCCGTATATTTGAATGAAATAACAAAAATTAAGTTAAAATACATGAGTTCAAATTTAGTTTCCATTTTATTTTGAATTGAGAGCGAAAGTATTAAGAAAATCAGCAAATCTTTTGTAATTTATTTTTTTAAGATATTTGTGGAAACCATTTTGAGGAATGACAAACATTGGCCTGGAAAAAAGACGAAGAACGAAGGGCGGCCGGCAGGAGGGGGCAGTGAAAGGGTCGGGTCAAACACACCGGTAATCAGCCGTGATGATAACGTCTGCCTCGTCTCTACCTAACCGAAGAAGCAATTCTTCGACACGAATCTTAAACAAACCGAGAGGCAAACATTCAAAGAGCTTTAAATCACTGAAAAAATGTACATATATTGCTATATAACGTGTGAAATATAAAAAGAATTGGTTTTAGAAAAAGTATAATTTATTTTCTAAGTTGTAATTCCAACTCTAGAAGAATATCTAGTGTTGTGAGGATGTGAAATTTCTTGACATTTTTCTGTAATTCTTGTATATATTAATTAAAATATTTTTAATGTATAATTGGTGAACAGTAAGGACGGATGTTTCACTAAAAATAGCGTCCGTCGGGTAACGTCTGTATTTACCAAATCTTACCTTTAAAATTGTCTTTTGAGCAACGTTTAAAGGTTCGAGGATACTTTTGTAACAACCACCCCATTGATTGGTGCTGCGGTGTCCAGATCAACTGCTGAGTACAGATTACATGAGATGACTGAAACTGTTCAACTTAAGTAATACGCAGGTCGACCAAAGCACTCATCCACCACAATTTACAAAAAGCTTGGGTTTTTTTGATAGTACAATCTTATGTCTAATTGGTCGTCGTAATTTTAAACTGCAATTATTGCATTGACATCAACCGTAACTAATGAGTAATGACTAACGCTATTTTAAGAACAAATAATAAGAATAAATAATAAGATAATATGTATTGAATTAATCAGATAAAGCATTTCTCGAAACATTTACACAACACCTTCCTGACCTCTACTGCATTACTCTTGTATCCAGAATCACTTCTTGTGTATTCACGCCCTGAGACAAGGTGCGATATTTTATTCAGTCAGTCGCTTGCGGAGTTATAACTTCTGGCAAGTGTGCAAGGATAATATACCGCCCTTCCTAACCAAAGTTAGGATGTGATAGACACATCAGAATAAATAAAACAGTTGTGCCTGTAAATTATGAGTCGTAAATATATCTTATGGTTAGTTAGTATTATATGCATCAACGATTTTAAGTTTATGGACGCTGTTTTCATAGTAAACATAGATGTTGTTGTATTCCATACATATTTTTTTACATACATGAATGCATGTTCATTTGTTATTTTGCTACGTTATTAATTTTCTGTTCGGTGTATTTTTATTCCATAGTTAAGATTGCATATCCTTCGTGCATCCATTGAAAGTTGACATCGTTTGAGGTCAAGTATAAATTCTTTGACGTTTGCAACACAATGTATATTACTGCATTATGTAATTTACTTGATGATTCTTATTATTATTACGTAACGGGCTTTTACGCTAACGGGTTTTATTCGCGTTTACTCGTCACAAAAGTGGTTTAGTAATCTGAGGAGTCCCATTTGAATGCAGAGTATTTGAAGGCTACTTGAAACCATCGCACGACAATAGGACCCCTTATAACCCGTGGATGAAACTTTGACTTCAGGGAAATATTTTATTATATGTTAAACTTTTGGGAACTTCTTATAAATTATACGGCTTAGCGTAGGACAAAAAACTATTGTTGAATGTCTCGAGAATTGTTGCATGTCTCGAGAATTGTTGCATGGCAATTGAAATGTAGGTTTAAATACTTAAGTCAACAGTTGTTCTTATCCTAAGTATATTATTCCTTCAAATGTTTCAGTTCACTCGTTATATCATTTAGGACTTTAAAAAATAAATACATTTTGGCGAAAATCTGTAATGAATTACGGACGTTTTTGTGTGACCAGAAGATGGAATTTTGAATTCCGAAACATGTCGTCATAATAAGTAACAGGATCAATTTTGAACTGTTTGGACGGAAAATGTATGTAAACCTGGTTTTAAATTCTTACAAAAATGTTATACTTATGTTTGAAATCCCAACGCATAGGGCACACAGATGCACATTTAAACATGAATTGCTTGTTTTAAATTACATGAGTTGGTGTCAATTGCTGGCCTGTAAAACAAGTAATTGAAGATTAAATCGTTGTATGTCTTTTGATTTTAATATTTACTTCGTTTCAACTTTTTTCCCAAAACAAAAAAATACATATTTTGAAGTCCCTGATGATGGAACGAGTATTCTGAATCATATGCAGGAATGATTTAGTTGGAATTACAACTGTTGACGACATGTGCAAACTTATATTTCAATTGAAAAATGAATCATGTACCTATATTCAGCTAATATTTTTTTACCAGTCTATTATGTTTTACTATAAAGTAAGTAATTATTGTCAATAATTTAACCATGATTTTTTCCGTGAAGCACTTTTACTGTAGGCCACTTCATTTAACAGCGATCTTAGCATTAATCGACCAGAAAATATCAACAAGTGATAGTTAAATTATTTGGTTTCAACGACCGGTTACGATGCTCATTTTTATTTTATTCTTCTCCCCGTTTTCTATTGCTCTTCAGCTGTTTACTTTTATTCTTAGTGTTTCATTTCTTTAACATTTCATGCTCATTTTTTATCATAGAGAAAATTAGTTGTTGATTAAAAGAGGTTTGAACATTTTTACTATCTACCTAGCCTATTTTAGAATAACCACAAATAGTCTCTGCATAGAAAGAGTCACTTATCAAATACCAAGCGATAGAAGCTATGTGATGGCAACAGCGATTCGACGATATTACTCTAGCAGCAGTAGTATCAATATGGCCAACTAACTAAAACGAGTAAGTGATTTTGGTGTTAGAGGATATTGTTATACAAACACTATTCCTAATATAAAGAACGCCTTTGGTTGACTTCGGTCAATTTTTAATCTATATTTATAAAAAAGGATGTTGGTTTGTTTGTTTGAATATATATTTGAAGTTTATGGACTCGGACATCGTTGGACCGTTTGCCGTGAAACTTGGTGTATATTAAGCCATCCATTTCGTTCTAACTCAATTGTGTTCCTCCCAAGAGCCACAAAAGTGTTACCATATAAACCTTATGGAAATATACTGTTGTTGACATAAAAGCTAATGTTTACTTGAACAGGTGATCTTGGTTTTAGTTCGTAATAATCAAAGGCATGACGTCTGCTGGGTAACAGCTACTATATTGTAAAATTACTAATGAATTGCAAATTATCTGTCGGAAACCAAAGGTAAATGGTTATTTTGAGTTTGTTTTAATCATCAATATGTTTCTTTAAAAACTTGGATTATCACACGTGTAAATAAAATAATTTTAACAAACAGATTGTTAAGGGCACGTACAACGTTGATTTTTCACATCTACTCATAATTTACGCCTTGGGCGCTGAATACAGAATACCATTTATCCTGGGGTAAAAATATTCATTTATCTATTTGTATCTTAAAGAGACAGTTCTCCTCATCCCGAAACATTAAGTAGAGTTTAGGTTATTTAAAATTGTTAAGTAACTATCCTTCTGTAACTTAAAGGTCGTTCTATGGTTCACACAACTACAGAAAGTTATTTACCCGATTGCCAACACTGTTCAAACTGATGGTTGACTAAGTACCCAAACTTCCCAACCCAGGGAGAGGTTAATCTATGACATACGTTGGCACTGACATCCCCATTGTAGGTGCAGACAATGCACAAGCCGAATTGTTCTGTCAAAACTTGGACTAATGGGTCCAATCTCACAGGGTCTACGACGGTCCCATATCTCACAACTTAGCATGAACTACTGAAATGTATTGTGGCTTACTGTGGAGGTAGTAGCCGGTAAAATAGAGTAAATAGTTGATGGTTAAATACCTAAATTTCTTGGCACTCTTAATGAAGTGGTCACTTACTATTAATGAAGCGGTCACTTACAATTAATGAAGCGGTCACTTACTAACTTAGCACCAATAACGCAGCGATCACTTGCTAACTTAGCACTTATAACAGAGGCTGCTTACTAACTAACCACTCATAATACAGCGGTCACTTGCTAACTTGGCACTCATAACGTTGAGGTTGCTTACTAACTATAACATAGCGGTCACATGCTAACTTGGCACTCATAACTTAGAGGTTGCATAACGTAGAGGTTGCTTATTAACAAAGTACTCATAACACAGCGATCACTTGCTAACTTGGCACTCATAACGTAGAGGTTGCTTACTAACTATAACACAGCGATCACTTGCTAACTTGGCACTCATAACGTAGAGGTTGCTTACTAACTATAACACAGCGGTCACTTACTAACTTGATACTCATTTCATAGAGGTTGCTTACTAAGCACTCATAACACAGCGGTCACATGCTAACTTGGCACTCATAACGTAGAGGTTGCTTACTAACTCTAACACAGCGGTCACTTGCTAACTTGGTACTCATTGCATAGAGGTTGCATAACGTAGAGGTTGCTTACTAAGCACTCATAACACAGCGGTCACATGCTAACTTGGCACTCATAACGTAGAGGTTGCTTACTAACTATAACACAGCGGTCACTTGCTAACTTGGTACTCATTGCATAGAGGTTGCATAACGTAGAGGTTGCTTACTAAGCACTCATAACACAGCGGTCACATGCTAACTTGGCACTCATAACGTAGAGGTTGCTTACTAACTATAACACAGCGGTCATGTGCTAACTTGGAACTCATAACATAGATGTTGCATAACGTAGAGGTTGCTTATTAACAAAGAACTCATAACACAGTGGTCACTTGCTAACTTGCACTCATAACACAGCGGTCACTTGCTAACTTGGCACTCATAACACAGCGGTCACTTGCTAACTTGCACTCATAACACAGTGGTCACTTGCTAACTTGGCACTCATAACACAGCGGTCACTTGCTAACTTGGCACACATAACACAGCGGTCTCTTACTAACTTAGCACTCATAACACAGTGGTTTCTTACTAAAAAACGTGCAAGTATAAATTTAAAAAAATTTTAATGACTTTATCAGGATAAACGTATTATCAGAGTGGACATTTACACCCAATTACATTTTAACGTTGCAATCCGACTCTAATAAATGAACGAAAATATATTTTATAAAATTTTTAAGGATATAACGAAAAAACGTCGACAAGTAGACTAATAACTAATTTCATACATTGTATTTTATGAAATTTTTAAGGATATAACGTAAAAACGTCGAAAAGTAGACTAATAACTAATTTCATGCATTGTATCGTTCTGAGTTCACAGCTCAGATATTGTCTCTACAGTATGGCCGTGTGGTTGATGCGATACCAACATCGTGTGGCGTGGTTGATGCGATACCAACATCGTGTGGCGTGGTTGATGCGATACCAACATCGTGTGGCGTGGTTGATGCGATACCAACATCGTGTGGCGTGGTTGATGCGATACCAACATCGCGTGGCGTGGTTGATGCGATACCAACATCGCGTGGCGTGGTTGATGCGATACCAACATCGCGTGGCGTGGTTGATGCGATACCAACATCGCGTGGCGTGGTTGATGCGATACCAACATCGTGTGGCGTGGTTGATGCGATACCAACATCGCGTGGCGTGGTTGATGCGATACCAACATCGCGTGGCGTGGTTGATGCGATACCAACATCGCGTGTCGTGGTTGATGCGATACCAACATCGCGTGGCGTGGTTGATGCGATACCAACGACCGTCTGTCAGGTACCATCCTCATGTGGCTGTGCGGTTGATGCGATACCAACGACCGTCTGTCAGGTACCATCCTCATGTGGCTGTGCGGTTGATGCGATACCAACGATGGTTTGTCAGGTACCATCCCCGTGTGGTTGATTCGAAACCAATGAAGGTCTGTCAGGTACCATCCTCTGAACTTGTGAGAGTTTGATTTACCGGTGGTGTCGTGTCGCGTAGCATTGTGTGATCAGACAATAGTCGGGTTATGGAGTGGATTGTTCTGTCATAACTTCACCTAATGGATCAAAGCCTGTCCAATAGATATTCTGAGTATGCATTATTGACTCAAAATTGTGAACCTGCTTGTCTAAAAGGTCAAATATCACGTCCTGAATATATTTTTAGAAATAACAAAATAAGGGTAGTTAAATTCATTATTAATTTAGTAACTATAAGCATTTTTAAAAGTTTAAACAAATTAACCAAAACATACATAACGCAAATAAACATGAAAACCAATATATTCGACCTTTTTTCACTACATATTTTTTAGATAAAATCTTTTATTAGTTTTGAGTGTTTTATTTCATGATTAAAGTTGAATTCAAATAAATAAATAAATTAAAATTAGTCTCAACAATAACAACAAATTGAATCAGTGGTTCAATCATTGGTTGTGGTAAGAACTACATTTCACCAAAAAAATAAAATAAACTATTTTTTTCTTTGATTTGTGTAGCTCTTACAACAACCAATGATTGAACCACTGATTCAATTTTTTGGGGAAAGCTCGATGAATGAAGTCGAAGATAAATTTATAAACCCAAATTCACATTCCAAATTCAAAAATCTAAGTCAAGAGCTCTTTTTGCTTGTGCGTTTTTCGAATTTTGAAACATATTTGCTGCTAGAGTTGACACGACTGCAACATTAGCATTGCATTTTTTAGGATATTTCTCGTTCGTAAATGTGTATTTATGTTTAAAACTTCTGATGACTGAATTCATCGGTTACTGAATAAAATTTGTGAGAGTTACACGGAATATCCTCAAATTATGACATAACCAACAAATTTGATCATTCACGTGCATTCTAACCGGATGTAACTAACCTTCTATGGAAAACGGATTCAAGGTAGAAAGTTTTTTTAGTCTTATGTCAGAAAACAGGTTCTCAATTTCAATTCCTGAATGAGGAAACTAAATTGTAGGAGTCCTGAAAAGGAGGGCGTCGCCCAATGTGGTGCTTGACAACAAGGCTCTCAAATATTTTTTTCCTTGGTTCCCCGCGTTGTGTCCCGTTGAAATCCTTGCAGATGAGATAGGATCTTTTGTTCGTCCCCCCTAGCGCTGTGTTCATATGAAATCCTCTCGGATGAGATAAGATCTTTTCTCGTTCCTTGTCTCGCCTTGTGTTCCGTTAAAAGTTTCGCAAACGACTTCCTTGTTAGCTGCCCACCTCACGTTGCTTCCTGTCAGAAGCCTCGCAGATGAGATGGGGTCCTTGTTAGCTAGTGATGGGGTGTGATTTGCGAACCCTGATTTAATCACTGTGATTCTGAAATCACAGGTCGACCTGTTACTGACCGAGCCGGACTAGCAGGTCTAACTGTGATTCGATTCGTTGTAGGCGGGCTGTTCTCAGTGCTCTGCGTGAGTCATTTCCTCGTCGCGCAGCCACGAGTCGCTCAAATCTCTCGACTGTGACTGTGATTATCTGATACTGAGAGGCCGAGCGTCTAGCGAGGACGGGTCGACCAGTTTATTGTTAATTATGTTTTGTATGTTATTTTAATTTTATGTTGATATTATGGTTAGATTTTTTAATTGTAAATATATGTAATCGAACATGTAGCTATTTTTACTTTCTCCCCTTATACATAGTATATGGAGAAAGTATTGTTTTCGTCAAAATATTCGAATTTGATTTGTTAGTAGAAATATTCGTTTTGGTGCTCCCTTATTTTTACGTGATGTCTGTCTGTCTAGATGTGTACTGAGCTAGAGCCCTAACCAATGGTCCTATTTTTATGAAATTTGGTATGTAAGTACTAATACACGATATATCTAGGAGTTTATTCTTTTATTTAGAATTTTTGATTTTTAAGGGTAATTATCCCCCAAAACCGCCAAAAAACATGAAAAATCAACATTCCCAAAAACGGTTCTAACGATTTTAATTAAACTTTAGTCATTTGTAGATCTGTCCACCTCGCCCTGTCAGAAGCCTCGCAGATGAGATAGGGTCCTTGTTAGCTGCCTACCTCGCGTTGTTTCCTGTCAGAAGCCTCGTAGATGAGATAGGGTCCTTGTTAGCTGTCCACCTCGCGTTGTTGCCTGTCAGAAGCCTCGCAGATGAGATAGGGTCCTTGTTAGCTGCCTACCTCGCGTTGTTTCCTGTCAGAAGCCTTGCAGCTGAGATAGGGTCCTTGTTAGCTGCCCACTTCGCGTTGTTTCCTGCTAGAAGCCTCGCAGCTGAGATAGGGTCTTTGTTAGCTGTCCACCTCGCGTTGTTGCCTGTCAGAAGCCTCGCAGCTGAGATAGGGTCCTTGTTAGCTGCCTACCTCGCGTTGTTTCCTGTCAGAAGCCTCGTAGATGAGATAGGGTCCTTGTTAGCTGTCCACCTTGCGTTGTTGCCTGTCAGAAGCCTCGCAGATGAGATAGGGTCCTTGTTAGCTGCCTACCTCGCGTTGTTTCCTGTCAGAAGCCTCGCAGCTGAGATATGGTCCTTGTTATCTGCCCACTTCGCGTTGTTTCCTGCTAGAAGCCTCGCAGCTGAGATAGGGTCCTTGTTAGCTGTCCACCTCGCGTTGTTGCCTGTCAGAAGCCTCGCAGCTGAGATAGGGTCCTTGTTAGCTGCCTACCTCGCGTTGTTTCCTGTCAGAAGCCTCGTAGATGAGATAGGGTCCTTGTTAGCTGCCTACCTCGCGTTGTTTCCTGTCAGAAGCCTCGCAGCTGAGATATGGTCCTTGTTATCTGCCCACTTCGCGTTGTTTCCTGCTAGAAGCCTCGCAGCTGAGATAGGGTCCTTGTTAGCTGTCCACTTCGCGTTGTTGCCTGCTAGAAGCCTCGCAGCTGAGATAGGGTCCTTGTTAGCTGCCCACCTCGCGTTGTGTCTCAATGGAATCGTCGCAGATGAGATGAGGGACTGCAGAGATTGGTCTGGAGACACTCGTTGCTCTATCTTCAAACATTGCAATTTGCAAAAATAAGACTTATCTATATTTTACTGGATGGTTTGCGTATATATAAACGAAAAGGCGGCTTCAGTTTGTTCTGTGCTTTAATAATTTTATTAGTTTTGTGTTTTAGTAGTTTGTGTCTCTCTAGGACAGTAGCAATTTTTAACGTTTTAATAGAGAATGGTCCAAACCCTATGTACTGTGTTGGGTATTATTAGTTGTTAAGACTTTATACATGTATAACCCCTGAATTAGTTTATATGCGTAGTTTAAAATAACATTGGATAATATTTTACGAATAAAAAACCGGCGTACAACATTTTAAAATAAAAGCCCAATAGGGAATCATAGTTGTACAGTCTTAGGTAGTTTTATATCACATAAAAACGAATAGTTATTTAAGAAGGCCACTTCATACTATTCTTCTAATAACAGAACACATTGTAAATATTACCTTATCGTTCATTGGTCACTTCATCCTATTCTTCTAATAACAGAACACATCGTAAATATTACCTTATCGTTCATTGGCCACTTCATACTATTCTTATAATAACAGAACACATTGTAAATATTACCTTATCGTTCATTTTATCATTAGAGGTAATGTGCGCTTTACCTAAAGAATTGCTAAGTAATTTCGGTAAAATATTGTGAACACATTATCGAGTAGAAAACGTTGGCAGAAGTTAACAAAATCTTGCAACTTGTAGTGCAGTCAGGACAAGTAGTTCATACCCACGACCTAGCAGTGAGTCGATCGGTGGATTCGGACTGAACGGGAATGATAAGCATCTTGTAATGCAGTCAGGACAAGTAGTTCATACCCACGACCTAGCAGTGAGTCGATCGGTGGATTCGGACTGAACGGGAATGACAAGCAACTTGTAGTGCAGTCAGGACAAGTAGTTCATACCCACGACCTAGCAGTGAGTCGATCGGTGGATTCGGACTGAACGGGAATGATAAGCATCTTGTAATGCAGTCAGGACAAGTAGTTCATACCCACGACCTAGCAGTGAGTCGATCGGTGGATTCGGACTGAACGGGAATGACAAGCAACTTGTAGTGCAGTCAGGACAAGTAGTTCATACCCACGACCTAGCAGTGAGTCGATCGGTGGATTCGGACTGAACGGGAATGACAAGCAACTTGTAGTGCAGTCAGGACAAGTAGTTCATACCCACGACCTAGCAGTGAGTCGATCGGTGGATTCGGACTGGACGGGAATGACAAGCAACTTGTAGTGCAGTCAGGACAAGTAGTTCATACCCACGACCTAGCAGTGAGTCGATCGGTGGATTCGGACTGAACGGGAATGACAAGCAACTTGTAATGCAGTCAGGATAAGTAGTTCATACTCACGACCTAGCAGTGAGTCGATCGGTGGATTCGGACTGAACGGGAATGACAAGCAACTTGTAGTGCAGTCAGGACAAGTAGTTCATACCCACGACCTAGCAGTGAGTCGATCGGTGGATTCGGACTGAACGGGAATGACAAGCAACTTGTAGTGCAGTCAGGACAAGTAGTTCATACCCACGACCTAGCAGTGAGTCGATCGGTGGATTCGGACTGAACGGGAATGACAAGCAACTTGTAATGCAGTCAGGACAAGTAGTTCATACCCACGACCTAGCAGTGAGTCGATCGGTGGATTCGGACTGAACGGGAATGACAAGCAACTTGTAATGCAGTCAGGATAAGTAGTTCATACCCACGACCTAGCAGTGAGTCGATCGGTGGATTCGGACTGAACGGGAATGACAAGCAACATGTAGTGCAGTCAGGACAAGTAGTTCATACCCACGACCTAGCAGTGAGTCGATCGGTGGATTCGGACTGAACGGGAATGACAAGCAACTTGTAGTGCAGTTAGGACAAGTAGTTCATACCCACGACCTAGCAGTGAGTCGATCGGTGGATTCGGACTGAACGGGAATGACAAGCAACTTGTAGTGCAGTTAGGACAAGTAGTTCATACCCACGACCTAGCAGTGAGTCGATCGGTGGATTCGGACTGAAAGGGAATGACAACTTTACAATATTTACGAGCATACGTTAAGCGGCATTTACTTGATAAACAAAGTTCACACTGAACCTCGTTGCAAGCAACACCAATAACGATGCACCGGCAATCATATCACTGGGATTGGGGCAGTAGTGACCTAATGGAGGTAACATAGGTTTATGATAAACGTATGTAGACCAGAATAAAGTTAGGGGAGTGAAGCAGCTGCAAACGGCAACCGTGCCTGTAGGTGCATCGGTTGAAAATGGATTCATATCTCTATATGTATCTTTAAACATAACAGCATAGCACTAAGAAATACTAATAAATTTAATAATAAGTATTTCGGCACCATTCGATGTATACCGTTGTATACTGTATGAATAAAGATATTTTTAATTCAATTTAATTCCATAGTTTTAAAAATATCCCCTCATTCACCATTTTATCTAGTGTCTTTAACGGACAGTTATTTTCTCGGAAAATCTAAAATCTATGACACAAAGTTAACACCAATCACACTGTGATCAACCTAACAATGCTATATACTTTCATTACCCCTATCAATAGCGTATTTTCCAAAAACTGATAAGATTTTCTCCCAGACGCTGCACGGTGGAGACGGGATCACATGTCGCGCCTCCTCGAGTATTCAATCGTGTATTCGCGCCTTGAGGTGAGGTGCGATGTTTTATTCAGTCAGTCGTTCCGGGAGTTATAACTTCTGGCGGGGCATAAAGAAATGAAACCGTGAATATGCTTCTTGAGGCTTCAGTAAATATCCATTTTCTTTGCGTAATGGATTTTGTTTAACGTAATTAAGATTGAGCAACAATTCCCTTCATTTATGTAAGTAGATTTTCTTAATATAATTTTAATATTATATAGCCATAATCAAGCCTTTTTACTTAATATGTACTTTTATTTTTCTAGGTTACTAGGATTCAGAATAAAACTGTATTAGAAAATCTGTTTTCTTATTATTTTGGTTTAAAATCTCAATCGACACTCTAACTTCGAGCAATATCAAACCAAATTCCCATAAACTCTGTTTCATACCTAGGCACACAATTGACTACGAAATTAACTTTCAAACACATAGTTATATTTATATATATGTACAAAGCGCATAGTTATATTTATATATATGTACAAAGCGCAAAAGCATGTCTGCATATTACATTCTTATGTAAAGTTTCTAAATTACAAATAGTATAGAACTATCTTTGTCACTTCCACCCATACATTTTTATAATACTAGGTTTCCGCTGTCCGTCTATTACTGATTACTCCGCATGGACCGTGGGAGCTCCTGAGGGTAGCCTCCTCTTTGTCACTTCCACACATACATTTTTATAATACTAGGTTTCCGCTGTCCGTCTATTACTGATTACTCCGCATGGACCGTGGGAGCTCCTGAGGGTAGCCTCCTCTTTGTCACTTCCACCCATACATTTTTATAATACTAGGTTTCCGCTGTCCATCTATTACTGATTACTCCGCATGGACCGTGGGAGCTCCTGAGGGTAGCCTCCTCTTTGTCACTTCCACACATACATTTTTATAATACTAGGTTTCCGCTGTCCGTCTATTACTGATTACTCCGCATGGACCGTGGGAGCTCCTGAGGGTAGCCTCACGGAGTAGCGTTGACCACGCCCAGTCAGACCAGCGATGGGGTAACATTAGAGGAGCGACCATACCTACCGTCTATTGTAAACATGCTGATGCCATTAAAATATTCGTTATCAAATTAATTTTTTAACCAATTTCTAACCCTCCCATTAAAGATTATTGCAGCTTTTTTCAAATGAGTAAATCAGAGTGAATAGAGATAAATTGTTCAACGAATTAACATATCGCAACAACGAATTAACATATCGCAAATTGTTTTGAATGGTTCGTTTTTATCAGTGTTGTTTTGAAAGGCGGCTGTGAAGTAGGTGATCGGCAGTCGGCAGGTCTGACAAGGCAGTGCGACTGTCTCGGTAACCGCAACGTAGCGGCCAACCCACTCCTGAGCTACCAACTGAACACTACCTACCAGTGTCAAAATATTAGTGTTTAAAGCTAATAGAGCTTATAAATATATAATGTAACATGTATAAAATAAAATAAATCCCGAAGACCTGAGTTCTGAGAGCTCGATTGAAAAGCTACCTTTTGGCCTCTGCTTTCTATTTATTTCATGAGTGAGTTTCTCATCAGCCACTTAGTACCAAAGAATCCCTAGGAGGCCCTACGTTTGAATGGAGAGTATGGCTGTTGGCTTATTGTTGTGTGCTTGAGTTGAGCAGATTAGAAAGTAATACCATGTGAACTGATGCCATGCAGTATATGTATTGTTTTTTACGGCGAATGAATAACAGATTTATTAGTCAGTGCACAACAGATAATGGAAAAATATTAAATAAAGTTTAAAAATATAATTAGTTTAGCAGTAAACAAATTTGTCGTGACTGTGGATTGCCACAAAACCCTCACGCGAAAGCCTATTTAGATTTTTGTATACTGCATTACCGATGACACCGAAAATTTGAAATATCTAAATAATGCATGTCAGTAACGTAGTCTAGGTAACTAATAGATTTTTAACAACTTTTTTAATGCTTTAATCATTAAAAATGGTGAGTTTTGAAAATTGTTCTGGGGGTCACAATCTAAAATCTACCTGCATGCCAAATTTCACGTTTCTAGCTCGTCTACAAGTGGTTTAGAATTCGTATACCTGAGTTACACATCCTAGTACCAACCAAATGTATGTTTATATACATGTAGATAGGCTATAATTGCTGAACCAGAAATAATCTACTTGAGAAGAATGGAATATTACATATTAAAACAGTAAAACAACTAAAGAAGGGTAGCACGCCCGAGCCTCATCTATGCTGATATATTTTATCCTTTTCATCCTTAAAAGCTCTTTGACACTTTTACGCATGAAAATACATTTGTTCCGATTTCTTGAGAGATTTATCTATATATTATGTCCATCAGGTTACAAAGAGGAAATAAAGTTCTTACAGTGCAGCGTTTCAAACTGAGGATATGATTATTTTTAGTGTTCGTAAAAATAACATCAACGGGTGGGTTATCGTTATAAAAAATCATTTTCCCTTTGAAATTGTTCATATTAAAATACATTTTTATTGGAACATAGTTTTATTTTACATATTTGAATAAATCCAAACACATGTAAAAACTGAAATCTTTAACAGTAAAACGAACGAATCGGGAAGTAAAATTAGGGAAAAGATCAGAAGTGACACAGAAATAAATTATTACGAACCACCGATCGATACATGAGTTCTGGTTCAAACTCCCACATTGACAGGAGACCCTACTGACCTGTTGGTGAGTCGCACAGAGTATCCGATGGATTACACTTCTCCCCAAGGCAAGATGAATATTGACAGGAGACCCTACTGACCTGTTGGTGAGTCGCACAGAGTATCCGATGGATTACACTTCTCCCCAAGGCAAGATAAATATTGACAGGAGACCCTACTGACCTGTTGGTGAGTCGCACAGAGTATCCGATGGATTACACTTCTCCCCAAGGCAAGATGAATATTGACAGGAGACCCTACTGACCTGTTGGTGAGTCGCACAGAGTATCCGATGGATTACACTTCTCTCCAAGGCAAGATGAATATTGACAGGAGACCCTACTGACCTGTTGGTGAGTCGCACAGAGTATCCGATGGATTACACTTCTCCCCAAGGCAAGATGAATATTGACAGGAGACCCTACTGATTTGTTGGTGAGTCGCACAGAGTATCCGATGGATTACACTTCTCCCCAAGGCAAGATGAATATTGACAGGAGACCCTACTGACCTGTTGGTGAGTCGCACAGAGTATCCGATGGATTACACTTCTCCCCAAGGCAAGGTGAATATTGACAGGAGACCCTACTGACCTGTTGGTGAGTCGTACAGAGTATCCGATGGATTACACTTCTCCCCAAGGCAAGATGAATATTGACAGGAGACCCTACTGACCTGTTGGTGAGTCGCACAGAGTATCCGATGGATTACACTTCTCCCCAATGCAAGGTGACTATTTACAGGAGACCCTACTGACCTGTTGGTGAGTCGCACAGAGTATCCGATGGATTACACTTCTCCCCAAGGCAAGGTGAATATTGACAGGAGACCCTACTGACCTGTTGGTGAGTCGCACAGAGTATCCGATGGATTACCCTTCTCCCCAAGGCAAGGTGAATATTGACAGGAGACCCTACTGACCTGTTGGTGAGTCGCACAGAGTATCCGATGGATTACACTTCTCCCCAAGGCAAGATGAATATTAACAGGAGACCCTACTGACCTGTTGGTGAGTCGCACAGAGTATCCGATGGATTACACTTCTCCCCAAGGCAAGGTGAATATTGACAGGAGACCCTACTGACCTGTTGGTGAGTCGCACAGAGTATCCGATGGATTACACTTCTCCCCAAGGCAAGGTGACTATTTACAGGAGACCCAACTGACCTGTTGGTGAGTCGCACAGAGTATCCGATGGATTACACTTCTCCCCAAGGCAAGGTGAATATTGACAGGAGACCCTACTGACCTGTTGGTGAGTCGCACAGAGTATCCGATTGATTACACTTCTCCCCAAGGCAAGGTGAATCATGCCTCCAAACAGGCGATCACTCAATGTATCCTAAAGATGAGCGGATTTTACTATTTTGTTGGTCTTTAAACCAGTTAAATAACTTAGATTGCAATTATATTATAAGATCCAAAGAAAACAATTAAATTAATAATTATAATAATTGTTACAAGAAGACATTCACTACTTAAACCAGTCATTTACAGGCATCGTTTATGGAAAACCTCTTCCCGATATCTTGCACACAACTCTTGGTGCATATCATTAATATTACTTTTTATAACATTATTTTTTTAGTGGTTAACTTATTGGTAATGTTTCTCAATTGCTTAAAAGTAAATACAATTTTCAAATAAGTAAGAGTAAAGCAAACATTTTATAATGTCTGAACACATTATTTTCCTTATTTTTATACAAGATCAGTAGGAGAATTTGTTACGTTTAATAGTGTAACTGACAACGTAACTGCTATTACTGTGAAGATTCGACTGTTTATAAAATACAACACAGTAAACTCGATTTGAAATTTAATTGAGTGTTGGTAATGATTTAAATTGATTGGATTTACATTATTGTCTACAGCATGTGGCCAAAGGGTCGACAGACTGGGGAATATGGGCTGGTTTAAACATCGTCGAACAAATATCTGTACATCGTACACAGTGATACTGCGGCATAGTGATCACAGCTGTTTGAAAGTCTTATGCCACATTGTTGTCTAGGGATACAGTTAGCAATATGGTAGTGAGTTTTTATATAAATCAGACAAATTGAACGTAAAGCAGACGAAAAAATTAATTTTTGTATTTTATTTTGTCTATGAAAATAATCATGGATGAACAGACAGCCTCATTTGACTGTAGACTTTTGTTTATCTTTGGATATTCGACACGAAATCACTTCTTGTTTGTGTTTGGCACCTCCGCTGGATGAAGATGTTCCTTTATACAGGCTCGCACTCTAGTTTAACGAGAACCCGTGTGATTTAGGATATTTCCAGTTTTGTTTTACTAAAGTTTTGCATTTACCTTTTCTAAAGTGATATGGCTTGATAATTTGAAGTTATAATTTTTAAATAAATTTAGTACATAAATTTAGTACTCGCTAAAAACTAACTGGGAAATAAAAAAATCGAATTGTAATTGCAGCCATTGTCGTAAATATAGTTTAGCAAACCAAAGCTCGTGGACAGATAAATGTAGGACGCTTGATGTCTCCGGTAGAATCGCGCAGTGGATAGATAAAAGCTCTCCTCATCATACAAGAGGAGAGTATAGTTAGTTACAAATCTATAACAACTGACAGGAAAATACCTCAAAGATGTCTGTAAGTAAAGAAATAAATGTGGTAAATGAAAAAATAAACTTAAGAATTGTAATGTCTCATTAATATTCTAGATTTAGGCGATGCTTTTGTTCCACTTAAGAGCTTTAAATAACGTTTTAAGAGCTTTAAATAACGTTTTAAGAGCTTTAAATAACGTTTTAAGTTCATATCAAAATAAATTATTGAACTTTTTTAATATCTTCCCAGTTATTCCGATATACTTAATGAGCAAAAGAACGTACTAAGTAATATGAAAGCAAAGCAAATGAATACTATTAAATAGTGAAAAAGCTTAAATTATGTAGATACCTAATAGGTACATCGATTTTAAGATCACATATTTTAAGGTCTACTTTAATTTGTTCTTTTTGACCGAAATGACATGACTATTTCTTTGGCGAGGTAAGTTTATACTTATTTTTTAGTTGTCTGGGCACTCGCCTTCGCCTTAGTATTCATATGCAGTGTGGATCATAAAAACAAAACACAACACAAACCGTATCTACACACTACGTCCCGACGTTTCTTGAGAACAGAAAAACCATGCGCCTCTTCGGGGGAGTTTTGTTGTCGCCCACGGTGATTGGCGACCTCCTAGCACGGGAGTGTCACACGCACAATGTAGACCCGTGCTTCTCATGGTCATCGTACAACGTAGCCGACGGCAGAACAATCAACAAGCGCGGGATGATAATCTACGCGGCAGATGGGCAGATATACCACAAGAAGGTGCAAGGAAATATCAAACGGCCGCCACGGACAAGTTTATTTCATAGATCCAGCTGATGCGGCAACGGATCGAACAAATTAACCGATTGATAGTAAAATCAACCAATATCTACTTAATTGTATTAACTATTTTACAGAATATATCTATGGACATTTTTGTATCCATGTAACAAATTAAATCTTTTCGAGGATGACTCGGCCGTGGAACTAATTTTTGATTTGACCATTTTTACCAGTAAAATTTAATATTCCGTAACTAAGTTAATGCAGGGAAAGTTGTTAATGCAAATGTTGTATGGTGACAGCGGCGACTGTTGTACGGTGACAGCGGCGACTGTTGTACGGTGACAGTGGCGACTGTTGTACGGTGACAGTGGCGACTGTTGTACGGTGACAGCGGCGACTGTTGTACGGTGACAGCGGCGACTGTTGTACGGTGACAGCGGCGACTGTTGTACGGTGACAGCGGCGACTGTTGTACGGTGACAGCGGCGACTGTTGTACGGTGACAGCGGCGACTGTTGTACGGTGACAGCGGCGACTGTTGTACGGTGGCAGCAGCGACTGTTGTACGGTGACAGCGGCGACTGTTGTACGGTGACAGCGGCGACTGTTGTACGGTGACAGCGGCGACTGTTGTACGGTGACAGCGGCGACTGTTGTACGGTGACAGCGGCGACTGTTATCGTAGAGGCAAGACAATGCAGCGGGCGTTCCATCCTCTGGCTTTATTGTTTTGCCATAACCATATGGAATGGGTCATTAGGGATCAGCAGTCCAGACCCTAATGGTATAATTGATTATGCATGATAGGTGCTGCCTATTGAATCTGTATAGTGCAATAGTCTTAATAACTCTCAAAGACTGTTAAGACTTACTACAACTACGGATTTAAAATTAAAATGAAAATAACGCACTGCTGGAAATGAAAAGAAAATGTATAGCTCATTGCATATTATTTGGAGGTCATACATTTTAATAGGGATATTGCGATTTGAGTAATTAGCAGGTAAATAAATAATTACAATTTAGATTTTTGTTATCCAATTTTTATCCTTTGTTTAAAATTGATTGTTGGTGATGGTGAGTTTATGTTGTTTATTCTTGTTTATTGCCAAGATAGACATAAAATGTTCCCGTTTCCCATCTATATGGAGCCATAACTTAGGAAAATATAGTCTTACACTTATATGGTAAGTGTAAATTTCCTTAATAATAATCACCCATAAAAGATATAAAATCGTCGAGAATACTATGAACATTATTTTCAGAGAGGACAGGAATACTATGAACATTATTTTCAGAGAGGACAGGAATACTATGAACATTATTTTCAGAGAGGACAGGACTACTATGAACATTATTTTCAGAGGACAGGACTACTATGAACGTTATTTTCAGAGAGGACAGAACTACTATGAACGTTATTTTTTCAGAGAGGACAGGACTACTATGAACGTTATTTTCAGAGAGGACAGGACTACTATGAACGTTATTTTCAGAGAGGACAGGACTACTATGAACGTTATTTTCAGAGAGGACAGGACTACTATGAACATTATTTTCAGAGAGGCCAGGAATACTATGAACATTATTTTCAGAGAGGACAGGAATACTATGAACATTATTTTCAGAGAGGACAGGAATACTATGAACATTATTTTCAAAGGGACAGGATAATGTTTAGTTTAGAAATTTCAAACAAGAACACTTCCTCGTTAACTAAAAACTTCGCGCGTGTATAAAGGAAAACTTCTTTTGAGCGAAGGCTGTCTTTTTAATAAACAAAAGTAAACTTGGTTTTTAATAAATATTCAAGCATGAGACAAAGCTCCTGGCACAAGTCCCCCGGCGTCCCTTACCTTGCATTCACATAATTCTTTATAACTAAAAAGAGCCTCATATTTTCAAGTATAATGAATAAAACAGGAAATTAAATTGTCGTGGTATAAAGTGAAATCCTGCTAGAACAGATAGTCATAATCGTCTTCAGGATAAAGGACTCTGATTAGAAAAAATAGTTTTATCCTTTATTTTAAAAAAAGGTATGAAGTCATAAAAGACCATAACGCACCACCGATACCCCGACTAAGACAATTAAGTTACAAAATAACCACAATCCCATGATTCTGCAGAATAAAAGTAATCTGCATCACGGGTATTAAATATGATTTAAACTACATTTATTTGATCAAATCACCATATCATGTTTGTTTTCCATTTTATTTTCCTACTCGAGATGTTTTGGATTAGGCTTGAAAATCAAAATTGGTGTGACTCTTCATAATTTTTGTTTAATTTACGATTTGTTGTATATTGAATCTTCAACTTTTCAAACAGCCACCATTTCGGATCGGTGTTTTAACTTGCTTACTTTCAAAACTGTTAACGTTTGTTTAGTAATTTTACATTGTCTTTTTGTTTTGTTTTTCTGTATCTACGCCAGTGGCATTTTTAACGTTTTGATAGGGAACGGTCCAAACCCTGGTCTTGGTACTATCTAAGGTCGACAGGTCGACCTGTACTTAGAATGCATCATTAATTATTAGCCCAATGATAAATGACAGCTGGGTCCAATTTCAAACCTTCTCAACATTTTGCAATTTTGATCAGGATCGATCTGGCGAACTTCTGTCATTCTCGATTCCAAGTTTTCATCTCAACGCGTTCATGGATCTGTGAAATATTTTGTACAAAATACATTTAGGCAGAGAAGCGGAAACCCATTTTAGTAACACAATAAATTCATGTGTCGTCTGGACGCGGACGCCGGGTTAACTAATAGGTTAATGCGATGGCCTAACTACTGTAATATAAAAACTAAGATACTTGTACCTTACATCGGCACATTAACTGATGTAGTTATCAAATATAATCACATACCGGTGTCAATAGAAAAAAAACTATAAGTCCATCAAGCCTCTTACAATAAAATCCTAAATTTCAATATATTTTTTATTCGTATATTCAGGAGGGATTAATTTGACGTGGTGGTTTCGCTATGAAGCCAAATCACGGTCCGTTCTGAAGTGTTTACCAGTAAGAGTAATGCGACAAGGCTGGGGCCGCAGACTCATCGTCGCCGCGCCGAACATAAACCAAAACTGATCAACCTGTGTTTGTGAGCCTCTCCCTTACGAGTTACACCATAAAACCTTCCACATTGAGCTGGTAAACAATAAGGCCCTTAATAGGTATTAGTTGTGAACCGTTAAACACATCAACATTCCTTTAAAGGGGCTGATAACGTGTTCAAAACTGCTCTTGAGGAAGACGCAACTTTTTTTGTATTTGGTGTATTATAAATTGTCATACTCCGAAACACCTATTTATTATAATCCGACTCATGAAGATAGACCGAGAGTTCTGTTTAACTGAGATGTTAAAGGAAAGTTAAGTACAAACGATGTCTGAAATTGACTTGTTTAATTCGCGAATCACCACAACTTAAGAAAGATTTTAAATTGCAAATTCTCGAAAGATAACGGAGACGCTTAGCAAGAATTCATCTGGTAGGAAAGTTTTGCTTGGTTAATTTTATGGTATGAGATGCTTTTCCTTTCTTTGCATGCAAATTACTTCCAAGTCTCCGTCTGTTTAAGTTCTCATATTCATACTAACCTGATGCGCTACGATAAAACTTGTAGGAATATTTTTCAGTCCGAAATAATAGAATGATTAGTTATCTTATTTATCTAAGAGTCGGTCTAAAATGATAGGGAGACGAAATTTAGAAAACAAATTGTACAACATTTATTAGATTAGGTTCGTCTTATGGTATAATATATAAATATTTATTAAGTTTTTGCATTTAGACTGAACGTTACCTTTAACTCAGTATGTTTGGTATGGAGTAATTTAATTTAATATATTTATTTAATTGTAGTGTGTAGTTTAAAACTTTAAATAATGCATGTATAGTAGATTGCATGTGTCATGTGCATGGTATTATATTAGTATTTTGGAAGACATTGAGTAGTGCTTCATGAAACTGGACTTGAATGAAAAATCCCTAAAAATAATGAATGTTAGTGATAATGCTACTTTGTAATTGGGTTGAACCTGTTTTGTGGAAGTTTTGTATCAATAAATGAAATGAAATGAAATTTTGCTTTTAAGAAAGTTATTAAAAGAAAGAAAGAAAGAAACAAGGCATATTCTATACCTGACATTAAAAAAACAGCCTTAAAAACCAAAAATTGTGCAATTGATCCCTCAGTTGCAAAAGTGGCATTTAATTTGGTATAAAATTCAATCTACACTCTAATTTGACTTCATTCTGACTCTTTGAAGTCCAACCTACATTGGAAATAGGGGATACGCTATGATTCCGCTGACAACTTGCATTGCTGGTACAATATAAATTTGTGAAGAACTTTTGTATTCTCATTCCTCGAAGAAACTTAAAGCAATTAAGGGGTAAATTTCAACGCACGGCCAGGTGGAACCTTGGCAATGACTCTCAGCCTCACCTGGGCGGTCAGTAGAGACTATCCAGGATAGCGCGGTACATACAAACAGTTATTTAGCAAATTATATTTTGCTAATTGTATTATTATTATTATTATTATTTAATTATATTATTTGTCCCGTTGGATATTATTACTAATTTAGATTACTTAATGTACACTCAGATGTATACTACTGAGCATATATAGAATCTTACTTGGAGTTTTGTATTTATTTTCTTTTTTCATAAAACAATACTAATTATAAAATAAGATATAAAATCAAAATCTCATACAAAACCGTCAGCCGTAACCTGTTGCCGCGCAGGAGGGAGCCCCACACTTGAGCTGCTCCCAGTGTTAATGTGAAGCTGATATTTTATTCAAGATTGTCATCTCCACCGTGTTACATAATCTCCATGTCATCAAAGGACACTTTATACCCGCGCACCTTTAGTGCTATGATAAATTAACCAACGTGAAGAGCCGTCTGTTGTACTTGTGTAGTAAGACACACAAAGAGATTGCAATCGGCTTAACCTTCATGGTGGTTTGTCTTATAAAAAAAAAACCACAACAAAACTGTTGAAATCCTATAACGTGTAAGACATCCCAAGAACTCCAAGCCGTGTTCCCTTGACACACGTCGGTGATGTTGGGACGACTCATTTATAACGTGTAAGACATCCCAAGAACTCCAACCCGTGTTCCCTTGACACACGACGGTGATGTTGGGACGACTCATTTATAACGTGTAAGACATCCCAAGAACTCCAACCCGTGTTCCCTTGACACACGTCGGTGATGTTGGGACGACTCATTTATAACGTGTAAGACATCCCAAGAACTCCAAGCCGTGTTCCCTTGACACACGTCGGTGATGTTGGGACGACTCATTTATAACGTGTAAGACATCCCAAGAACTCCAACCCGTGTTCCCTTGACACACGACGGTGATGTTGGGACGACTCATTTATAACGTGTAAGACATCCCAAGAACTCCAACCCGTGTTCCCTTGACACACGTCGGTGATGTTGGGACGACTCATTTATAACGTGAAAGACATCCCAAGAACTCCAACCCGTGTTCCCTTGACACACGTCGGTGATGTTGGGACGACTCATTTATAACGTGTAAGACATCCCAAGAACTCCAAGCCGTGTTCCCTTGACACACGTCGGTGATGTTGGGACGACTCATTTATAACGTGTAAGACATCCCAAGAACTCCAACCCGTGTTCCCTTGACACACGACGGTGATGTTGGGACGACTCATTTATAACGTGTAAGACATCCCAAGAACTCCAACCCGTGTTCCCTTGACACACGTCGGTGATGTTGGGACGACTCATTTATAACGTGTAAGACATCCCAAGAACTCCAACCCGTGTTCCCTTGACACACGTCGGTGATGTTGGGACGACTCATTTATAACGTGTAAGACATCCCAAGAACTCCAAGCCGTGTTCCCTTGACACACGTCGGTGATGTTGGGACGACTCATTTATAACGTGTAAGACATCCCAAGAACTCCAACCCGTGTTCCCTTGACACACGTCGGTGATGTTGGGACGACTCATTTATAACGTGTAAGACATCCCAAGAACTCCAACCCGTGTTCCCTTGACACACGTTGGTAATGTTGGGACGACTCATTTATAACGTGTAAGACATCCCAAGAACTCCAACCCGTGTTCCCTTGACACACGTCGGTGATGTTGGGACGACTCATTTATAACGTGTAAGACATACCAAGAACTCCAACCCGTGTCCCCTTGACACACGTCGGTGATGTTGGGACGACTCATTTATAACGTGTAAGACATCCCAAGAACTCCAACCCGTGTTCCCTTGACACACGTCGGTGATGTTGGGACGACTCATTTATAACGTGTAAGACATCCCAAGAACTCCAACCCGTGTTCCCTTGACACACGTTGGTAATGTTGGGACGACTCATTTATAACGTGTAAGACATCCCAAGAACTCCAACCCGTGTTCCCTTGACACACGTCGGTGATGTTGGGACGACTCATTTATAACGTGTAAGACAACCCAAGAACTCCAAGCCGTGTTCCCTTGACACACGTCGGTGATGTTGGGACGACTCATTTATAACGTGTAAGACATCCCAAGAACTCCAAGCCGTGTTCCCTTGACACACGTCGGTGATGTTGGGACGACTCATTTATAACGTGTAAGACATCCCAAGAACTCCAAGCCGTGTTCCCTTGACACACGTCGGTGATGTTGGGACGACTCATTTATAACGTGTAAGACATCCCAAGAACTCCAACCCGTGTTCCCTTGACACACGTCGGTGATGTTGGGACGACTCATTTATAACGTGTAAGACATCCCAAGAACTCCAACCCGTGTTCCCTTGACACACGTCGGTGATGTTGGGACGACTCATTTATAACGTGTAAGACATCCCAAGAACTCCAACCCGTGTTCCCTTGACACACGTCGGTGATGTTGGGACGACTCATTTATAACGTGTAAGACATCCCAAGAACTCCAACCCGTGTTCCCTTGACACACGTCGGTGATGTTGGGACGACTCATTTATAACGTGTAAGACATCCCAAGAACTCCAACCCGTGTTCCCTTGACACACGTCGGTGATGTTGGGATGACTCATTTATAACGTGTAAGACATCCCAAGAACTCCAACCCGTGTTCCCTTGACACACGTCGGTGATGTTGGGAGACTCATTTATATATTTAAATTAAAAGGCAGAAAATAACATTTTCAACTTGCTTCAATCCACGATCATTTTGTACAGTTTTAATAATGGAAGTTAAAGTTATGGCGCTTATTGATTTATATTGATATTGTTTTAAGCTATAATCAAACAACTGAGTTAATATTATCGTTAAAATAAGAACTTTTAAACAAAATGACAATTCCGTTCAGCACAGGGACCCAAGAGAAGGCTTAGTGTTGAACATTGAGGGTCGATGGCGGCCGAGCCTCCAGTGACTTGGATTTGCCGTCTTTGACTTTTACTTTAACTGATTTTAACTTTACATCACTCATGGTCTAAGCTGAAAGTTATTGTTTAAATTGGCATATTATCAACCTTTAGAAAGTTATCGTAGATATCTTTTGTTTGAGTATGAGCGTTGTGTGTTAATTTAATCAATCATAAATAATTGGTGGAAAACATTTATTATTAAGGAAAAACAGTAACATTTATTTTCTAAGTTAAGTCTTCATCATAACATTATAGTCTGAAATCACTGTCAACAAAAACAATCAGCAAACAAAACCATTTGACATATTAAAATAAATCATATGCTATTCATCCATTCATAACAGTGAGACGTTTCAAATTAATTGATAACATATTTTAAATTTATTTCAGTGTTGTATTTCATAACGCAACACACCAACTATATGTGAACAACAGGTTACTTTAGGGTAAAACTCATCAATTTTTTTGATTCATTACATTGAATCAATGCATCAATAAACTGTACCAGAAATTGACACATACTTTCTCCACTTTAGTCCAATTTTAATTAATAATTTTCTTTACAAAAAGGGTTCAAGTTGTGCGGTTTTTATACCAATTACTAAACAAACCAAAGAAGGTATAATAACAATATTTATTCCATTGAAATCCTCAAAAGAAACTGTTTAATATAGACGACACGTTTCCTTCAATACGTCCGCCGTTTGTAGTTCTGCAGACTCTGCGCTGATGTAATCAAACCCACCCAAGGTGCAACATGTCCCTTGTTACTGAGGATACTGTTTCATGTATTATTTTCAATGACCCACATTAATATTTGTTGTGGGTAAAGTATGATTTTTTCACACATCCCCATAAAACATCAACATGGAATGGCCGTCCAGGAGGCCGCGGGCCGTGTTGTGGTACTACATTTATACCACCACCTGTACTAATCCACGTTTATACTTGACTTGAGAAGGTACACAGTTGAAACCTAAACATAAATATTGTTACAAAATACAATATTGACAATCGAACAGCTATTTTAACAGTTGATGGAAACAAAAACTATTCGACTATCTAATTTTCTTAGTATTTTTATCATCACTCAAACCAACACAATAGTTTTTTGAAGACAATGTATATACCAAATACAATTAAATATACGTCAGTATGGTCTGAGATCAGTACAGTATCATGTATAGAAAATCATCTAGTAAAACATTGTGGTTTTTGTTTAATAAATTTCCACCCAAATCACTTTACGTTTCACGAATGAATTGAAGTTAATTAAACAATAATTAGTTGAGAGCGTTTTAATTGTTTGTTGAGTTTGCTCAACCTTTTGAAAATGGTTTGCTTTAACTTATTCACTAACGTTTAATTTGATAAAATCGTTATTTGACTGATTTTAAACCATACTTCAATTATTGTTCCTATCAAAAGTAAAAGTACCCCGAAGCAGCAAACCTGCGTACTCAGTGAATTTCCAATGCATGTATATGTTTCTCACTACCCCATAAAGCCACTCAATAATTTTCATAAAAATACGAATAAATAAGTGATATATATATATAGGATTTTATTTATTCTCCATAAGAATAACATTGAAAGCTGAGAACGCAGGTTTGCTGCTACAAGGAACACAAAGTATCTGTTTTTATGCAATTATCAATACAACTTAACCAGTCGAAGCTGCATACCAAGTTTTATTCATTTATGTTCATCATTAAGGGAGACATTACATTTTACTTATTCTCCATAAGACTAACATAGGGGCTGAGTATGCAGGTTTGCTGCTGCAAGGAAAATCGGCAAAAAATTATTTTGTTGTGCAAATATCAATAGACCAGTACTAGGTGAAGCCACAAACCAAGTTTCATCAACATACATTCATAAATAATCGAGGTATAAAATTTTAATTATTCTCCATAAGGATAACTTTAGACAATGTATTGTGTTAAGCACTTTGAATATATATGCAATGGTTGGACATAGAATCACAATTTAAACACCAAAATTATTGTTTTGTAGAGCAGAACTGATTGGTAAAAGTAAATGTGAGGATTACATTAAAATGAACTGAGGAAAAGCTAAACACCTTTTCCCCATAAGTAATGTGAGGTTTACATTAAAATTAACTGAGGAAAAGCTAAAAACCTTTTTCACATAAAATTAACATTGGACACGTTTTTTTGGATTTTCTCCGCAACCACTTAACCTAGGTTAATGATTCAAAATACAATGTTATTTGTTTTTTAACCTCGATAAAATGGTGAAAACCAAAATAAGTTTTTCAAAAATTTTAAGGTGAAAAGTTTAAAAAACTGATTTTTGGAAAATTGTAAACCCCCATAAACCAACCCCCCTTCCCATGGTCCGATTTTTCTAGTTTTAGAACTTAAGTCATGAATGTCACTTTACACATTTGAGCCAAATGTCATCAAAATCAGACGTTTTTTACTCAAGTTAAAATATATATATATATACATATAACACGAATAGTGTTTTTGGAATCTGGGGACCTCAAAACCAAAAGTTAAAGTTATCATGGTCTCGGGTTTAACTCTTACCATGCCACCTACGGTAATAGCTTCTTCCTGATAGGGGAAAGTCGTTAAAAGCTATTTTCATTCTCCAAGTCAGTTGCTGTTTAGTAAGAGTCTCTTAAGTCCAGAGACTAAAATAAATTATAAACTCAGAGCACCGCATGAGATAAATGCGCTCCATTTTCATGTAAATGTGGCAGATAACTGGGTTGGTCATATTCCGCTTTGTAATTCTGTTCATGATAAGTAAACACACTCATAAGTGTGAACGAAATACTCTATTGTGTTTGACCAGTTATCAGACGACAAGGTAATTTGGTGTCGTAACTAAGAAATATGGCTCATAAAAACTTAGATTTAAAGATTGCCTAGAAATGGGAATCTTATGGACTGGGAGTCTTGCTATATATTTGCCATTATTTGTCACATTACATGCAATATTTTTATATATTCCGTAAGTGTTCCGATCTGACCACTTTATTGGACATATTCGAATTTAATAAGTTTAAACATATAATTATATCGTAAACCTTCTTTTTATTTGCTTAAAGATATAATGCATTCTAAATGTTTCGGATTTATACCTACGGGTAAAAGTAGTATTGCAATAATGCTGTAAGGTTATTTTTCATTTCGGACAACTCTAAGCGATATAGCTAATACACTGGTTTTATAGTAGGGTTTTAATGGATTATGAGTAGTAGGGAAAGGGGACTTCTGGCTCACTTGATTGATGGCTTCCGGTCACGTGACCGGAAGCGCTGCGTCATGAAAGACGTCATCTGAGGCTGAGCCAGTGACGTAGGCGGTTTTGTGACGAAATGAGTAAAAGTTCAAAGTTCAAGGTCACGGTGAAGTTTTTTAAAAAAAATCTACCTCGCACTCGTAAAACGATTGTGATTCGATAGTTAATCGATAATAAATATCGAATGAAACAATCGAATGAAGCAATCGAATGATACGAGTGCGAGGTAGTACAATTACAAATATTACTTTATTTTATTTACAATAAGTTATGTTTACAATAATTCATGTTTACAATAGTTCCCCGTTGTTGGTTGTCATCGATGTTGTTGATCCGGACGAGTTGCGGCCATCACTTTGCTTTCTGATGAAAGACGGTAGATACTTCGATCCCTGCGCAGAGTCCATGTTGTGTTTTTGACACCTATCTGTTCTGTTAGGTGTTTGCATTTCATTGCTGTCAGGAGGAAAGAATACGTGACGGCAATGAAATAGAAACATCTATCAGACCTTGAGTGAAATGATATTGTTATTTTGTGAAGAGCGTCTCGGAGAGCTCTATGTTCACCGGTCGAGAGCCGGAGGTGTACTGACTATTCGCTAGCTAGCGTTTTTGGTATCAAACAAAATGGTGGGGGTAAAAGTGTAGTAGAACGAAGCAGATGGTGGACAGCAGATGGGCGGCGGCAGGTGGCAGGTGGCAGGTGGCAAGTGTGCGGCAGATGGTAGTCCCCCACTACACCAGTCCCCCACTACACCAGTCTCCCCACCAAATTTTACATCGCACAATAACTAGTTTACATGTGTTAGTTAGGGTTTAGCTCTTAGACTGTCAAGACCTTACCTCCGTAACTAAAAACCTCAATAATGTTTGCGCTTCAACGCTGTATAAGTATAACAGCTACTATGATCTAAACCGGTGCATGTATTCATATGGTTCTTTTTGCGTAGCAAACAACTGGTTAAAAGTGTTTCAACCTCAATTATTCTTCGACGAAACCGCTCATTGTCCACTAAAAGTGTAGACCTTCTGTCTTCATCGTCAGGGAAGTAGAAAGTAGTGTCAAGGGGACTACTGAAGGTCACCTTCCTCATGTTCCTGTAAAACTGCGACATTTTTCAGACCGTCTAGGTAGATGTTCATACGACAAGAGCTGGAAGAATAATGATGTAGCGTTATCGTGTATAATAGGCATCTACCCCCACCACAACGTTACCTTGTCCTTCAAACCATCGTTTTTACGCCACGGATGCTATACTGTTGGTTAGATTTAAATTTAAATTGCACCTACTTGTTCGCCTTGTCAAGCTGCGTAATTGAAGTACCCACATGTTAGACCTTGAACCAAAAACAAAGAAGTTATTTAGGTTTGTCCTTGAAAATAGTTGTTTTTTCGCTGTTGCTGCTATACCCTTTGTTGGATTTGAATTCTGTTTGCACCAACTTGTTCGTCTGATCAATCCGCGTAATTTGAGTACCCACTTAATATATTTTAAACCGTAAATAAAGAAGTTATTTAGGCTTGCCCTTGAAAATAGTTGTTTTTCGCTGTTGCTGCTATACCCTTTGTCGGATCTGAATTCTGTTTGCGCCAACTTGTTCGTCTGATCAATCCGCGTAATTTGAGTACCCACATGACATACTTTGCACAAACTGTGTACCCCCCCCCCCCCCCCCCCCCCCCCTTTTTTGGGTCATGTTCAAGGTCAAGGTCAAGGTCAAGGACCTTGGGACTTAGAAATTTTCACAAAGTGGGCTGCACACAAACATAAGACTAATAGTCTCCTGCCTATGTACAGGCCAAGTCCCTAACTTGAAATGCTTAGGGTGGTCCTGAAAAGGACCGTTTGTGTTTGAAGGAGATGGTGAATAAGGAGCGGTGAGCGGTAGTCAGTGTTTATTTTTCCTTTGTAACCCACTTTACTTGTCCCTTCTGCCGTACTAAAATCAAGTCGCACTTGGTCTCAGGAGGTGGCAGAGTGGACCTTGGAAGGTGGACCTTGACGTAACGGCCGCCGCCAAAGAGGTGTTGGAGTAGGTACTCATCATCGCTGATCTTCCCCACAAGTAGATACTCCACGTTTAATTTCAACTGCGCAAACTTGACGGCGACAGACTCCAGCGGCGTTACCAACTCGGTAAGTTTCACCGTAGCCGTCCTCTTCATTATCTCCTCAACAGTTGGTGGCGGCGATGAAGGTCGAAGCGATGAAGGGCGAGGTGATAGCGATGGTGAAGATGCAGTGGACGTCGAAGGCCGTTGGTCGAAGTAAAGTGGGTGGTTTCGAAAATTCTTCCGTATGCAAGATTTAAAAGAACTAGGTCTTTTGAATCCGCTCCTTTTTTCCGAAGACTTCTTCAAAGTCTCCTTCAAACGTTGCAGTTTCTCGGGTGTAATGGGAGAAGACATAGCGCAGAGGTGTATTCAGTTCGCAAGGCAAAGCTGGAATGAGGTACCAGACGGAGCAAAGCGGGTCGCCAAGTGTAACCGTGACATTTCCATATACGGGTAGAAAGCTAAAAACCGGTCTACATCCGGTTCCCCTTCCCCTGTGACGACACAACCTCCCCCCCCCCCCCCCCCTTTTGGGTCATGTTCAAGGTCACCCCCCCCCCCCTTTTTGGGTCATGTTCAAGGTCACCCCCCCCCCCCCTTTTTGGGTCATGTTCAAGGTCACCCCCCCCCCCCCCGTGACGTAACATCCCCCCCCCCCCCCCGTGACGTAACATCCCCCCTTCCGCTTCGGTGACGTCACTTTGCCTTTATAAGCGGGAGCAGTCCGCAGTCTCGTCGCAGTAGCTTGCCGCCCGCTGTTTGGGTATACGTCCCAGTGGGTTGCACTCTGCTGCAGCGTAGGTCTGTTAAGTGTGCGTTGGGCCCGACGCGCAATTAAGAGATCCGCGCCCTTGCATGTTTAGTTAGTTTGTTAAGCATGTTAGATAACGCTTGTAGTTTGCTGCTAGGTAATGTAGTTAGTCTAATATATGTTAGTGTTTGGTATCGGTTTGAAGTGTCTTATTTACTAATGAAATATGTACTCCCGGCCCTACAGGTCCCTCAACAACCTTGGTCAAAACTTGGGTTCGCAGCAGCCTGACGCCGGGTGTTTGGGTCTACGTCCCACCGGGTTTCAGTGATACTGTTGACCTTTGCAAAACCGACCTTGGTTGTTCTTGTAAAAGTAACGTTAACTGATTAATTTTGTTTACATAGTTGATGGTAAAGTCTTTATTTTCAAAGTAATGTATCTTGCTTCTCATCCTTTTCCTAACCCCTCTAAGGTATGGCGCGCAAACCGACCTTGTGTCAATACGGCGCGTAAACCGGTTGACATTTCCCATCTTAGCCTGAGAAAACTGTGTAAAATATAAAGTCAGTCTCTTGTTTAAAATCAGTCTCTTGTTTGTTGTCTTTTGTCCCCTTCCCAAATACAGAGCGGGGAATAGAGCAGTATGTTATGCTCTATTCCCCGCTTTGGCTTCATGTTCAGATGACCTTGGGACTTAGAAAATTCACGTACAAAGCGGGGAATAGATCGGTTTGTGGTCCAAGTGAGAATCAATTACTGCTCTATTCCCCGTTTCAATAATATGACCAAACGACCTTGACCCACTTCGGGACTTAGAAAATCCTCGTATTGTAATATCCCCCCCCCCCCCCCCTTTGACGTAACATCCCCCCTTCCGCTTTGGTGACGTCACTTTGCCTTTATAAGCGGGAGCAGTCCGCAGTCTCGTCGCAGTAGCTTGCCGCCCGCTGTTTGGGTATACGTCCCAGTGGGTTGCACTCTGCTGCAGCGTAGGTCTGTTAAGTGTGCGTTGGGCCCGACGCGCAATTAAGAGATCCGCGCCCTTGCATGTTTAGTTAGTTTGTTAAGCATGTTAGATAACGCTTGTAGTTTGCTGCTAGGTAATGTAGTTAGTCTAATATATGTTAATGTTTGGTATCGGTTTGAAGTGTCTTATTTACTAATGAAATATGTACTCCCGGCCCTACAGGTCCCTCAACAACCTTGGTCAAAACTTGGGTTCGCAGCAGCCTGACGCCGGGTGTTTGGGTCTACGTCCCACCGGGTTTCAGTGATACTGTTGACCTTTGCAAAACCGACCTTGGCTGTTCTTGTAAAAGTAACGTTAACTGATTAATTTTTGTTTACATAGTTGCTGGCAAAGTCTTTATTTTCAAAGTAATGTATCTTGCTTCTCATCCTTTTCCTAACCCCTCTAAGGTATGGCGCGCAAACCGACCTTGTGTCAATACGGCGCGTAAACCGGTTGACATTACCCATCTTAGCCTGAGAAAACCTTGTAAAATATAAAGTCAGTCTCTTGTTTAAAATCAGTCTCTTGTTTGTTGTCTTTTGTCCCCTTCCCAAATACAGAGCGGGGAATAGAGCAGTATGTTATGCTCTATTCCCCGCTTTGGCTTCATGTTCAGATGACCTTGGGACTTAGAAAATTCACGTACAAAGCGGGGAATAGATCGGTTTGTGGTCCAAGTGAGAATCACTTACTGCTCTATTTCCCGTTTTAATAATATGATCAAACGACCTTGACCCACTTCGGGACTTAGAAAATCCCCGTATTGTAATATATATTTACTCGTTACAACATTATTACCCCCACCGTATAACACTTGCACTCCCCACCACTATCAGTATGTATAAAAGAGGGTCCCCCAGCACTAGTAAAATCATTCTTCCTCTTGTGCTGTTATACCTCACACCATGGCACACATTAGGAAGCAGACACAACCTCTCAAATTGAAACCTTCTGCTTCGTCTTCGCCCGCCTCTACCACTCCGTCTTCTGCGGTTCCATCCATCCTTCGGACAGCCCTGATGTTAGCTAACATCGTCCCGGAGAACTGTCCACCACTACCTGCTGCGTCAACGACTTACACAAGTCCTTCACCTCTTCCGTCAACTTCTCGTGCTGTTTCTCCAAGTCCTTCACCTCTTCCGTCAACTTCTCGTGCTGTTTCTCCAAGTCCTTTGTCAACGTCTCGTGCTGTTTCTCCAAGTCCTTCTACATCTTCAAGTTGTTCTACATGTTCATCAAAGTCTTCCAAATCGTCTGCTTCTTCATCCTCATCAACATCAAGTTCGAGACCAAGCCAACCAGCCACCCAATCATCTTCTCCAACCAGACCTTCAGTAATCTGCACATATACTTCATCTCCTTCAGAGAAATTTAAACAACTTAAATCTGTACAAAGGATGTGCATGCTTCCTGCACAACAATGTAATTATATATTCAAAAAAGGTGCTAAGAAAGGTGAACGCTGTGTTAAACGTTGTATTTTAAATGAAGAAACGTGCAGTCTTCATTTAAAATTAAACCATGGCGCATCTCCTTCTTCACCACGTGCAACAGTGGTGCCAGTTAAAATTCGAATTAACAGGCTTTGTAAAAACAAACGCTACTTCTTTGTTAAAATAAAGGACTTTGCAAAGGTGTTGGTTCAATGTGAAGGTAAACTGTACTATGTAGAGTTACCTAGAGCCATGGACCTCCACGTCAAAAAACCTACCCACAAGGACTATTTAATTCGAAATGATACAGGTATCACTGTGTGGAAATCATTAAAATAATAATATAAATAAAAAGACCAAAAGTTTATTCCAAATTAAATAAAGCATTTTTTCCAAATTAAAAAAAAGTGTGGACAACCTATTTACAATTTGTAGCATATGCTGCAGAGTGTAAATAAGTTGTCCACACTTTTTTTGCAATGTTACAACGACCTTGACCTAGATAACGGACTTGGATAATTTACACTAAGTCAAAGATAAACTTAAAAGGAAAAAGGAGAAATATTATACTAAAGTCATTATTCAACAGTAAAGAGGGGAGGGGGTAAGCGGGTATTTAAGCGAGCGATTCGGAATATAATTATTAGTTGTATCATCATGAGCGTCAACAGCAACACATGGGGAAAGGAAATTAACGAAGAGGAGTTGTACGCAATTGCTGAGGCTGCAGAAATGACTGAAGTTTTTAAGATTAATAAGGTTGCGGAGAATGATGCTCAGTCACATCCGCAACAAACTACATCATCGATGCAGTCTACAACGCAGCAACCAAGACCCTATCATGTTATCCTGGAGGAGTATAATGAGGCAATGAGGTACGCCTTTACAAAGTGGTGTGCACAACCGCGTTCTCCTGAACAATGGGAGGAGCACGATGCAGACTTTCGCCTGGTTGGAGACTTAGAACTTGAGCTTCAAAGAGCAAAGGTTGCTCAATAGTGAGAAGATTTATTGTTTACTTTAGAATACAGAGCGGGGAATAGATCAGTTTGCGGTCCAAGTGAGAACCACTTACTGCTCTATTCCCCGTTTTGGCAATTTGTTCAGATGACCTTGGGACTTAGACAATTTTCGTTTGGTAAAAAACAACATTGAAATATATATATATATTTCTTACAAAAATATCTCCTCCCTAAAACTTGCACCCCCCCCCCCCCCCCCTTATATATGTGGGGGTAAACATATATAAGGCGTACAGCTTTAGAGTATAGTTATTCAGCTATGAATAGCCCAGCAGAGTTGATGCAGCCTACAACATCGACGCAGCCTACAACATCGATGCAGCCTACAACAAATAACAAGGAAAAGAATGATGAGGCAAGAAGAAGGAATGCTAGAGAAAGAGGAAGGATTAAAAAAATAAATCAAACAT
This sequence comes from Allygus modestus, assembly GCA_963675035.1. Lineage (NCBI taxonomy): Eukaryota > Metazoa > Arthropoda > Insecta > Hemiptera > Cicadellidae > Allygus > Allygus modestus. The sequence continues at coordinate 1,254,767 of OY776111.1, forward strand.
ATAAGTTATTACAATCAAAATTACCGTTTATGGATAAAAAAAGTTCAAGGCATGCCATTTTGATACAGGCGATAAAATACATTAATGCGTTAGAAACGTTGTTAGAAGGTGCATCACTTCAACAAGATCTTCCTGAAGACCTTCTAGCATTCGTAATTGACTAAAGATGTTTTGGAAATACTGAACGGGGGGAAAACAGAACGGGGAATAGATCAGTTTGCGGTCAAAGTGAGAATCGCTTACTGCTCTATTCCCCGTTCTGGTAATAAGTTAAAACGACCTTGACCTACTTACAGGACTTAAACATCCTTGTTTCATAAACATTGTTACATATATTTGATACAATAATACCCATTTCTTATCACTAGTTACCCCCACCACTTAAATCGGGGAATATAAAAAGAGATTTCTCATCAGTGCTTATCTCATTCTGCTACTTGTGTTAGCACTAGAATATATAGCAGCTATGTCACCAAAGGATAATATATTTCCTTCTGCAAAATCAATCGTAGGAATTATAAAACATATTGTGATTGAAAGTGAGGATGAAAATGAAGACGAATTGGAAGATTTTGAATTATTAAGTGATATGGATGCAATGGAAGATTTTGAATTATTAAGTGATATAAACAGTGATGATCTTGAAGCAGGATATATGGAACAAATTGAACCGTTAAGTGACGGGGAATCTGAAACCTATAGAATCTATCAGCATCTTCTCTGTTCTGAAGAAATACATGATGAAACTCCAACCACTAGTAGTAGTAGTTTGGATGGGTTATTTTTAGATAGTGCACGAGGGGTATATCATATTCGTCGACGACTATTTCTTTCCGACGCTTCTGATACAACTGATTCCGATTCATCAAATGAGTCTGATTAAGTGTTGTCTTTTTCTTGTCAACTGACAAACTTACAGAGCGGGGAATAGATCAGTTTGTAGTCAAAGTGAGAACTACTTACTGCTCTATTCCCCGTTTTGGTAATATCGTTGTATAACCTTGACCCAGTTACAAGACAGAAAATATTTACCAGCTTTCAATTTTTTTTTTTTTTTTGCTTTTTTTTTTGTTTAGAAAAAGTGGGGGTAACTTATAAATTTAATGGTGGGGGAACGTCTATTTAATGTCGATGCAACAGTGTATATTTATCATATCGGCATGATGAACCCACCAGGAAACTCCGTTTGCTACAGCTTTCCCCTCATCGATATCGATGATGTGATAAAACTTACATCAATAACAAAACGGTTTGAACTCGAAAGGCGACTCATAAAAGTCGACGTAATTCCACAAGATCTTCGTTCTGCAATGTTGACCATCGAATATGTTAAAGATGAATCTACAACTGAAGATCCCTATTGTTTTATGAAATTTTTAGTTGATCGAGATGCAATGTGTACAATCCGACTTCACATCCGAGTTTAAAATCTATCAAATGTTCCTGTTGGAGAAAATTGTCTTAGTTAAATACAGAGCGGGGAATAGATCAGTTTATGGTTTGATATGAAATCATTTACTGCTCTATTCCCCGTTTTGGCAAATATGTTCAATGACCTTGACCTAAATACAGAACTTTGTAGCCTTCAGCTACAATAGTAAATATAAAATGCAAAAAAATAGTAAACTTAACGTAATACGTACCCCCACCACTTTTGCTAGGGTATAAATAGAGGGGCATTTGCAGTGTTGTTCATTATTGCCTTGACCTTTGTGGAGATCGCACCTACATTATGCATCGCTGCAATATTTGCAAGTCTTCATTTAAGGATGAATTTCTTTTAATGATTCATAATGAACTGAAACATAACAACAACCAAGATGAAAAATATGAAGAAGAAGAATTGAAAGAAATAGATCAAATGTTAGCTCAACACCAACATTCCAGACCAACTGTAATTCAATATGCACCATCAACATCGACTTCTACCTCTGCTCTGTCTACACTTCACCTTCCTTCAACATCATCAGCTGCATCGACTTCTACGCCTGCTCTGTCTACATTTCATCGTCCTTCAACATCATCAGCTGCATCGAGTTCTACGCATGCTCTGTCTACACTTCACCGTCCTTCAGCATCAACAGCAGTAAATGTAGAACTACATGCCCGAGCACTTCCGGGTAATGTAGTAACCCACTTTAAAATTGACAATGCAAAATTACAACTCGAAGAATTTTTAAATAACGCAAAAGGATTGGTAAGTAAAACTCTGCAAAATGAATTAAAAAGATTAAATTTTATCAAATTTGGACTATTAATGGATGCTTTATTTACAAACATTCAAAATGAAACTTCACCGAGAGGGTTTTTAACAAAAAACCGTACCATTATGTTTTCGTCAGATATTGATTCAATCGTATCTGAATGTTTTGAAGAGCTCAAGACAAAAATACAAGAACATGAAGGAAGAGGCTCTGGATGGAGTTTGTTAAGCATCACAGGGCTAGACTTAAGAGTACACAAACACGGCTATGGAATTCGAGGAAGTAGCTACATCCCTCTACCAACAAAGATTAGAAATACCTTTTCCTGCGTCAACGTACAAAATCAAGATACTGAATGTTTTAAATATGCCATGTTGGTCAAATATGTAACAGACAATCCGATAAGACCAAGTCACAAATATGAAGAAATACAACATAAGTATAATTTCCAGGGAATGAATTACCCTGTTGCAATTACTGATATATCAAAATTTGAAAAGCAAAATCCTTCAGCTTCTGTCAACATTTTTGGCTTAGATTCGTCAAACAATGCGTACCCCTTGCGCATAACACCTATTGAGCGCAGAGATCATACGGATTTGCTATTGATCACTAAAGGGGACATATCCCACTATGTCTACATAAAAAACTTTGCAGCTCTTGTATCTAAACAAATATCAAAAAAACACGGAGAGAAAACCATTTGTAAAAGATGTTTTTGTCATGTAGGCAAACCATTAAGAAGGGGAGGTTCAGAATGGTTAGTAGAACATCAAAGGTTATGTAATGGAAACTATGAGGTTAGAATTAAATTGCCACATTCCAGCAGAGCGCAGATAAAATTTGACAAAATAATACAACAATACCGTGTACCTGTTGCTGTTTACGCTGATTTCGAGTCTTCTTTACATCCACTTGAACAACAAGAAGAGGACGTTACAAGAAGAAGCAAATACCAACTTCATTCACCAAACAGTTATTGCATACTAATTAAATCCACGTTGACTGAAGACCATCTTCAAAAATATGGACTATCATCTTCTCCAAAGATTTATCGCGGTGAAGAAGCAGCCAAATACTTTGTCGATGATCTGTATGAAATAGCTGCAAAGGTAGAAGAACTGTATGGAACAAAGGTACCCATGTCACCTATGGAAGAAGAAGAGCTTCAACATTATTATTCAACAACAACGTGTTATTTGTGTAATAACACCTTTACACTGGATAACGTTAAAGTTCGTGACCACGATCATCTTACGGGAGCGTATAGAGGTGCAGCCTGTAACGCTTGCAACTTGAACTACAAACTACCATATTTCATCCCCGTAGTTCTGCACAATCTGAGTGGTTATGATTCGCACTTCATAATCCCCGAACTAGGAAGAGATAATGGAGCAATAGACGTTTTGGCTACTACAATGGAAAAATTTATAAGCTTTTCAAAAAAGGTGGGTAAAATTAAATTAAGGTTTGTTGATTCATTTAGATTTATGCCTTCAAGCCTCATGAAATTATCTGAAAATCTAAGAAGAACAGATTTGATAGAAACAAGCAAAATTGTACCCAATAGTAAAATGGATTTGGTTCTTCGAAAAGGAGTCTTCCCCTATGATTACATCGATGGACTGCATAGATTTGATGAAACATCACTACCTCCACCAGAACACTTCAAAAACAAACTTAATGATTCGGAAATATCACTTGAGGACTATCAACACGCACGTCGAGTATGGAACGAGTTAGATATGAAGACCTTAGGAGATTACTCGGACTTTTATGTCAAACTAGATGTAACTCTTCTTTGTGATGTAATGGAAGAATTCCGAAACACTTGTTTTGCTGCCTACGGTTTGGACCCTCTACATTCGTATACTTCACCAGGATTAGCTTGGCAAGCCATGTTAAAAGAAACAAAATGCAAACTCCAACTTTTAACAGACATTGACATGGTTTTAATGGTTGAAGCTGGAGTAAGAGGCGGATTGACCCAAAGTGTTACCAGACATGTCAAAGCCAACAACAAATACCTACCCGATTATGATGAAACCAAACCGTCAACCTATTTAGGATATTTCGATGCAAATAACCTGTACGGTTGGGCAATGTCAAACCCACTTCCTTTTGATAACTTTAAATGGATTAATCCCGACTTTATTGGCGATATTTTACAAATTCCGAAACATGGTGACACTGGATATATTTTGGATTGCGATTTTGAATACCCAGAAAATTTACATGATCTTCATTATGACCTACCACTTCTTGCTAAAACAGAAATTTCACCAATTGGAAAACACCCCAAATTAATGATGACATTAAATAATAAACAACGCTACGTGGCTCACTTTTGGGTGGTTCAACAAGCTATCGAATTAGGACTACGTTTAACAAAAATTAATAGAGTTTTGGAATTTTCTCAATCATGCTGGTTGAAACCCTACATTGATTCAAATACCATCAGAAGAGCAGCAGCTACATCAGACTTTCAAAAAGATTTCTTTAAATTAATGAATAATGCGATATTTGGAAAAACATTGGAAAACAAAAGAAGACATAAAAATGTTAAACTTGTTACCGACGCAAAAAAATTACAGAAACTAGTACAGCAGCCAAATTTTGGAACATCGATAATAATTAATGAAAAACTTGTAGCAGTGTCCATGAAGAAGACGAGTGTGAAGATGGATCGTCCTTTGTATATAGGCATGTCAATCTTGGACATCTCAAAAACACACATGTACGATTTTCACTACAACAAAATGGTGGCGTTCTACGGAAGAGAAAATATATCTATTACATATATGGACACTGACGCTTTTATATATCGCATAGTAACATTGGACATGTATAAAGATTTACGTACATTTATTTACAAGAACGACTTTGATTTCTCCGATTATCCAAAAGATCATCCAAACTACGACAATGACAGACACAAAAAAGTACTTGGCAAATTCAAGGATGAGGCTAATGGTGTTCTACTTGAAGAGATTGTTGCACTGATGTCTAAACTATATTCTTTGAAACTCTATAATGAAAAAGAAGAAGAAGAAGAAAAGAAGAATAGCTATATTAAGAAAGCTAAAGGTGTAAAGAGTTTATATTTAAAGAAGAAAGTGCATTTTGAACACTACAAGCAATGCTTATTTGAGGATAACATCATTACAGCTAAATTCAACACCATCAGAAGTTTTAACCATCAGCTGTACAGCGTGACTGAAGTTAAAAAGGCGCTATCCTGTAATGACGACAAAAGACAAACCCTTCCAGACAACATCCACACTTTACCATTCGGTCACTATTCCCTCAACCCTATTGACTAATAACCCTTTCATCGTCCTAGATCCTCTATCCTTTTCCTTTCCGTAAAAAAAGGGGAAACACAGCAATGTTAAGCTGTGTTTCCCCTTTTTTTACACAAGTTTTGAATGACCTTGAACTATATGTATATATATAAGCAGATTTATACAAAAGAATATTTAATACCATATCAGCTGCCTTCGTGAAACCATCATGTCAGACCTGAAGGAGAAGATTATTAATGAACTACACAAACCTGCAAGAATAAAGTTTCCAAGAAGAAATACTGTTATAAAAGGGATAAATGATCTATATCAAGCGGATTTAATTGAAATGCGACCGCATAGCAGAATAAACAAAGGATTTAAATATATACTCACAATTATTAATTGTTTTACAAAAGTTGCAGACGCTTTGCCTCTAAAGGACAAGACTGGTAAAAGCGTAACAGAAGCCATGGAAATAGCCATAAAAAGAGATAAAAACAAAATTAAACATTTACAAACTGATGATGGAACAGAATACTTTAATACAAACTTTGCACAGTTAATGAATAAATATAAAATAAATCATTATTCTACAAATTCAGAGAAAAAAGCTGCTATTGTAGAAAGATTTAATAGAACCTTAAAAGGAGCACTGTATAAACAATTTTCAAAAAGAGGTTCTTACGTATGGTATGATGTTTTACCACAATTAATAAATGATTATAACAACAGGTTTCATAGAACTATTGGTATGAAACCTAACAAAGTAAATAGAAGAAATGCAAAAGATGTATTAAAACGCATAAAGAAAAATACAAAGCCTAAAGTAGAAAAAATGCAGCCAAGAAAATTTAATGTAAGTGATAAAGTACGGATTAGTAAATATAAGGGAGTGTTTACCAAAAAATACCTTCCCAATTGGACGAATGAAGTTTTTACAGTGTATAAAGTGCAACCGACTGTACCTGAAACGTATATCCTAAAAGATAACAAAGGAGATTTGTTGCAAGGTGCATTTTATGGACATGAAATGTTAAAGTCAACAGTAGGTGATGTATATCTTGTTGAAAAAGTGTTACAAAGAAAAAAGGACGCAGTTAAAGTGCGGTGGTTAGGGTTTAACAAAACTGAGGATTCATGGATACCTATAAAGGACTTGGTTTAATACAAGCAACTCATTTCATCGTTAACCTTTGAGCAGGATGGAGATTATTCACCATAAAGATCGATTCAATATTAATAACATAGATGATTTAACTGTGGATAACGTTAAAATCAACAATGGTAAACACGGTAGTTTACTTCCAAACACTGTTCGATGTATAGTAAGTGGCCCCTCAAACTGTGGAAAGACCAATGTTGTCTTTAATTTGATCACTAATCCGCAGGGATTAAGGTTTAGTAACCTATATATTTTTTCAAAGTCTCTACATCAACCAAAGTATCAATTGCTGGATAAAATCCTATCTGATGTGTCTGATGTTAATTTTTACAAATTTAACGCTAGTGATAGCATTATGCAACCAAACGAAGCGAAACCGTATTCTGTATTTATATTTGACGATGTATCTTGTGAAAATCAGGATACTATTAGAAACTACTTTGCCATGGGAAGACATAATAACATCGACAGCATATATATAGGACAAACTTATAGCAAAATCCCAAAACAACTTATCAGAGATAATGCAAATATTCTAATTGTATTCAAACAAGATGATACTAACCTAAAACATATATATAACGATCATGTGAATGCGGATATGCCATTTGAAAAGTTTAAAGAGCTTTGCGGAAAAGCATGGGCGGAAAAGTATGGATTTTTGGTTATTATGAAAGATCAAGCTATAAAAGATGGTCGTTATAGAATAGGTTTTGATAAATTCGTTTTAATACACTGATTAGCGGTATTACTGTACAAGTCGTCAAGGTGTGAAGATGGTTAACCAGGAAAAGCTATTAAAGGAAATAAAATCACTTAGTGATTCTATTAGACAAAAAAACCGAGCTTTAAAATCAGGTATAAATGAAAGAGAGCAATTTTTAGAAACAACATTCAAACCTGTTACTGAACCTTTAAAGCGATTAGCACAAAATATGGAAAGACCTTCAATTCGCTTCGAAGGAGACAAAATGCTACCAATTTCCAAATATGAAGAAGAATTTCAGAATGATGAAAGTTCTGACCAGTTACAAACATCTGAAGAAAGCGACGAGTATGAAGAAAGCGGAGATATAGGAGATTTAAGGGAAAAGAACATTGCAGGAGATACAAGTACAGAAGATACAAGTGCGGAAGATACAAGAGCAGAAGAAGAGGATATCAACCCATCCAACTTAAGCAAATTAGGCACAGATATTATGTTTAAAGGAACACTTGGAAGAAAATATACATTAAAAATGTTACATGGCACACATGCTAATCGAAATTATCATACATATGGAGCTAGAATAGAGGATAAAGGATTAATGATTGGAGATAGAAAGTTAGATATAAACGAAAATGATGATATAGTTATTGGTGATAAGAAATATAAAGGTACAACAGGTTTGTTTGAACTCATCTTTAAAAATAATCCTGGTAAATATACTAAAAAGGATTTACAATTGTTTAAAAATATACTAGAGTATACAAATGCACATAGAAAAAAATATTCCAAAGAACTACCTATTCATAGAAACAGGTCAATAAAATACACAAACATTATATCTAGTCTTTTCCCCTCGAAATCAAATAAAGCTCCAATTAAAAGAAGAGCTTTATCTTCTGCTGAATTAAATGTTTTGCATAAAAAAAGAAAAACAACTGATCCTACTACATCTGGAAGGGGATTATTAAAAAATGTGTATAAAACCAATATAATATATTACAACGATATAAATAAGTTAGTTGATCGAATGAGGTTATTACATGAAGCTATGGAAGCCGGGCACACTGGTTTAGAAAACGAATGGGTAGCTTTGGTTGATGAACTGCGAAAACGAGAAATAATTGTTCAGTAGACGTATATATATATATATATATAGTAAGAACCTAAACGATAGCGATTCAGTTACATCATGAGTGTGGACAAGTTTGGACGGTATTCCGAGTTTGGAGTAAAATCTGGATATAGTGAAAAAAGAGCTGGGTTTCCGTTAACACCTGATGGTAATTATAATTTTGAAGGAAAAGTAATTCAAAATGTTGGTGATCCGCTTTTGTCTTCTGATGCGGTTACGGTACAATACATGGATAAAAGAACCCCGATTGTACACGAAGACCATTGGGGATTTTCCGGTAAAAGGTTAAGCAATATAAAACATCCCATTTATGATGGTGAAGCAGTAAATTTAGCGACTTTAAAATTGTTAACGATTTACAAAAAGAATGAAACTGATACAAGCTATGATGTAAAAAAATTAAAATTGTCAAATGTAGGTGATTGTGAGCAGGATGGAGACGCTGTAAATAAGAAAATATTTGATATAGTACACAAGAAATGGACTACAGAATATGAAAAACATATGGAAAGGTTTGGTGCAGCTTTATTTAATTATATCCATCGGGCTTCAGGAAGAGCTGTAGCTTCAGATGTTGACAGCCACAATTATTTAGAATGGAAAAAGATACACAATCCAGAAAAACCTAATCAATTAGATAAACCGTCTGAGCCTTCTAAAGTCAAGACATTAGGAAAGGGGGATAAAGTGAATGTGATTAATGAACCAACAGAAAACGATGAAGATTATATAAGAGAAAAAAGAATTTAAATACCCATGATAAGGGATAAAGCATCAGTTATATTCGAGAGATGATACAGAGAGGATGATGGAATCCAATATTACTGCGTGGAGTTTAATATCTCAAGAGCCGAGATTTCCCCAAGGAGTGCTGACAGATGGTTTTGTTCAACGGTTTGATAGATATATGGATTGGGAACAACTTTCCATACACTACCTCTTCACAATGACTATGTTAAGAATTTATTTTCACAGAGTTAACTGGATTCATATTTTACAAAGACAACAGTTTTCAGAAAACTTCCTTGTAGAGATGACATCAAATTTTAATAACTGTTGGGAAGTAATAAGTAAATATCAAAATCTCTCTGAAAATTACATTGACAATTTTAAAGATAAACTAGACTGGAATGTGTTATTTAATTACCAACGATTAAGTGGCAAGTTTCTAAGGGAACATGACAACTATTTAGATTTTATTCATTTTACCGAAAACAACGATACCATCACCAGCGGAGAAACATTTGAAACATCTTCAATTACACCTTATTTCTATTTTTACTACTTTTATTTATTATGTCTACATTTAATTAATTAATCCATTTCTATATAATAAATGGATTTTAAACAGTATATATAATACAAGAAGCCAAGACTAATATTACATTCATTGTAAAACATTTATAGAGTGCACCTACTGATTGTAAGTTTGGCTATAAATAGTCATGCCGAGGGCTAAACGCATCAGTCATAATCGAGAGAGATTACAGAGAGGAAGGGGAATAGCATCAACAGCATTTTCTCTATTAAGTAAACCGGTTGGAGCTATAGTTAACAAGGCGATTGATTTATTACCTGTGGAATTACATTTACCTGGAGGATATCAATATTGTGGTCCTGGAACCAAATTAGAGAAACGGCTTGCTAGAGGAGATCCTGGAATAAATAAGCTTGATCAGGCTTGTAAACAGCACGATATAGCGTATTCCAAATTTGGTGATACAAAAAATAGATCAATAGCAGATAGAGCACTTTCTGAGAAAGCTTGGCAAAGAGTAAAATCTAGTGACGCGAGTATTGGTGAAAAAGCAGCGTCTTTAGCAGTAACAGCAGCAATGAAAGCAAAAACTACGTTTGGAGGAGGAAAGAGAAGAAGGCGTGGGAAAAGACCCGCTAAGAAACAAGGAGGTAATATCAGAAGAAAACGTCGATCTACTAGTGGTAAAGGTAAAAAGAAACCAACAATATGGTCAATGATAAAAAAGGGAGGAGGACTATACCTAAGACCGTATCGTGTGTATTAAATAAGAAAGAGCAATTAATAATTAAAAACAAAGAATTAACCAATGAAGAACTGATTACATATGCTTCTTGTTTGAAAATCCCATTTTTTAGAGGAGTATTTATGAAAGATGAATTACCGGTTAAAATGTGGAAAAATGAGACTGGTATAGTAAATTTGGATAATAGTGAAGGATTAGGCACTCATTGGGTGTGTTACAAGAAACTTGGTGAAACGATTTATTATTTCGACAGTTTTGGAAACCTTCCACCACCGAAAGAACTTCAACAATACTTTCGTGCGGCAGAAAATGTTTTTTACAATTATACAAGAAAACAACCTGATGATACATCCATTTGCGGTCATTTATGTTTAGACTTTTTAGCTAAAAGTGTTAGTCAACTTTAAGATGTCTTCGTATACAGTGTCATTAACCGGTAACTCATGTACTTTGCGCAGTATTCTGTTTCCAGCGCTACGTTTGCAAAAAGGAAGACTATGGGAAGCCGCATTATTGGATTTAACAACATATAACTCTATTCCAAACGTTAGTGAAGGAATTAATAACAAAATACATTATTACAAGACAAAAGATAATAAAGGAAAATATTCAGCTTTGGAAGAATTCAGTTTACCAACAGGAGCTTATGAAATTGATAATATAAATGAAGTTATACAAAAACATATGGGAAAAGAAAATATAACGATAAAAGGCAATAACAATACAATGAAAGCCGAAATTACTTCTAAGTATTATATTGATTTTGGCCAAGAACGTTCAATTGGTAGTTTATTGGGGTTTTCTAAGGAAACAAAGGTATTAGAACCTAATACAACTCATTCTGGGAATAGAACTGTGACGATCATCAAAGTAAACAGCATAGACATTACATGTAACATTATACAAGGATCCTACAGAGATGGAGAAAATCGGCATATATTACACACATTCTACCCATCAGTCGCACCGGGTTTCAAGATAGTAGAAAAGCCTCAAAACCTTGTGTACCTACCGTTAAACACCAGTTTCATTTCAGACATCGTGCTGAACATAGTGGATCAAGACGGAAACCTTATTGACTTTCGAGGAGAAGCTATTACTGTAAGAATACATATAAAATCATCCGCTTAGATAATGGGGTTATCATTTAAAAAGAGAGAGCCAACCAGCAAAGAGGTCAGTAGCTCATCAGCTGTAGAAGGATTAACAAGTGACAACATTCGTTTTCTAGAAGAAATTGGATTAAAGGTCATTAACAATGGATATACTGGATATAGCGCAGGGCCCAACATTCGACGAGACCTTATGGGAAAAGGAATATCACACGCACAACCCTTACGCTTCGTCCAAATTAAACAATAACGATGAAATTAGGATTCCTATACAACAACAAGACATTTATACTCTTCCATGCGAAAGTTATTTATATATTGAAGGAAAAGTAACAAAAGCTGACGGTACTGTTGGAACCACTGTTCCGTTCATAAATAATCCTATGGCATTTTTGTTTGACGAGATTAGATATGAAATTTCAGGAGTTACAGTCGATTCAACAAAAAAGGTTGGAATTTCCAGTACATTAAAAGGATTAGCGTCTTTAACACCAAATGAGAAGAATCTGTTAGCTGTTGCAGGATGGGTTGCACCAGACAAAAGTATAATTACTCCTGACGCTTCGGGAAACTTTGATTTTTACGTACCTTTAAGATTACTTTTAGGATTTGCTGAAGATTACAGAAGAATAATAATAAATGTAAAACAAGAACTAGTTTTATTAAGGTCATCAAACGATAATGATATTATTAAAGCATCTGCTGGAACAACTGAAGCCAATTTAGACTGGAAACTAACATTAGACAAGATTGTTTGGAGAGTACCACATGTGCGACTAAATGATGAACACAGGATTACATTATTAAGAAAGTTAAAATCAGATCGAGACATTGTAATGCCATTCAGAAGCTGGGAGTTTCATGAATACCCCGTTTTACCTTCAACACAACGGCATACATGGACTGTAAAAACTTCTACTCATTTGGAAAAAGCGAGATATGTAATCTTTGGATTACAAACAAAGAAAAAAAGTATATTAACTGAAAATGCTGGTGAATTTGACCATTGTAAATTAACAAACTGTAAAGTGTTCCTGAATTCACAATTCTTTCCCTACGACAACTTTAATATCTCTTTTGATAAAAAAAGGTACAGTGTTTTATACGATATGTACGCTAGGTTCCAAAATTCATATTACGGCAAAACAAACACACCTCTACTATCTCCCGTACAGTTTGAATCGAAAGCTCCGATTGTTGTAATTGATTGCTCCAAACAAAACGAATCTGTAAAATCGTCTAGTGTTGATATAAAAATAGAAATGGAATTTCAAGAAAACGTACCTGCAAATACATCTGCGTATTGTTTAATTTTGCACGATAAAATTGTTACATACACACCGTTGACTGGTATCGTAAAGACGGTATTGTAAAACGTTGTACCACCACCGGCACCGCCACTGTCGCTAACCTATAAATAGCGGAGCAACAATGCAGGTCTTCAGTTGATCGTCTATCGTCGCATGGGCAACATCTTCTACAAAATGAGTTCTCCATCTGTTGTACAAGGTGATGCAGAGGTAGCACCGTTATTGGAACGTGATAATACTAGTGAAGAAGAAATCATCCAGGAAATAACTGCATTTTTAAAGTTTGGTAAAAGAGATAGAGAGGAGGAAAGTAATGCAGACCCATCAAAGGTAGTACCAAAGAGGAAGAAGAAAGTTGAAGAAAATATTCCTCCTCACATTTTAACTGAAGTTTTTTTGCGAATCTTTTACCCCATCTCAGCATGCATCAGTAAAAGTGTATCAGTTGGATTGATGAAGTCATTGGATTATTCCCCTACAGTAATACTACACCATGGAACAAAAAAGGTTTTATTTTCGCAAAATGCTTGGGAGTCATTTTTGAAACATGTACATTTAATAGAATGTTATTTAACTAACAGTTTGTGTGGAAGGAAAACACATATTCGACTTTTGGATTGTGACAATGAAATCGATATTGTTAAACATCGTGGACAACTACAAGTGCGAATTAGAGACTTGACTCAACATGAAAATAAGATTCTACTGTCACGTGAAGAATTCTACGTTTTAAACTACGCAACAGAACCTATTACAAGGTACATGAGACAGTTGGTATTTGCAAGCGCTATTATTAAAGAATATTTGGTCGATACTTTGGAAAAACAACCTGATAGCACCATCGTGTACGGACCTGTGGATACATCTATTTTTAATAGAATACCTCATGAAGTTTGCATGTGGAGAAAGTTAAAGGATTTTGAACCACTTGTAGAAATCGCTACAGAAGCTACAGAAGAAACAACACAGGAAGAAGAAACGGAGAAACAAGAAGAAGAAGAAAACGAAACACAAGAAGAAGAAGTTAAAAAAGACTAAAGTTTGACTTAGTAAAGAAGAACACACGTGGGGTAGGCCTATTGGGGACGGTGCCCACGTTAAATATACACCAACGCGCCTGCAACTGTACGGCCTGGTATTTAACCTACCGTGGTGTGGAAAACAGTTTAGTTGATCGCTAGGTGCCATGATGAGCGGAGGGGATGAAGAAGTGAGTGTAAAGCCTTGTGTAATAGAATTTCAAGCATTTCGAAATAATGATGATAGGTTTATTATCAAGGAATTAGTAATTTTAGACTTGCTTACATTTGTAGTTTACCCATTCACGTTTGAAGCTCCTTTTTCTTTTAACAACCTTAACGCCAAAGCAAAAAGTACAAACAAATGGATAACAAACTACTTTCATCACATACATTGGTATGAAGGATTTATAAGCTACAGTAATCTGCACAGTATTATGTTTAACTTTTGCAAACAATATTCACATATATACACAAGAGGATTAGAAAAAAGGAACTGGATACAAAAGTACACGCACGGTGATGTTTTCGATATAACCATCGGTAAGGACTTTAACATTAATCTCGGTAATATTTGTGTTGCTGCAAAAGATCCTAAACACGGACAATTAAACTGCGCATTGCACAACGCATATCGTTTGGCTGCTTACTTGGAACAAACGCAGAAATGTGGTGGGGGTAGCAAAGAACCGGAATGTGGTGGGGGTAGCGGGGCCTATAAATACGAGGAGCCAACACCGCTCCGGCACGAGTATTATTCGAGACTCCGAAGAGGCAACATCACAGAAGACATCGCAACCACTACTGACGAAGATGGCATCACAACAGTTTCTACAAACACTGGTTGATCAATTCAACACTCATTCAAAATCCGACCTTCTGCTAACTAAAAAGTGTTCAGAATTAAAAGAACAAAAACACTACATTATTCATAACATCAAGAAAGTGGAAACCACACATGGAGAAGCAATTCTAGTTTCATTGAGCGAAGCACCTTTAACTTCAGGAGATGAGCCGAAGTTTCAAGTATTTCTTCCAAAACGATTTGTTCAACTGCTACAGAATGAAGATTTGCGAGATATTCAACCGGGGACGTTGTATTTGGTATCACACGGTGTAAGCGGCAACAACTCAACGGAACTCACTCTGCACATCATGCATCCTTGTACATAATGTCTCTGTTTGTATTTCTCTGTTTGTATTTTATTGTTTGTATTTCTAGTCATCAATGTTAAACTTAAGTTTATTGTATTGTAAGATGTTTGTTTAATAAAGAAAAGAAAAAATATAAAAAAATAATATAAAAAAAATAAAGAAAACAGCAACACAGCAGTATATTATTTTATATACTGCTGTGTTGCTTTTTTTTAAAATTCAAATGGATGACCTTGAACTTTCATTCAGGGTTAACTTATGAAGAGGTATAAAAGAGAGGGAGCAGTGAAGTTAGTCTCAGTCTTGTCTAACACACGCTGCAGCTAACATGTCGGTGCCACCTATGAACAATTTATTTTTCGATAACAATTTGAAGACATATTGTTGCGAGTTACAATGTTTTAAAATACCAGGCGATCAAGTTGACGGGAAAGCTTGTCGTAAGTGCAAGTGTTTCAGCTATTGCATATGTAGATGTAAAACGTATCAAATGAACCGACAAGATAAAATACAAGAATTACGCCGAAGGATTGCATTACTGTGGCGGCGAATGTAGTAGCAACGATCTGCCTCGCACCAGCTGCCACCTGCCACCTGCCGCCTGCCATCTGCTGTCCGCCATCTTCTCCGCCCCACCACACTTTTACCCCCACCATTTCGTTTCATATCAGAACGTTAGCTAGCGAATAGTCAGTACACCTCCGGCTCTCGACTGGTGAACATCGAGTGCTCTCCACAAACGTAAAACATTATATTAAAATGTCCATTAAAATTAGGTGTATTCATTATGACTCTATTCATCTTGCGACTTTCCAAGACCTCGAGGTGTTTAGTGAAGAGTTAAGACTTCTTATTGCGTCCGGTTACGATTTATCTTTGGAACTTTACGCATCAAAAAACAACATGGACTCTGCGCAGGGATCGAAGTATCTACCGTCTTTCATCAGAAAGCAAAGTGATGGCCGCAACTCGTCCGGATCAACAACATCGATGACAACCAACAACGGGGAACTATTGTAAACATGAATTATTGTAAACATAACTTATTGTAAATAAAATAAAGTAATATTTGTAATTGTACTACCTCGCACTCGTATCATTCGATTGCTTCATTCGATTGTTTCATTCGATATT
The DNA here is from genome assembly GCA_963675035.1 of Allygus modestus. Classification (NCBI taxonomy): domain Eukaryota; kingdom Metazoa; phylum Arthropoda; class Insecta; order Hemiptera; family Cicadellidae; genus Allygus; species Allygus modestus. The sequence goes on from OY776111.1 coordinate 1,270,994, forward strand.
TATTATCGATTAACTATCGAATCACAATCGTTTTACGAGTGCGAGGTAGATTTTTTTAAAAAAACTTCACCGTGACCTTGAACTTTGAACTTTTACTCATTTCGTCACAAAACCGCCTACGTCACTGGCTCAGCCTCAGATGACGTCTTTCATGACGCAGCGCTTCCGGTCACGTGACCGGAAGCCATCAATCAAGTGAGCCAGAAGTCCCCTTTCCCTACTACTTACAAACGGGCATATTCGTAAAGTTTTTAAAAAATAATAACTTATCGGGCGGAAACCCGATTTAATATAATTTTCTCGTTAACTGCAGTATCCAACCGTGACCATCAAAGGGTTAAATGGAATAATGTGCTTATTGCGGTTTGAGTAAATATTGTAATATGTTTCTCTTGGCAACAAATATATTTATTTCAACTTTATGTGTGTATGATGTTCATTTTTCGAACCGTAAAACTAAATGAAATAATGTGCTTATTGTGGTTTGAGTAAATATTGTAAATATGTTTCTCTTGGCAACAAATATATTTATTGCAACTTTATGTGTGTATGATGTTCATTTTTCGAACCGAAAAACGTTTTAGTTAATTGAAAAAACATATATAGGCGAGGGTCGGTCATCCGGGTGATGACCACTTGTCGCATGGTCGTCTCGAAACGTGAAGTCGGTGCTCCGGCGGTGCCCGGAGAGACGAAACTGTCGGCGTTGACCACGCCAGTAAGGTTACGGGATTGGCCAGGCAGCTGTCCGCCACGGTAGGCGGGATGTTGAGTCAAAGGAGTTAACATCCCGCCAACGATATATATGCGGTGATACTGTATGAGCGCGGCATTGACTCTCCACTCTACGGTTGAGCTTGTATATCCGAAAATAATACCGGGTCT